>LNAC01000432.1:1691996-1951177 GCA_002007465.1 Ailurus styani | reverse complement strand
CCCCCCTGCCCCCCGCACCTTCCCGCAGCCCCAGCCTGGGAGTCCATCCTCCTGCGGGGGCTGACGCACATCTGTAGCCATCCAGCCACGAAGCGTGCCTCTGGAACAGGAATTGTCCTATCCGTGATTGGTGAATAGGGAATGATGTCAGTGATGTCAGAACAACGCCAAAGTCAGGTTGGTTGAGCAGGGATGCTACCCAGGCAAGAGGTGTAGAGGGAGAATTACATCTTTCCAGAGGAGCAGAGAGCTTGCCTGGCTTAGGTTAGCAGCTGCATGGGCGGGCCGCAGAGGACCTTTGGCTGCATTTTCATGAAATTAGAAATGAGCGCCTACCCTGGTCAACCTCTCCAGAGAGGGTCCTCCCAAACTTAGGAGGCTCTGGATCTTCTGTGGCTCGGCCTCCTGGGCACCCCTGAATGGCAGCCCGGTGGGGGCAGAGCTTGCTTCCACCTGCCGCGTCCGCCGTCCTTCTTTAATAAAGCATAGCCAGCGTTTTCACTCCGGTTTTTGTCCACTGTGACCGCAGCTGTGGCAGCTTCTCTCTGGGCCAGAACGTCTGAACCCTCCCCTCTGACGTGTATTTTCAGGTGCTCTAGTTAAAACATCGGTCAGAGCTTGAAGCCCTAACCCTTCTTGCCCCCACCCCATGAACCCTGCTCATTTTTATGTGTAATTTTCAGAACCACAGGATTTTAGTTTCGTTTTGGTTCGTGTTTTTGTTTTGGTTTTGTTTTGTTCTGTTTTAGTAATGAATGTACCACCTTGTAGCAGCAGTTTCTTTTCCCTCTGAATGTTCTCGACTTTGCGGGCCAAAAAACTAGTTGCAAGGAACAGGAAGACCAAGCCTGTGCAAAAAAAGGCTGTGTGTGGAGAGAAGCCATGGAAGTCGATGCTGGTTGGATGGGAGGGTGTCTTGGGACCATCCGTTCGGCTGCCTCTGAGCCAGCTGGGTTCCTGTCCCAGCGTGTGTCTTCTCAAACCCATCTTCCTGGGAAATGCGGGTTTTCTCACATTTCTTACTCTAAAAACGGGGGAAGAGAGTTTTAATTAATAACGGAAACCTCCAAACCCTCTCATTTGCAGTAGGGTTGGATACTTCGTGGTTTATTTTCACAAAAGACAAACCAGACTAACCTAAAAATGGCCTATCCTTTAATACGTTCATGTATCTTTTTTTTCTTCTCTTCAAAATGGAACAGTCCAGAAACTAGCAGACAAGAACAGAAATGGGACCCACTGAAATAGTTCCCTTATAAGTAGTTCTTGAAAACACCTTTGTGACATTTTCATGCAAATGGATATGTTGGGTAAATGGGAAATGCTTTGTAGTTTATATGAAAAATAGGAGCAAATCCAGAGACTTCCAGGTGGTGGACCTCATTTTTTCTAGAAGTGTTAATGTTGTATTTGATATTATAAAAGAATGTGTCTGCCATGAAAGAACATACAGCTATTTCTCTGCAGTGGGTGGGGAGGGAATGAGCAAAGGGGCACTATTCTGTATGGGTATATATACCCTTACTCCAAGGTGAATAAATAAAGTTGTGTTTGCTCAAATCTGTCCCTGGTCAGTCTGTTCTCAGTCATACTGGGGAAACTGAGTCAGACAAATACAGACTGTTTTTTTCCCCAACTTACCTCTCAGTCTATATGAGCAGGCATGTAGAGCCAAGTTCATTACTCCTTTGCTTTTGGAATTTTGAGGTTCAGGTAGCATTTGTTGAAAACTCCAACGTTATAGGTGGGGGGTCACGAGAACTTAAGATCGAGACAATAAAATTGTCTATTTTACTATAATAAAAACATTTGAATGGGGGGGAACTTCTGACAGGTAAGAGAAAGTAATATCTGCTCTTAGTTCTTAATGCCAGTGTTCTGTTGGAGTTCTGTACTGCACTGTCAAGAGAGAGATAAACGACCCAGTGGGAATCTGAGACAGTGGGGGGAACACCGCTGCCTGGACACCGTGGCGGTCCCTACATAAATCAATGGCAACTGGAGCCCTTTTCAGGGTCTCACGCAGGGCCAAGCACCCAGTTAGCACTCAATAAATATTAATTGTGAATACAACCGTGAGTCTGCAGCTAGAATGATGTGGTGCCGGTTTTCCCAGAAATGAACAAATTGGCTGGAGGAACAGAGCGCCAGGGAAATGATTTAACCACTTGAGGGAGTGAAGAGGGAGGATCAAACCATCTGCAGCTGATCAGACGGGGATACGAGGCCGTGTGACCACTGCTTACGAACATCGGAAGACACAAGTGCCCAAGGGATGAGGGAACGGCTCGGGTCACTGTGTGACGGGAGGACTATTGGCGACAAACACCCAATCGTTACAGTTCTCTCTTAACTCATTCATGTGGCACACCACTGGCAAGGCATTAGAAAATACTTTGGGATTTCAGACAGCGATCAGCCCACAGCGAAAACCGGTATAGCCGATACCTCACAGGTTCTGGTCTGAACACTTAGGGTGCCTCTAGGATCTGGATTCCTACCTCTGCCCCATTCGCCCTGGGTTTCTTTCCTCTCTTTGCGTCTTCTGTCTCCTCTCCTATGTCTACACATGACAGACTTTTTTTATATTTGGGGCCATTTTCCTTCTTTTATCTTAGTACTTTCTTCTTCAGGCCGTACCTGCCTTCCTTCCTAACAATACCAGGAAGGCTCCTCTGTGAAGCTTAAAAGAGGCTGGCTCACCTTGTTCTCTCAGAACCGAAGCCTAGGCAACATGGCCCCCAGATGCCAGCGAGTCTGACAGAGACTTGCTGCCCCTGAGTCACTCCAACAGTGCAGAGATCTCCAAGACCCACCAGACGGTCTCAGCCAGAGCTACTTCTGGCCCAGGAAAAACTAACGTAAACAGTTGATATTACCATCAAAGGTTACATCCCACTTCCCTTGAGTGTGTCAACATAATCCACCAAGCCACTTACGAGGAAGTGGTGACCATACTGTAGATGTGGAAGGTAGGGAAAAGACTAGGGAATATGCCACATAAATGTTCTGTGACAGGAGCTGAGCATGAAAATGGGTAAAATGTGATCATGATCATACTTCGTATGCTGGGGTTCAGCAAATTAGTAACATATACTTTCTTCAATATACAATCATGTCTCAATCATTGAGAGATTATCCCATCTCTCTAGGGAGTTCTTACTTTCCATTCCCCTCTGCAGCTCTCATTATTACTATTTAAATGATTCCTGGCAGATCACCACAACATTGAGTCATGGGCTTTCTGGGCTTGGGAAAGAAAGACATTTCTCTTCTTTTAAAAAGCTAACAAAACAAATGAACAACAGCAAAATAAACCATCAACGATCACCACCACCTTGGGAAAGTTTGATGTCAATGAATGCCTTCCAAATGTTGCTCTACTTAGTTGCTTCAAAATGACCCAGACTGTCCAAAAATTGATTTCTGGGCCTCTCTGCTGACCTCCAGAGTCAGATTCTCTAGGGAGACATTTGTAAATAAGATAAATATCTGTCCTCCTGGGGCTTATATTCTGGTAGGAGAGAAAGATAAGCAAGTAATTAGATAAATATTTAGCTACTGACAAGTGCTAGAAAGAAACATCATGGAGGGTAGGGCCATAAAGAGTGATGGACTCCAGTGGCACCGTATTCATTAGGATGGCCACTTGGCCACTGCAGGAAGGCCCCTCCAAGGAAGTGACCTTGAAGAAGAAACTTGGATGTGGAGTGAGCCACATGAACCTCTGAGCGGGGAGCATGCCAGGCAGGCAAAGGGAATAAGTGTGTGGGCTTGGAAATGGGAGTGAGGTGGAAGGCTTGAGAAACTGAATGGTAGGATGTTTGAAGGCAGCAGTAGGGCTGAGGTCAAGTTAAGCAGGAGGAGGCACATTCTGCAGGGCCTTTCAGGGAACATGAGATATTTTTGTTTTCTTCTTTTTCTTTTTTTTTTTTTTAAGATTTTATTTATTCAATTATCAGGGAGAGAGAGGGAGAGAGAGTACAGAAGTGGGGGGAGCAGCAGGCAGAGGGAGAAGCAGGCTCCCTGCTGAGCAAGGAGCTGGATACGGGACTTGATCCTAGGACCCTGGGATCATGACCTGAGCCGAAGGCAGACGCTTAACGACTGAGCTGTCCAGATATCCCCATTTTTGTTTTCTTGTAAGCAAGATCTACAGCCACAGTGAGGGACCAGAGATGGTGACAGGGAAGTCATGGTGATCCTGTGCTCATTGAAGAACTGTGTGACTAATGGGCTAGGACAGGAGGGTGGTCACCACAGGATGGGGGCAAATGCACAGTTTCCAGAGCAGTTCAGTTAATAACTCAATTTGGGGGGAGTCTGCCTTTACTTCAGGGGATGCTGTCAGAAGGAGCAGCACAGGAATGAGAGCAAGGAGAGGCCACNAAGTCATGGTGATCCTGTGCTCATTGAAGAACTGTGTGACTAATGGGCTAGGACAGGAGGGTCATTAGTCACACAGTGAAAAAAGGTGTGAAAATGCTGCGGTCGGAATGTGTTCCCCTAGAGGTGGGGGCCCTTGCAAAGTGATTAGGTCACAAGGATGGAGCCATCATGATGGGGCCCGTGTTCCTGTAAAAGCAACTCCACAG
This sequence comes from Ailurus styani, assembly GCA_002007465.1. Lineage (NCBI taxonomy): Eukaryota > Metazoa > Chordata > Mammalia > Carnivora > Ailuridae > Ailurus > Ailurus styani. Next base: position 1,946,582 of record LNAC01000432.1, on the reverse strand, counting down.
ACTTCCCCAGCTCTTCCACAGGGTGAGGACACAGTCTGCGACCCAGAAGAGGGCTCTCATATAATCATGATGACGTCCCGAACTTAGACTTCCAACCTCTAGAACCGTGAGCAGTTCTAAATTTCTGCTGTTTATAAGCCACGAAGCCTGTGGCATTTTGTGGTAGCCGCCCTAATGGACTAGGACAGACCGAGAGAACGTTCCCAGCAGAGGTGACTCCATGCGTATAAGCACAGATGCCAAGAGCAGCATGGCATGTCTGGGCAGAAACCTACTCTGGAACTTGGATGAAACATAAGAAATAAGGCAGTGTTGGTCCTCCCAGCACCCCCCACCCCACCCTCCGAAGGGAGGGAGAGTTTCATAATAATAGCCTTTCTTAGGAGACTGGCAATGGCTTGACTTACTTCTTGCGTGCAAAAAGTAAATAAATCATTGATTCCTTACTTACTTGAAAATGAAGTCAATATTGTCTTTGACAAAGAGAAAGAGTTTTGCATTCTCAATTAAACCTGTTGCAACGTTGTTTTAGATGGTGGATACTGCTATTTAAAACCGATCTTCTGAACATGGGATGAAGGATAGAGAGTCTGCAAAAAACCAAGAGCAGCCTTTTACAATTCCACTTATTACAATTGTGCGTTTTGCTGACAAAGTCACAGACAGTAAAATTAAGGTAAGTGCAAACTGCCCATTTTGATGGCAAGTAATATATTCTTTTTGCTCTGTTAGCAAAGACTTTAAAAGATGTTAGCAAAATAAGATGTTCTTTCTACTATTCCACCATTTAATATGTTCTCCATAAAGTAGGCACCAGGTATGACTGTGGAATTGAACTGAATATAAGGAGTACACATAAACACACTTGTGTCATACACACAACACACTACACATTGCATATACTATTGCATAGAATATTCATGTACTTTCATGAACTGTTCTTACAGTGTTGTCATCTAAGTTAATTTCAGTAACTTGGTCACCCACCTATGGTTCTGGGTCAAAATACAAAATATGCTTGTAAAAGGTCTTAGGTCAATAATCCAAATCCGGAACAGAAACTACTAATAAGAGAGCTGCAGCTTAGTCAATGAGTAACTCAGCATTTCTCAAACTATGTTCACTGGAACTCGGGTTCCAGAAGTTGTTAACAGGCACCCCACGGTGAAAAATGTCAAAAGCATTCAGTGATCCACGCATAGGTAATGTTATAATTTATATCTCTTAAAGGATCTACAAAGTCTTGCATTGGAATAATGAGGTAGTTTCATATACTCTGACATTTCCCAAACTTATTTGAACACTTTCACAAGACGTCTATTCATATGAGCTTCTATAATGTATTTTCCCCTCTCATCTATCACATTTATCATAAACAAGGCTTCACATGGAAATAAATCTTAGCAATTTCTTTCCTTGTATTTCATTTACAAAGGTCAGCTCCTTACCATCTTCAACTACGCACCTACCACAACAGTCTGACGGTCTTCCCTAAATTCAACGTTTAAGTTTTGAGGAATTTAGAGAGGGACCTTCCTTGGCAGCTCAGTTTTCTCCAGAATAAAGGCTGCTCACCATGGTCTGGATTCCAGGCTCTTAATAATTAGTAGCCCTCTCTCCTTCCACTTCTAGATGCCATGACTGTCCTCAGCAAATCTCCTTGCCAGCCGTGCTTATTTATTTATGGATAAATTAGTTTTCTTCCTCCAGCCTCTGTGCCTTTGTCCACAACCTCTTCACCACTGGAGTGCTCTTGATGTTTCTCTCTGGTGGAAAAAGTCCCTGTTGGCCCCCCGACCCCACTTCATTCTCTTCTGTGACACAAACAAGATCACTCCCTTCACAAACTCCTCACACTCAGACCTGTGCTGCTGCTTCTTTTTTTTTTTTTAAGATTTTTATTTATTTATTTGACGCAGAGAGAGAGATCACAAGTAGGCAGAGAGGCAGGCAGAGAGAGAGGAGGAAGCTTAGCAGGGAGCCTGATTCGGGGCTCGATCCCAGGACCCTGAGATCATGACCTGAGCTGAAGGCAGAGGCTTTAACCCACTGAGCCACCCAGGCACACCCCCCGCGCTTCTTCTTTCACTCTCGTGGGCACTTTGGAAAGTCAAGAGTGTGGCTAAGAACAGCAAAGGGTAGGAATAGATTTATTTCCCCAGTCTGTCTCATTCAAGTTAGTCTGACTTTCCTAAGTCTATTCTAACATATGAACTTGGACAAGATCTTCACCTCTCTTTGGCCCAACTAAATTTTGGGAAGCAGAGGAGACTATATTATGAATCAAAAATGAGCTCGTAGTGCAGATGTCAGGTGTTTATGCTTTGTGTCTCTAACCACGTTATCAGCACACTGGTCTTGTGCCCTCCCATCACTCCTGATATACCTTGAGGTCCAGGTAGCAAATGCTCTGTTGTCTCCATTGCCACCTGTCCTGTGAGTTTTGTTTGCACGTGCACAGGTGATAACAAATATGTCACCATGGCCATCAGGCCAACAGAGAATGGGAGTTTCTGTCCATTGTAAAATGTCTCAAATTTCAGATATGCCAAAATGTAAAAGAAGGGGTGTTTTGGGGGCGCCTGGGTGGCTCTGTCATTAAGCGTCTGCCTTCAGCTCTGGTTATGATCCCAGGGTCGTGGGATCGAGCCCCACATTAGGCTCCCTGGTCAGCGGGAAGCCTACTTCTCCCTCTCCCACTCCCCTACTTGTGTTCCTTCTCTCGATATCTCTCTGTCAAATAAATAAATAAAATCTTAAAAAAAAAAAAAAGAAGAGGTGTTTTGGTGTAAGTGAAATATTATACTATCCTCGTATTACAAATGAGATCCAAACGAGTTAAATTACTTTTTCTGCATTATAAAGCTAATGAGCAGAAAAGCCTGGTAATGTCTCAGAACTGATGTCGAAGCTTCCCTGGAAGGCATGCTCCTCTCTTTAATTGAATGCCTCCCAAATGGATTAAATCGGCAACATCTACAGTGGCTTCTGTAACTGTACTTGGCTTAGATGAAGGCACCGTTTTCAAGGGGTGATTTTCTCCAGGTGATATCACTGCCCCGCATGACCTCCAGGACTTGGCATCAGGAACTCTGAGGCAACGACCTTAGAGGCAAGCTGCTCTCCTTCTCTGGCTTCAAGTGAGAAAGCTTGCCTCTAAGAAGTATAGGCTTGGGTGCACATCTGGCAACAGGGAGGGAACGTAAGGAGAAGAATGGAGCCGGTCCATCCACCCACCCACTTGTCCAGCCCCTGTACATGCACTAGACTCGGAATTTTAGGATAGGAAAAGTAGCTGGGAGTCCTGGGGTTGCTCAGTTAGTGTGTTCTTATTGGGAGGTAGTTTGCATCGTGGCTAACACCCCAGCTTTGAACCCAGCTGCAGTACTGACGAACCATTTCCCAGCCTTGGACAAGGACCTTTCTGTGCTCAGTTTCCTTATTTGTGATATTAGAAAAATAAATTGGCTTTCTTATAGATTAGTTGTGGGGGTTCAATGAGATAATGCACATGCAGTACTTAGCAGAATGGCTGATACAGGGTAAGGATGCAATAATTGATTGCTGTTATAATTTTTAATGCATCAAAAATCTAAATATAAACGCAAGCAGAAGGCAGAACTCAAAAGGAGTGGAAGAGGCTCTATTATTCCTTCCTTCTTGCCTGATTCCCTGGAAATCCACTGAAAATGATAGCAGCCCTGTTTTGGAAAACGTGATCTAATTTGCATCTTCTGGGCTTTCCAATTCCTGATGCCCTTCTTTTGTGCTTATCAAGTATCTGTTTCTGTAGAATTGGTAGATCAGCCTTTATCCTGGACGTTAGTGATAATGCTTTGTCGTCCTCCTTCTTACTAATCATTTACATTTCAGAATCAACAAAAGCTAAGTAAACTATTGCAGGCTGAATCCTCACCTAATGGTCCTGTTCTTGGGACTATTTTAGTGGAAAGAAACTGGCAAACTCCGCAGACCAAGAGCCTGTCCTGTCTGCGTGTTTGTACTAAATGGTTATCAGTCTGGAGCAACTCTCTGTGTTTTGGGCCTTTTTCTCCATGCAGATAAGCGATTTTTTCCCTTCACCTCTCACAGTCTCAGGGCAGGTTTTAGAAATACAGATTTCGAGGCTTATTCATTTAATTACCGATCAGGAAAGGTTATGAGAAGTTTTTTTGATTTTCTTTTCACATGCTGTGCATCTCATGGGATGGAAATGCACAGAGTATGTACTGTAAAATAATGTAAAAATCAGGAACATGTATTGAGTGCTAAGTTTTGGAATGCATCATCTCAGTAAATCCTCACAAGGCCTGTGAGGTAGGTATTATTATAGTTGAGATATTTTATCATTTTCATGTATTTTAAATTTATTTTGAGTGTATTTTATGATTTACCTTTATAAAGAGTTACCATAATAATTATCGAGCTATGCGAGGAAATACAGAGACACAGGAGGTCTTCTAAATTGCCGCAGGTCAGACAGCCAGCATTTGAACCCCGGCCATCTGATTCCAAAGCCTGCCTTCTTGCTTCTTTGTGCTGCAAACATTAAGGGTTTTTCTAGCGCTAAAATAAGATTCTGTGTTGCTAACTCATTTAAATGCTATTCTTTATTTGGGTTTTGAAATGTTTAGTGAAAAAACATGTTATAATTTGGGGGAACAGCTGTATACTTCATTTCTCTTCTGTAGCCTGGATAACGGAGCGCTCTTTATAAGTAAAATCACGCTCTTTATTCTTCCCTTGGAAGAACTGGGTAAGTGGCTCTTTGCAAAGCAACGAAGTAAGAAATGTATTATCCCCCAATTGGGTGAAATGCATGCCATTAGAAGGAATAAGATCCATAATCTAAGTCATTCTCTCTCCATGGTAAAATGTTCTTGTGCCTTAATTAAGGAAGAGAGAACATGAGAGTTCAATAAGAGTCAAAGTCTGTCCTGTTGTGAGGCGTCTTAATGGATTTTCACACCTGATTTCCATCTGCAGATGTAATCAGTAAGAATGGAAGAGGTCTGAGGAGAGAGCTCTTATAAAGTTCAGGGAAGCAACACTCCAGATATTGTAGTTAGAGATGAGGTTTACAAGAGCAAGTCGATATTTTTTCATCATTTCTACCAGGAGTATTAATCAATATGATCAATATGACTACTTAAGAAACAACGTTGGGACACAAACATTGGAAAGGAAGAATGGTAGTGAATAGTCTATTATATGTTAACTAGCTCTGGACTTCTGAGAGGCAATGTCACAGTCAATGTGATACATAGCCACCATAATCATTATATGGTGTTTTGAGGCCAATTTGTGCATGTGTGGCAATTAAAAATGATACAAAATTGATTCTCTAAAGCAACCCTTCTAGAAATGATACATTCAAGCTTGGGTTGTTGGAAACCCATATTGTCAATGCATTTATCTTCCCATTTGCTAAGGGGTCACTTGTACATTGTATTTGATCTCAATAAATAAAAGCCATTTCTTTGATTACTACTAGTTGAAAGAATTTATTCAACAAATATTAATTGCTAAGTTCTGTATCAAGGCAAGGCCTGTAATTGGCCCAGAGGCGAATGAGAATGACTCATAATTTCGTGGAATTTACAACATAGTGAGGCAGTAAGAAAACGAGTGGGAGCAGGATTCAAAGCAAGTGTGTAGGCTGTCAGAGCTCCCTGGTCTTATATACCACCTAAGAACACTTCCTAAATCTATTAGAAACAGAATTCTCAGGGCACCTGGGGGGCTCAGTAGATGGAGCATCTGACTCTTGATTTCAGCTCAGGTCATGATCTTAGGGTCATGAGATCGAGCCCTGCGTTGGGCTCTGCTCGGTGTGGAGTCTGCTTGAGATTCTCCCTCCACCTCTCCCTCTGCCCCTGCTCGCTCTCTTTCTCTCTCTCCCTCATTCGAACAAATACATAAATCTTAAAAAAAAAAAAAGGGGAATAGTTCTCCCTCTGTTCTCTGAGAGTCTTAGTATCAGACTTACTTATTCATGTCAACATTTTGAAGGTGTTCACTGCTTGGCGTATATTTACAAACTTGCTGCTTAAATACTGCAGAGACTTTCATCTCATGAAAATGCATGGAAACCAACCTGACCAAGGACAGCCAGACTTGACCAAAAGTTAGAACTCAGTTCTACAGCAGCTCTATCTTTCTTCAGGCTGCTTCTTTTAGGGACCTCCTGCCCTGTTCTTTCTGTGAACCAGCTTCCTCTAAAAAGAACAACAGCTTCTGTTCCCCTGAAATCTTGGCTCCATGTGATTTGGGGTGACCATTTTAATGGATATATGTCCCCTCGGTAGGCACTGAGTATGTTATGAATAGACTTCTTATATTTGGGCTGTTTCCCAAATTGAAAAGCCAAAACTCTGTTTTCCAGCCTCTAGTGGGGAGTAGGCTTTACCAAACAGAACCGCTCTCCTGGAGTGGTTTTATTTGGAAGGGATATCATCAAGAACCAGGTGTAGCTGCTGCATAGAATCTGTATCCTCATGAGACAGTGGAGCACGGGGAGAGCTATCGGGCATTCCCAGGCCAGTAATAGCTGCTATCCCAGGGTTAGTGAGGACACACACACACACACACACACACACACACACACACACACGTGCGCGCGCAGTGTCCACGGGGTTAGCAGCCATGTCTGTGTCCAGAAGGGCCTCTACTGGCAAGGCTTAATGTGCAATTCGGGGATTTTTCTTGGATATAAGACTTGCAACCTCTAAAGTTTCCATTAGTTTCCTAATGGCTTTTAGTAAACTCATTTTCTATTTAAACTAGCTTAAGTGGGTGACGTTGCTTGTAAGCAAGATCCCTGATTACAGATTTCAATTTCAAAGCTATAATTTTCAACAGGTTCAGAATTCAGAACTCTCAAGAGTAATGAGTCCTATCAAGCAATAGGCATACTCTAATGTGATAAAATAGATAGGTCAACCTGATTCTAAGATTGTCAGAGGAGACAGGAAGAGTATGAGAACTGAGAGCTTAGGGCTTTGCAGTGCAGGATTTGCAAAGTGAGATTTGAGTCCTAGCTTTTTTACTCATTAACTGTCTTGACCCAGTTACTTAATCATCTGGGTTTCGTCTTTCTGATCTGTAAATAAAGATAGCAAAATTGTATTTTGCTTGGCATATGTGGAGTGGTCAGTAAAAGTAAGCTCTCCTTACGGTGCTTCTGTAGGTATTCACTTTGATTTTTGTGATTTGTTGATAATGATAGTTACTTAGTGGGTTATTGTTCAGGAATCTTAATGGAGACAATATGATCAAGATTGCCACTGGTCGCTCTCGTCATCCTAGCTGGATTAGTCAGGGTAGAATAACTGATGCAACAAGTGACACTAAAATCTCAGAGGCTTACCTCATTTGTGATTTATTTAATACTTAGTCAATAGTCAACTCACTGTTGGTCACTTCTTATCCAGGTGGAAATTCTGGGACCTAGATCTTTCTGCTTTTCATCTCTTCCCTTTTCTAGGTTCTTGGGAGTCCCCTGCAGTTAGCCAATAGATGGGGGGGGGCAGGGGGAAGCTGTGACTTATTGTACAGAGGAGAGATCTACAAGATAGGACTGCCAAGTGTCATGCATCACTTCTGCCCATATTCTATTGACTAGAACAGTCTCATAAAGCAATATCTAAGTGCAAGGAAGGGTTGAATATATCTGTGTCTTAAATATATCATATAACTGTATGTCGAGGAAGAAAGGGGATGCAATTAATGGTGAACAACTAGCTGGTCTTCACCCTGTTTTATTCTTTCAGTCTTGACAAACAGAGCAGAGCCCCCAAATGGGGATGGAGCAGCATCCAGCATCTTGCTTAGAATTTTGTCATCGAGGGCACCTGGGTGGCTTGGTCAAGCCTCTGCCTTGGGCTCAGGTCACGGTCCTGGGGCTCTAGGATTGAGCTGCATATCCGGTTCCCTGCTCAGCAGGGAGCCTGCTTCTCCCTCTCCCCCCTGCTTATGTTCTCGCTTGCTATCTCTCTCTCTCTCTCAAATAAATAAAATCTTTAAAAAAGAAGAATTTTGTTATCTAAATTGGCTGTGAGTTTCCTCATGTGTTTCTTTGGACACTGAATACAAATCCCAGCCTAAAAGTATATATGAGAAGAACAATCATAATTCACATTCTTGCTCGTTCTGGATAACTATGACTGGATTTAGCTGTTGTCACATACTGGAGGCAATTCTTTTTTTTTTTCTTAAGATTTAATTTATTTATTTATTTGACAGTGAGAGAGATCACAAGTAGGCAGAGAGGCAGGCAGAGGGAGAGGGGGGAAGCAGACTCCCTGCTGAGCAGAGAGCCTGATGCGGGGCTCCATCCCAGGTCCCTGGGATCATGACCTGAGCCGAAGGTAGAGGCTTAACCCACAGAGCCACCCAGACACCCTGGCAGTTCTTGTCTTAAACAGAAACTGTTTAAAAAGAAACCCAGTTTCTTTTCTTTTTTTTTAAATTAACATATAATGTATTATTTGTTTCAGGGATACAGGTCTGTGATTCATCAGTCTTATATAATACCCAGTGCTCATTACAACACATACCCTCCCCAATGTCCATCACCTAGTTACCTGATTCCCCACCCCCTCCCCTCCAGCAATCCTGTTTGTTTCCTAAGGTTAAGAGTCTCTTATGGTGGGAGCCTGGGTGGCTCAGTGGGTTAAAGCCTCTGCTTTCGGCTCAGGTCATGATCTCAGGGTCCTGGGATCGAGGCCCGCATCGGGCTCCCTGCTCAGTGGGGAGCCTGCTTCCCCCGCCCCTCTCTCTCTGCCTGCCTCTCTGCCTCCTTGTGATCTCTCTCCCTCTGTGAAATAAATAAATAAAATTAAAAAAAAAAAGAGTCTCTTATGGTTTGTCTTCCTCTCTGGTTTCATCTTGTTTCATTTTTTCCTCTCTTCCCCTATGATCCTCTGCCTTGTTTCTTAAATTCCACGTATCAGTGAGATCATATGATAATTGTCTTTCTCTGATTAACTTATTGCACTTAGCATAATACCCTCTAATTCCATCCACATCATTGCGAATAGCAAGATTTCAATTTTTGATGGCTGTGTAGTATCCAATTATATATATATACTGCATCTTCTTTATCCATTCATCTGTTGATGGACATCTAGGCTCTTTCCATAGTTTGGCTATTACGGACATTGCTTCTATAAACATTTGGGTGCACGTGCCCCTTTGGATCACTACCTTTGTATCTTTGCGGTAAATACCCAGTATTTGGTATTATACTGGTAAACACCCAGTATTGCAGTAAATGACCCAGTGCAATTGCTGGGTCACAGGATAGCTCTATTTTCAACTTTTTGAGGAACCTCCATATTGTTTTCCAGAGTGGCTGCACCAGCTAGCGTTCCCACCAGCAGTGTAAGGGGTTTCCCTTTCTCTGCATCCTTGCCAACATTTGTTGTTTCCAGACTTGTTAATTTTAGCTATTCTGACTGGTGTGAGGTGAGATATCTCATTGTGGTTTTGATTTGTATTTCCCTGATGCTGAGTGATATTGAGCACTTTTTCATGTGTCTGTTGGCCATTTAGATGTCTTCTTTGCAAAGAGACCGATTCTGTTTATTTATTAATTACCAGAAATACAAATCCTGATATCTGGAAATTTAAACTGTGCTTTTTACGGTGCTTGATTGATTAAAAGAAGCAAACTGGTTTAAAAAAGAATCTACCTCAGCTTTTTGAGTTGGGATTGCTTCTTGGCCTTGTAAACTATGCTGACGCAAGGCCTCTAAGTGGTCATAATTTTTATCTCTAACTGTACTACTGAGTTCTGAAATGTCAACATATGCATTTTTTTTCTAAAAAATTAAAAAAGAGGTTTAAAAATATTTAATGGAAAGTTAATGCCAATGCATTGGATTGCATAACTTTGAAGGGATAAATGTGAAATCTCATTAATTCAGCAAAAATAATACCAATTACCTCTTTTTCATGAAAGTGTCAAACACAGACTGTGTATTCCCTGTTCAAAGGTAAGGTAAAACAACACTAAATAATAATCTCAGATCCAATTTATGATACTTTATTGATCACCCATTATTATTGCTCTGGATTTTGAGTTTTGACACATGGGGCATCATTCATTTCTCTTCCTGGTATAAGAAACTCAAAGGGACCAGTGGCAAGGTTGTTATGCTGATGATGGAAATTTCTCATGGAACCAGAAAGGCTTCAGGGTGACAGATATATGGCATGTTCCCTGCTACACAGACATCACTAATGAATGTACTCTTTTCTGCTGAATCCATTCTTTTTTTTTAATTTTTTTTTTTAGATTTTATTTATTTATTTGACAGAGAGAGATCACAAGTAGGCAGAGAGGGAGAGGAGGAAGCAGGCTCCCCGCTGAGCAGAGAGACTGATGCGGGACTTGATCCCAGGACCCTGAGATCATGACCTGAGTAGAAGGCAGAGGCTTAACCCACTGAGCCACCCAGGCACCTGGCTGAATCCATTCTTGATCTCAAAATTCTATTCTTATTCCAAGTGACATTCTTTCAATATATTGGAACTATCACTTGTGAGGAAACCCTGTTATAATCCTCCTGCTAAACAATGGTGGCCTGATAACAGGTGTTAAAAGAGATGGGAAGTAAAGAACATCCAAGTGTCCATTGTTGAAACTGGGTGGACTTAAGCCTCCAGTTTTCAATATGTGTTGATTAGAGGATCCTTTGGATCATCAATAGCCAGGTCAGACTTGGGCGGGGCTGAGGGAACTAAACTGGAGTTCAGAGGCACCATGACACATGGAGACATCATGTACACACCAGCTGGATGGCTTTGGTTTGTCCTCAGTAGATTGTGTTTCTTCAGGGGAATAAGTGAAGCACCTCAGACTTGTGAAGAATGATGAGAGTCACACAGCAAATGCTGAAGCAGGAATGCCAACACACTTTTACATTCTTGGAAACAGTTTATTTTCATGTCATTAAGAAGACAGACTAAAGCTAAGGTTCCCATGGTTTATCAAATGAAAGCAGCTTGGGTTGGCTGACTGACCCTCATTTGTCCTGTCCAAACTGAGTGTGTCAAAGGTGTCATCTTAACTGGCAATCAAGGTATGTTAAAATGTCAAGGCTGAGGGGCACCTTAAAGAAAATATACTCAAAATGTTGTGTATGTCTATATATGTGTGTGTGTGTATATATATATATATATATTTTTCTTTTTTTTTAACCACAGAACACTTGGTATAGCAAAGTCATCCAAGAAATCTGAATATAAAAGGGAGAGAAATCCAGAAGTAATGGAGTTGAAGCCAGGAAAACAAAACCAAGTCCAGCCCACTTGGCATCCTTCTCTCTTGGAGCGAGCTCTGCTTTAGAAACCTCTGCCCCAGACCCACACAGTCTAGAGATAAGGAAACAGATCTCTAGAGTTTTTTTTTTTTTAAAGATTTTATTTATTCATTTGACACAGAGAGTGAGAGATTACAAGTAGGCAGAGAGGCAGGCAGAGAGAGAGGAGAGAGGAGGAAGCAGGCTCCCTGCTGAGCAGAGAGCCCGATGTGGGCCTCGATCCCAGGACCCTGGGATCATGACCTGAGCCGAAGGCAGCGGCTTTAACCCACTGAGCCACCCAGGCGCCCGATCTCTAGAGTTTTTAATGCTATTTTTCACAGGGTTAATTTGAAATGAGTTGAGACTACTATAACACAATAGTCACTGACAGGCCATATAGCTCCTTTCTGATAATAACACCAGAGATTGTGGGACAGGGGCTGAAACAGAGAGGTTTAGCGCATTTCAGATACATTGGAATCCTGATAGCTTTCAAAGCCGGTTGGAGTATTACTGCCTTATGTTATTAGCTTGTCCACCGTTGATAGGAAGCAATATCACCAAAGGGACCAGGTCAGTGTTTGAGTCACAGACAAGACAGCGGCTCCACCGGAATAAATTACACTAAGCAGCTGGTAAAGCCAAGCTGGCAGTGCTGACAGACTGGGCAAATCCCGGGATCATTCCCTTGCCAGAAAGCATTTATTTTGTAAATGTGTTTCGTTTTCTGAGTTACTGAATAACAGGCACCAAAACTGCTCTTTAAGCCAATATTTTCTGAAGTATTTGTGGTAGTCCTGCTGTTGACCAAAAAATTTCTTATCTGTGTCTTTGAGGTGTGTGGTGGAATTAAACTTCCCATTTGACATTGAGTTGGATGCGGCAATAGTATTTGCCTTGGCCAATGAGCTTTGATGGAATGAGAGCAATGTGACTTCCTGGAGGAAGTTTGAAAAGTAGTGTGTGATTTGCTGAATGTCTTCTCCACTGTTGTAGTAACTGAAAAAGTTAACCAAATTTACCTTGTTCTCTAAGTGGACACAACAAGTGGAGTGTGGTATAAGTGAGAGACAAATTTTATCACATTACGTCACTAATATTTTGAGGTTGCTTCATACCATGGTGTGACCAAGCATGTCCTGACCACTATGGTTTTCATATGTTGTTAGGTGTTGGCTGTGAAATGACACCATGGTCAAATAAATTCGAGATATTCCAATTTAGACAAAAATGTGTGTGTGTGTTTTAGGACTTCTGGAAGCCTTCACTATGCTAATATAAAATGCAAATTTCCAGTGCTTCTCAAACTTATGTGACTCCAGCAGTCTTTGTTTTATTTTTTCTACAAAGCATTTCCAATGCAATGCTACCTTAGAAAAATCAATACATATGATATTTAGTGGAAAAACATAACAACACACTCAACAAATGCACCTTTAAATAGGAAGTGTGTTTGTATGTGGGTGTGTGGGGTGTGTGTATGTGTGAGAGACAGAGGCTAGAAAAGAAGGAATTCTTTTCTGCATCTATTTTCTGCTCTACTTTATCTGAAGGAAGAAGATAGAATTTAGATCCAAATTTAAGAACATTTTTATTTGCTTTAGTGCACTCAGTTGAGTAGGAAGATTTCGAGATTGTACTTACTATATATTATTCTTAATAAATAATTTGTAAATAAGTAGACTTCTTCCAAAGGTTTATGCTTAGATGAATAAAAATTAGATGAAATGTTAGGCTCAGAATGTTAAAATGCTTTTTCTAACTATAAAGGTTTACTTCTCTTGGCAATAAGATAGAGCATGTTAGAATAAAATTCCAGAGCTCTGTGATGTTGGTATTAAAGTACCTTCGATATTTGGTTAGTTCTAAGGTTAAAGTGGCTTGGTTTTATTTGGTTTTATTTTATTTTATTTTATTTTATTTTATTTTATTTTATTTATTTTTCAGATACCCAAACCTTTGTAATTGGTGGAGGTGATGCAGGGGGCATTGGAGGTGGGCCTGGGGCCTTGGTTTTTTAAGCCTTATGAAAAACCAAAGCCCCATATTGTTTGCAGCTTCTAATTGTGCTGGAAGAATTTAGGAAGACACATAACTATTTCAGACTATTTCAGCTCTGCCTAACATGTGGCTTTCTGTGTGCATTGGTGAATATGGGCAAAAGCAAAGGCATACTTTGACCAAGTCCTATTGATTATTCACCTTATATTTTCTTGGATTTGTCTCTCTTGATTCCAATTCCAAAGCACTTGCATTAGCCTATTTAATTTCCAGATCTAATCTGGATGTGATTCTGGAAATTCTGGATGTGATCACATTCTGGATCCACATTCTGGATGTGATCACATTCTGGATGTGATTCTGGTACCCATAGATAGATACCTAGAATCCTATGTCATAGGCTGTCTGCAAAGTACCTGTCTTACAACTGATAAGAAGATGTCTAGTAAGGTCAATAGGAATTTCCCGAATATTGTGCTAGGTACTGAGGGTAATACAAAAGGCATAGATGATGTAGATAATCCTCCCCTTGAAGAGTCTAAAATATTATTGAGAAAAAGTGTTTTCCTACATAAAACAATTTGGTAATAATACAAAGCAGTATAGAGCCTGGTACTACATTTTACTGATATCTCTACAGTAATATAAAAATTCAGAGAAGGAGGATGAAATGGGTCACTAGCAAAATGGTCTACCATGCCCTATGTATCAGCAAAAAACATTTAGAAAATTGAATAGAAGAAAGAGATTCAACTCATAATAGAAAAGAAATGAAGAAAAAAGGAAAGAAGGAAGGGAGAGGAAAGAAGGGAGAAAGGGAGGAATTGGAACGTTTATGCATTGTTGGTGGAAATGTAAAATGGTGCAGCCACTGTGGGAAACAATTTTGTGGTCTCTCTATAAGGTAAACATAGAATTTCTATGTGACCTGGCAATTCCACTCTCCAAAGAATTGAAAATAGGCGTTTCAACAAAAACTTGTATAAGAGTGTTCGTAGCAGCTTTATTCACACCAGCCAAAGGGTGGGAACCACCCAAATGTCCACCAGCTGAAGAATGGACAAACTAAATGCATAGCCATATAACGGGATCTCCCTTGGCCACAGGAAGGAATGAGATACAGGTGTACACCACTAAATGAATGAACCTTGAAAACATTCTGCAGGTAACAGAAATAAGCCAGACACAAAGGACAAATATGTGTGATTCCACTTATATGAAATCCACTAGAGAAAGAAAGCAGGTTTGCAGTTGCCAGGGACTAGGGGGAGAGGGAAAAAGGAAGGGTGACTTAATGGGTACAGGGTTCATCCGAAGTGATGAAAAAGTTTTGAAGCTACATAGTAGTAGTCGTTGCACAACACTGTGAATGTACTCTGTGCCACTGAACTGTTCATTTCCAAATGGTTAAAGTAACAAATTTGGTGTTGTTTTTAACCACAACTTTTATTTATTTTTAAAAAAGATTTCTTTGTTTTCTTGAGAGAGAGAGAAATGGCAGGAGAGAGAGAGAAAGTCTCAAGCAGACTCTGCACCGAGTGTGGAGCCTGATAAGGGCTCAATCCCAGAACCCTGAGATCATGACCTGAACCGAAATCAAGAGCTGGACGCTTAATGGACTGTGTCTCTCAGGCGCCCCTAACTGCAACATTTAAAAAGGCCAAAAAGCGTGTCCTTTGGGTGTGGAGCCTGCTTAAGATTCTCTCTCTCCCTCTCCCCTTCCCTTACTTCTTGCCTGTGTGTGATCTCTCTAAATAAAAAAAATAAGTAAAATTAAAAAAAATTAAAAGGCCAAGAAAAATTAAGAGGAATAATAATTATTGGGGAGGGCTTATATCACCAGTTATGGTATTATAAAATTTTAAAAAATTAACTGAACAATATACATGTGCTGGAATAAATGATAGATTAATGGAGCAGAAAATAAATCCTCCAAATTAATGTTTATAGTGTTTAAATATTTAGTATGGGGGTTACCTGGCTGGCTCAGTCAGTAGAGCACATGACTCTTGATCTCCACGAGGGGCATAGAGCTTACTTAAAAAAAGTTCACAAGTATTTAGTACATAATAAAGGTGGTTTTAAAATTGGAGGAAATTTTTGATTATTTTATAAATAATTATGGGATAATTGGATGATCAATTGGCTAAAAAAAGTATAAAAATGAAATCTTAACATTAAAAATACACATAAAAAGTTTTGACTAAAATAATGAAATATGCAATTATTTAAAAATTCTGTACAATGGAATCAAAAGGTAAAAGACAAAGGAGAAACTATTTGCAACATATGTGACAAAGTCTTGTTATCCTTGATAAATAACAAGATGCTTAGAAAAGGAAATTTAAGACATTTTTATGTGGTTTACAAAATAAATTCTTTTTGATATTCCTTTAGAAAGGACAACAAAACTCTATCCTCACAAAACCCCTCAAAACAAAACAAAAAAAACCTCACAAAACAAAACCCCACAAAACTCTCCCCTCAAACGAAACAAGATATAGTCTCTTCTCATTTCTACCTTTTCTCCAGCCTTCCTGGGTATGTCCTTCCTACCTCTCCTTGCTGCCATTTGGGTAGGTTTGTCTCATCCAACCTTCTTGACATGAGCATTGGTCTTTATGCAGGAGGACCCGCCCACCAGCGGTATGACTAATTCACGCCATTGTCATACAGCAAACACAACAAAGTGGAAACTAAAACAAGAGGGAAAAAAATGGAGTAAACGTCACGTGGAGATAGCAGCTCCAAGACTATTTTGAGCACTCTTCCATGATCTTCATAATTCACTGGAAGTAGAAGAGCACAGGAAGTTAATGTCCTGAAATGAAATAGGTATAGGTTCAGGGCCATTGTTTTTCTTTTCTCTTTTCTTTTCTTTTTTTCTTTTTTCTTTCTTTCTTTTCTTTCTTTTTTTCTCTTCTCTTCTCTTCTCTCTTCTTGTCTTTCCTTTCCTTTCCTTTCCTTTTCTTTTTTCTTTTCTTTTCTTTCCTTTCCTTTTCTTCACAGCCCCATCAAGAATTTATACACATTCATGAGGTCAACCCCCTGATTTCAGACTGGTGAGACTTATTAACAGACCATTTGATTATGAGGAAATGTTATTCCAATCAGTGAACAAATACTTGACATTGCAAATCAAGAATCCAAGTTAAAACTCTAATATTAAGTAGAAAAATTATTGCAATTAAATCAGATTTAAGGAAGACTTTGGTAAACAAGTGTATGAGTGGAGAGCCATCATATTTTGATATTCCTGTTGATGTGAGTGCATTAAAATTAATTCTTTCCTTCTCCCCATGAATCCTATTACAATCAGTACTTACTTCATATCTTGTAGCTGTACACTTTTGTGGAGTAATATATTGTCTTAAATTTCATCACAGTATGATTATGCTCCCTGAATAGACTGAGTTCTTCTGGGGCAGAGACATGGTATAGCATTTTTACCACCTCTACAGTGAAGCCCTATTTTCCTTTGGTCTCTAAGGCTTCCCTTGGTTGTACCCAACTACATCTAACATCATTGGAAAATTCTTCTGGCAAACTAGAGTGCTTGTGTTTCTGAAGTGCTTGGTAGGAAAACTGATCCAGCAGCATGGCGGTGCCAAGCAAAATCTATTTGGTATTTGTTTCATGTGTGTGGTTTTCATAGTGGTGGTTACTAGATAGATCTATGACTCAGCCTACAGATTTAATGATTCAGCAGGTGCTCTTTAAATGAGTTCCATCAGGCACCATGTTGTTCTGGCAATTTTCCTTTAACAGAGTTTTGGGGAAAAAACATATATGTATTTCTCCCCCAGGCTTTATATTTTGTTATTATTTTTCTGTCTCTTTTATGCTTCAACCTGTCTGGTTTTGCATTTTATTGACTAATTTTTTTTTTGACTAGGTGATCATTTTTCTAGGCAGTCCAATGTGGTTTGGAAGTCACAAAGCCACTGAAATGATCAACCCTCTATTTTCAACATAGCTATGTGACTGCTTGAAAGAGTATTCCATTTAATTCTATTAGGAATTGAGGAAAGAGAAGGTGAGGAATTCTTTGCAGAAGCTGCAAAAACCATATGCTGCAATCTGAGGAAAAAATTCTGTTCTTTTATCACTTGTAGTAGAAGGTTTGAGAAGAGATCACTTAGTAAAAGATACAGATATCAGAAACATCGCAGAATCAAGAGTTGTTCCAAGAAGATGGCATGGAAGATATTGTTTGCAAAAGTGTCCTGAACATATTTTCAGGAACACAGCTATTACATAAAACAACCTGCCATGAGTTTTTCTGTTTTCCATTCTTATTGTTGGCAGATTATATCTCCTTTAAATTAAAAATATCCTGAAAGAAACCATTTCACAAGTGAAATGACAGAAGTAATTCACCTTCTAAAATTGTCTTATTTTATGCCATTTTGTGTCATAAGCTAACAAACATGGCTTAATACGCTTTAAGGCATCAACTGGTCAGGAAGATAAAATTAGTTTCTGAAGGTTAAAAACGAATGTGTTGCCTGTCCATTCCAGGGTAGATGTGAACTAGTCTTCATAAAGCAAAGTAAAACTTGAACTTGTTAGTTTCAAAAAGTATTTTTTTTTACATATATGCTATATTAAAAAAAAGACAACGCACTTGAATGCAGATCATGACAGACAGTTACATCTGAGATGTAAGAAAAATTCTGGCATTATGAGGGTGTCAGCATAATCAGTAAAAAATTATTTTTGATGACATGAAGAGGAAAAGTGTTAGCAGAATGAGAAGAATTTTTGAACAGCAGATACACAGCAAAGTCCTTTCCCCTCGTCTGCCAAATGCACCCACACTTGTCATCAGTGAATGCAATTAAATTTTTTTTTTTACAATACAGAAGAGACTTTTGGCAGTCAATGAGGGCTAATTTTTTTCTTCACTTGTACACCCCTTTTAGCCACCGTGAAGATGTGAGCTGAAAGATGCTCATAGCGTCGACTTTGTCCCTTAAGTATGAATTTATGAACAAATGGAGGCAGAACTTGGGAAATTGAAAGAGATCATACACCATTTACATATGAACACCGCCTCTGCTGAAAGGTTAAATCACTTAGGGGTAAAATCCTCTCTTCTAGTATTCTCATGTGCATTTTTTAGACAAATGAAATTTTAATTTTTGGGCAAAAAGAGACAAAATAAAAATCTCTCCATGACCTCCTTAGGCAACAAAAAGCATAAAAACTTGAAGTGTACTCAGAGAGAATTCCATGACCATAATATATCACCTTTCAGTGCATATTCACGTTTGTTATCTTCCGGGAATCTCAGATAAGCATTGTGATAGATTTCAGTTTTGTAAATGTCAGGTGCATTCGCTGTTGGTCTGTGGTCACTTCAAAGGAAAAAACAAAAAACAAAACCAAAAAAACCCTAATGGTGTCAAATCTCAGTCTCTTTTGCTCCTAATACCTCACCACAGACACACAGGCATATGCACACAATAGTTTCCAAGTGATTGGGCAGAGTGAGAATGAGAATATTTTTATTTATTTATTTTTTAAAAAAAATTTTTTTGAGAATGAGAATATTTTTAAACGACAAAACCATGGATCAATGAAGCTATCTGGTCTTTATAGTCAACTGATTAATTCATATAGAAAAAATTGACTTTGAAAGGCTAGGTATGCTAATACACAAACCTATGTTTTTCTGCAGCTCCGGTGGTTACTAGGTTATATCTTCTAATACGGTTTGTATTGTGGCAAAATAGAAAACATCTAGTTTGTAACTGGAGTTCAAATTTACCATTTGAAGGAACCATGCATGCTCTCTCTCTCTCATCTCCTATCCCTGAGTTTTCAAGATACTTACATGGCAAATATTTTCATCTATTAACTTAAGTGCCTCCAAGTCGATCTTTGTTGAATTAACAGTGAAAATAAAATCCCGTATTGCTAGCATTAGTTAAGTCGCACTCTTGGGAGAAAATACATTTCAGTGAAATAATTTGCACCTATCTTCCCATCAATGATACTGTGGCATGGAATCAACAGAATGCCAGTTCTAATTTAAATACTTCATTTCACATTTTCAAAGGCAGCTGTGTTGAGGTGAGTGAGCATCACTGGACACTGCACAAGTGAACCAAGCCAGCTTCAGACGGGGAACGAGCCAACATGGGAACTGGGCACATTGAAATCAGGGCCACAGTCTCCTCAGTACTTTCAGCTGCTTCATCATGGTGGTACCCGGACTAGAAAGATTCTGTGTAGGTGGCCTCATATTGGCAGCCACGTCTTTCCTCTTCTAGTTCCTGGCGGCTCTGCTCTTTACACTCTCTTTTTTCCTTCTCCTCCGTGTTGTATCAACACTGAGTTCTAAGACAGTGGTTTCACACAAGCTCCTCCCTCCTCTGTGTCTTCTGGTAACAGGAATGGCACAGCGAGCACCATGGAGTAAGCAGAGTATCAACCTAGGGGTCCTCACCAAGTAGGCTTACCATTATCCTTGTTTTTTCTTTTTCTTCTGATTTTTGTTCTACCATTGTTCTACCACTGTTCTACCATTTAGTTGGAGGGCAAAAATAATACAGGGGTCTTTAGGAGGTAGAGAGAAAACTGAAAAAAAAAATTAAGAATGGTATTAAGGGAAGATTTGAAGGTTTGTGAAAAACAAATATTACCTAGAAAACAGAGAATGTACTCCTTGCCCTATTTTGCTAGATATTAATTACCATCTGTAGTATTGGATCTAATTATCCTACATTTCCAATAAGGAACAATTGGAGAAGTGAAAAATAGAAATTTGATTGATTTGTTTTGTGTTCTCATCTACTGCACAGTGATTTCTTTAATATAAACAAGATGTTTTTAATAATTGTATCAGAAAGAAAAACACATGGAATTTGAGGAACTCAACTAGATTTTGGTAAAGCTCAGGGAATCTGTTCTTTCTCTTTTTCAGTTGCAGACATATCCTAATCATGGGATAGTATATCCAAAGTGAGCAAAGCAACTATATATATATATATGTATCTGATTGATTGTCAGCTCATTAAAATTACTTGGCTATGTTTTAGTCTTAGTTTCTTACAAATGTAATTAAGGCGTGATAGGGTTAATCGTTTAAATTACTTTAGAACATGTTTGCAAATCTTTAATCCCAAAATTAATATTTTTATTCAACTAGTGAGTCACATTATTAGATACTGACTTCTTTTTGTCTTATAAATGAAGTAGTTGAGAGTTTCACCATGATACAATGAATGTATGTACAGAGGTGAGGGCCACTTAAAAACCTCATATAATTATTTCTGCTTTTGAATTGATAAATTCAGGCTCTCACCTTCTGGTTATTATCCCTCATCTCAAATGATCATTTAAAATGCATTAACAGCATATTTTATGTTTGATGCTATTCAAGGCAGAGATTCAGTCCTCGATGTATAAATAAGACCCACAAAATGAATTAGACAGAAATGACATATGCCAGACCCTGACAGGTGAGCAGTGATTAGGTTTATGTTAGCATTACATTGCTTTTGCTATTTTATGATGTAATTTTATCTAATTATAAAAACATGGAGAAAAAGTTGGAAGTAGAAATATAAAGAATGGGAAAGTAAATTACCCTAATCACATCACCTAGGCATAACTACTATTAATTTTTGTGTATTTCCTTTAGTATTTTTTGTGCATATTTTAAATTAGCAACTTAATACATGGACAGTTTTATTTTAGTTATTAATAATTAACTTTTATGTATTAGTTATGTATGTAATTTATCATGCCTTTTATTAGTATTCACAAATAAAAATTTTAAAATTAGCCTATGAGCCAAAAGGGTCTTTTAGCTCTTAATGCATATTGTCTAACTACTTGCTGGAAAGATTGCATTAATTAAAAACCCTACCACTAGCCTATGAGAGCACTTGCCTCACTAAATCCTTACCAGCAATGGGTATTACTAGTTTCAAAAATCTTGCCAATTCGATATATGGAGAATGGTGTTTCTTTTTTTTCTTTTTTCTTTTCTAAAGATCTTATTTATGTATTTGACACAGAGAGAGAGAGCACGAGCAGGGGAAGAGGCAGAGGGAGAGGGAGAAGCAGGGTCCCCACTGAGCAGAGAGCCCTATGTGGGACTACATCGGAGGACCCTGATATCATGACCTGAGCCGGAAAGACTTTTATCCGACTAAGCCACCCAGGTGCCCCTGGAGAATGGTATTTCAATATTGTTTTAATTTTTTTGAAAAAAAAAAAAAGCTTAATTCCTTTAGTTTCTTATTTTTTTTTTTAAAGATTTATGTACTTATTTTAGAGAGAGCACACCTGACTGGGGGGAAGGGCAGAGGGAGAAAATCTCAAGTCGACTCTCCTAGGAGCACAAGAGTCCAAGACTGGGCTCAATCCTACCACCCTGGGATTATGACCCGAGCTAAAATCTTGAGTTGGATGTTTAATCGACTGAGCCACCCACGTGCCCCTTCCTTTAACTTCTTTTGAGAGTTTTTTGTTCTTTTTTTTTGGCCTATATCTTTATTGGGATGTAGGAGTATTTTTTTTTATCAATTTTTATAGTCTCTCTGTATTAAGGGTGTTAAATCCCAATCAGATTGGGTTTTATAAGTTTTTCAAATTTTTATTTATTTTTTTAACATACAGAAATTTAAAAATTTTATGCAGTGAAATTCTTTGGTCTCTGCTACTTTTACACTTTTCTTTGCACTCTCATGAGTTGCTTATTTATTTATATTTGCTTCTTTTATGTTATTTTGTTTTGATTTTAAAGGGAATGATTAAAACATTCGCACATTAAATTCATGTTGTTTCAATTTTAGTCTATATGCTGCTGAAATGAGCACATAATCTCGTTTTCTTATAGTTTATTATTATGTTTTTCTTTACACTTAACTCTGTTATCCATTTGGAATTAATTTTGTTGAGAATCTACATTGAATTTTTTCATAATTAACTAAATTTGTTAAACATAATTTGTTAGTCCATTTTTCCTTTGGTTTCCATTCTTTTGTTATATATTAGAGTCTTACATATGTACATGAAATATCTGATGTAGGCCTGTCCCATTCCAGTCACCTCTCTGCAGATTCTTGTGACAACACAATGCTATTTTAATCACTGGAGATTTGTAAATGTATTTCCATGTCCGTCAAGGCAAGTCCCTTTGATTGTCTTCTTTTTCTTATCTATTGTTTAATGAATTTTAGAATTATTTTATCAAAAATAAAATCATTTTGGATTTTGATTGGAATCTTGGTAAGCCTATTAATTATGGTATTTGGATCATCTCACTCAGGAAAATTGTGTTTTTCTATTTATTCATACTTTTTTTTATATGTCCTTCAGTAGAATTAGTTTTCTTCATATGGGTCTTCATAAAGTCATAGTACTGAAAACACTAAACAGTTCAATCTTTAATATCTAGTGAAGGGCCTCTTACTTTTAAAGCATTTTAAAATTTTCAATAATTTTTGCCAGCAGTAATCTCTCTCTTTCCACTTAGCTCATGGCTACATTCTCCTTTATTGTTTCCTAATTATTTCATGTGACTTAATTTTTAATTCTTTGGCTAAATTAGATACTTTCTTTGGATAGAAGCAATGTTATATACTGTTTATGTACTACATGTAGTAATTTCTTCATCATTAATTTGGCAGCTGTTTACTGGGATCCAACCAAGTGCAAGGTACTGTGGTAAGTGCAGTTATGTCAGTGAATGAGCCCACCAGCAGACCTTAGGGTTCAGTATGTTAGAGAGATTTTAAACAACTAATTAAAAACCCGAATTTTAAAAGTGATAACTAACAGAAAGGAGATCCTCAGGCTACTGTGAGAAAACACAGAATGGAGGCACTTGGTTTAAGTCTGGACTGTCTAAGAAGACTTCCTGTTAGAAGGGACTTGTACCTGAGTTTTGGAAGATGAATATGTGTTAATTTAGTGAAGGAAATTAAGGACTCCAAACATAAAGGAAAGAATAACTAAGAGCTTAACTTTGACTGAGCACTTATTATGTATCAGAAACTGTGCTAAGTACCATATATATATGTATTATTTTTAAATCTAACCATCTCCAGTTAGTGATAAGAAAACTGAAGCACAGAGAAGTTAAGCGACTTACAACTGATGGGTAATGGTACAAATCCAGCGTGACTCCAGAATTCATACTCTTAACTCGTACACTGTCTGTTCTCTTGATACAGGCTCTGACATGAGAAGATCCATTTCATGTCCGTGGATCTAAAATCAGGTGTGGAGTGTGGGCAGTTGGGTAAAGCCGGCTGAGACTGCTGAGTCACGCAGAGGTCAGAGTGAATTTGTAGACCATGGTAAAGATTTTGTTCTTTTGCCTTAAAGAACTCAGAGATCACTGATAGGTATTCATTAGGAAGATGACAAGAGCATATTAGCACTTAAAAAATATTTCTCTGGTTGTGGTCTGAAGCATGGGTTCAAGGAGGTGGAATGGGTGCAGAGAAAACAGTTTGGGAACTATTTCAGCAGCAGGAGCTAGAGATGAGGGTAGCTGAAAGTGGGGGAATAGTGGTGAAGACAGAAAAAGGAATGTCTTTGAGATGTATTTTGGAGCCACAACAAAATGCACTTTTGAAAAGTTGGAATACAGGAATGAGTGAAAGGGACCTATCGAGTATATTTGAGGCACAAGTGACAATCACCAAAATGAGGGTGATTTTTTCTTATCCATTCTACTAATGGAAAGAAAACAGGAAAAACAAAACAAGACACACACACAAAGAAACCACCCTGATCTTTTCCCTTCTCTAGGAAAGTTTTTTAAAAATTTTTTTCTTGGTCTCTGATTTTCAGTTTCACTATCATGTCCCTGGATGTGTTTTTCTCAATGTTTATCAGGCTTCTTGAATCTGTGCTTTGATGTCTTTTGCCAACTTTGGAAAAGGTATTGGTCATATCCCCTTCAGATATTGCTTCTGTCCTGTTCTCTCTTTTCTCTTTCTGGAGCTCCAATTACATGTATTTTAGACCTTTTAATTTATGCCCTTTTCTGCATAATCTCTCTTTTTTTCTTTACAGCTTCTGTCTAGATATTTTTTTTCTGTCCCATCTTCCAAGTAACAAATGCTCTCCTCAGCTGAGTTTATCCTACTGTTAAATCTACTGTGTCAGTAATTACATTATTGCCTCTCAGCTCCAAACCCACCCTTCTGTACGACTCTGCTTTGTGATGCTGAACTGAGACTCTGCAAACCACATTTCTGTTTTGCCAGCTGGTTCTACGCTAGGATCTGACAAGAGGCAGCACTAGAGGGAGAGGGCAAGTTTGAAGGAGGAAGAAGGGACTTGCTTCTTCCTGTTTGTCTCTTGTGGGCTTCTTATGAGATTTTTTTCCTCTGAGAAGATTTTTTGACCATTACTCTCAGCCATGTTTCTTGAAGTGCCTTCCTGTACTATTGCTGAAACTGGTTTGCCATTTTTCCATCTCTTGCAGAACTAGCTTCATTGTTCTCCCCTCAGAGACAATCTCAGAAACTTAAGTCCCAGGCTCAGAGGCACCAGACCAGTTGGCCATTGCCTCCTCTTTGGAGGCCAGAGTTTCAGCTCCACAGGGCTCTTCCTCTAAGTTTTAGTCAGTTCGATGTCTTCCCTTTGTTTTCTTATCCCAGCTGTATGTGTGGTAGTCAATTCTTGAAGTTTTTTATTTCAGATTTCTTATCCTACTCTTTCACCTATCTCATACATTACTTAATTAATAAATTTATACCTTGTTAACAATTCTTCATATTAAATTCCCTCTATCCACATTACTGGTGGTTGTTTTCTCTCTCAGATCCTGACCATTACATCCACCTATTGGGTTCTTATTTTCAGTTGTAATCGTCATTACTAAAAATAGCATTTAATTTTTTAAAAATAATTTTCACTTTCCTTCTGAAAGTTTTCATTTCATCATCTAATATCCTTGTATAAAAGTACATATTTCGGGCGCCTGGGTGGCTCAGTGGGTTAAAGCCTCTGCTTTCGGCTCAGGTCATGATCTCAGTGTCCTGGGATCGAGGCCCACATCTGGCTCTCTGCTCAGCAGGGAGCCTGCTTCCTCCTCTCCCTGTCTCTCTGCCTGCCTCTCTGCCTACTTGTAAACTCTCTCTCTGTGTCAAATAAATTTAAAAAAAAAGTATATATTTCTAGGAGACTATGTCTGGTGCTTACAATATCTTAATGTCTTAAATCACCTGTGGGTCTATTTCTATTACCTATTTTATTTACATGCTTGTTTAGCTTGTTTGTATTTGATTATTAGCTCTTGTCTCTTGTTATGTCTTGTAATTTTTAATTTAATGACAAATATTGTATGTAAACATTTGTAGAGACAATCGGAGTCTCTGGATGTTTTATTTTCCAGATGTTTTATGCTATCTTGTCAGGCAATTAGAGTCAAGTGGATCATCTCAGTCCAATAAGAATTGAGCTGACTCAAAGACAGGTCTCAATCTTTTTAGGGCTGAGCTTTTTTTGGTTTGCCTTTATTTTTAAGGTATAACCTTCAGGGGTTTCAACTAAAAGCTAGGGTGTTTACATTGATAACCCTCCTTTTGTAATAGGTCCTGAACTCCACTTTCCTATCTCAGCCTTATGAGAAATCCAGGAATTTTATTCACCTTCTCAGTTTCTCATTTTCTACTTGAAAATCAGCAACTTCCCTGAGGGGTGCTGAGTTTTGGGCTCACTTCTCTGTGCTTTTCTTCCCTCTGAGATGTCAAGCTATCACTGTCTTGTTAACTCTCTTTATACCTTCAGTCAGATTTTTGGAAAATATATACATTTTATCTAGCTTTAGGAATATTTTTACCCTACTTAGTAGTTGTGTGTGTGTATTGTTTTGTTTGTTTTTGTATTGTGCAAAAAGTTCTCATTATACTAACCAGGTCAAAGACATTATCTCTTTGAACAAAAGAGTAAATAAAACATTGAAATATTATTTTACTAAAAGAAAATGTCATTTCTCTTTCTTACCTCATTTTTTTAAGGACTATGAAATCATTTATTGGAAGGACTTTTTTTCTTGCTACAATAGTAGAGTCAACAATGATCACATTTATCTCCCGATTCTGGCTTTAGTCAAAGGAAAGACCTATAAGAAATGATTTGCACATGTGCAAGGTGATAGTTCTCAGCCTCTATTTGAAACTCATCAATAACTTATTCTGGTTTCCCAAATTTGCCTAAACATAAAATTATGCCTCTCATTTTCTTTCTTTCTTTTCCCCCCCTCATTTTCTTGATAGAAACTCAGACTTCCTCCATTGAAATTTTGAATCAGTAAGTCTGGACTGTGCTCTAGTAAATCTTCTGAATAGATAAATTTGGGAAATACTGATATGGTTATTATTATGTTACAAAGAAGTCAATTAAACAACTACAGCAGCTTTTAAAAAATCACTAAATATAGCAGAGGAATGATACTGACCTTCCATATTATTTTAATATCAGGCAAATTTTCAGCTTGAATGAAGCTGTGTTGCACATACATATCTAATTAGAGAATTAAGGTAATTATCTTTATAATTTAAGTTACTGTCATTCCCTGCCTGCACAACCCCCCTCTCACCCCACCAAAACCCATTAACACAAAAACATTTTCTTAAAGGATTTGTTTGTTTGGGAACGTGAAAAAGTAGTAGAAAGGTGACTGGTGAATAAAGATGGGAAGAAATTCTTTCAATAATTTAACTAATTTTTTTTAATGTCATGTATATGCACATGGAATTTTGTACCTCTCTGAGTAAAAATATATACATTTGAGATATTTGCAATCAATAGTGTTGCATGTTAAATCATATAAGATGAACTTGCATGTATTTCTAAGCTTCTAGCAATATAGCATTATCAATTTTCAGCCATAGTAATAACTAATCACTTACATTTATCATTAAGATGTGGGTCTATTATAAAGTCTACTATAGTATTGACACACATGTTTCCCAAAGAATTTAGAAATGTAAGTTGCAGTATCCACAGCAGGTGGGATCTTATTATTTAATCCATGAGTCAGACATTTCACTGATATGCAAAATGAGACACAAAGTGAACCAAGGCAGTTCTTTCTCCTCTTACTTACTGATCTGTGTGCAATGCTACTTAATTATCTGGGTAACACAGGCTTATTTCTACTCTTATCACCTCTTGTTCAAATTCAGTTCCCTACAATCCTGCAAATATGCCTTATAACCTTGAACATGGTTAGAAGTCTCCCTTAGAGAAATTGTATGTGGTTTGCAACTTAGGTCACTTCGGTGGAGGCATTTTAAAAAGTAAAAGAGTTAATGTAGGTATTTTGGAATCACTTTATTAATATAAGCTTTGCATGAGTTTTCAAAAACCAATTTGGGTCAATTAAAAGACCTTGGCTGTTGTTACCAAATAGTCAAAGAAATGAGAAACATCAGGCTTGAAGATCATTTTACCCTCAGTGGAGTCATGCAGCCTTGAGATATAGGAAGTATTGAAAATGATGCAAGAGTTGGTCGAGTTTAAGGTATTTAAGTAGATGGAAAGGACTTTTACAAATTTTAGTGGCCAAATAAGTGAAATATCGAGTCAAGTAACCTAGCCAGTGTGGGTCAGGGTTCAAGCTTTTATGAATAGATAAAAGAAGTTCCTGGTGTAAAAGGGCCATAGGCCACATAGCACCTTCTTTAAGTCATAGAGTCACTGACATAGCAATTATAAATAGTGTTCAGTGTGTTCCTGCAAGGTCATGGCTGAGAATCCAATTAACGTTTGAGCTGAAATCTCTTGCTTAGTATGCTACTTTAGGCATCTGAGGTGGTCTCCCCTTCAATTGCTTGAGATGACAAAGTTGTTTCCCTAATTTGTTAACATCTTCAGGCCTGGAAATCTTTAGAATTAAGTGTAAAATGTGTTTAAGAGACTGAAACACATTTTTCCCTCCTTTACTCATTCAGTTTTTTGCTCAAGTATCGTCTCGTCACAGATTCCGGATTTCCTGGAACAGGAAATCCTATGTACTCCTTCATTGTGCTTTATTTTTCTTCATAGCACGTATTACTACTTACATTATATTTTATATATTTATTTACGTTATTTGACTATATCTGCCTATTGGGATGTAAATTCCTCAAAGGTGTGGACTTTTATTTTGTTCATTGCTGTATCCCCAGCACATAGAGTATGCCCGGCACACAATAAATTGTTGTTAAATGAATAAAAATATCTTTTGGAGTCACTGAAGAAATGAGTCCTCACAAAAGAAAGCTGAAGAAGCTAAACACGAAGAAATAATTCCTTTGCACTATGGTGTCTTTGAAATTGCAGAAGAGCATTTTTGTCTTGAACAGTATTTACTCCAATAATTAGTCTTTCTTTTCTTACAGTATTTTAGTTCTCTTTTTTTTAAAGATTTTATTCATTTATTTGAGAGAGAGAGAGAGAGAGAGAGAGAGAGAGAGATTACAGGTAGACAGAGAGGCAGGCAGAGAGAGGAGGAAGCAGACTCCCTGCTGAGCAGGGAGCCTGAAGTGGGGCTAGATCCCAGGACCCTGAGATCATGACCTGAGCTGAAGGCAGAGGCTTTAACCCACTGAGCCACCCAAGCATCCCACAGTATTTTAGTTCTAAAAGATATGGTAGAGATGCTACTTTTGTAGTCTGGTCACCCACCAAACAAGATAAACAAACAAACTTATTAAAAACCTTATAATATTCCAGACACTTTGTCAGTTTGCCTATATTGTGGTCTATATTTGAAGGTGAAAGACATGTTCTTGTCCTCAAGAGGTTTCCTGTTCTGTAGGGAAAGCAGCAAGAAAATCTACACTTAGAACATGGTGCAAGAAGACTGATAAGACATTTGTAAAGAGTTCTAGGGGAGTTCAGAAGTAGTGCACATAACAAAGATTTGCTAGAACGGATGTCACTTACACTCAGCATTGAAGGATAAACATTATAAAAATGAATATTAAAAGTCATCATTTGTTGAACATTCATTATGTACCAGGCAATATATAACCTTCATGTCATTGTGTCTTTACAAAAAAACCTCATATGCAAATATTATTATTTTTAGTTATAGATGTGGAAAGTGTATTTACAAATATTTAGCGGGTAACTTGTCCAAGATTTCATAGGTGGGAAGTGGCAGAATGGAGAGCTGGAGGGAGGAGACGAGACTAGCACAAAAGCAGCATTTGCAAAATCCAAAGCATAACAGAGCATTACAAGGCAGCAGCTAATGGGATTAACTCAGGTATGTTCTGGAAAGTGAAGGAAGGGTTTTGATATAATGTTGGAGAAGAAGAGCAGGGTCAGATCATGATGGATAAGGGTCACTCCAAGGATTCTGAAGTTTATACTGAAGTCTGACCCTGATATTTCAAAGCATTGTTATTTGTCTAGATTGATCTGTACAGAAACTTGTGGAAAGTTCTGAGATAGGAGATATTTTCTTTATACTCTATCTGAGAAAATATCTGAGATATTTTCCTTACTCTAGTGATTTCTCACTCCTTAGAGTAGGAGACTAATGTAAACAAGTGTTTTGTCTCTAGGTTTGTGAAAGGGATTGAGAAGAAAGGAAAGAGAGGTTTAAAAGGGTTTGAAAAGCAGTGTTTCCACAAAGAACTTGCTCCCTGTCATGCTTTTTAAGATTTAATGAACTGTCCAGGAACCAATATTTACTTTCAGTTTACCACGTGTCAGAGAATGGGCTTGGATTTTCACAGCATCTCACTGACCCTTAAAATCATAGAACATGATCTCCATTTTCTGGATGAGGAAACCGAGCACACAGAACGAGGTGACTTGCCAAAGGTCACATGGTGAATCAGTGCTGATGCCAGATTTTAAACCTATGTCAAGAGTTAAGCTTTTTCTAGCTTAAGCTGCTTTAATCCCTAAATACATTATTTTAAAATCCTTTAAGGTTATAGCTTAATAAGGGATCATGCGATCAATTTCGTGGCTCTTAACTAGCATTTGAAGAAAGAAAATAAAATGCAGAGAACAGAATAAAATAAAATAGAAAGTATCAGAGCACATCAGCATTGGTTGAAATTGTTGTTTTGGTTAGACATATATTTCTGTGTACGAATTTGTGATGGGAAGTGTACTTCTCACTGTTGGCTGTGGTTTCAAAAAGTTTGAAAAACCCATCCAGTGAAATAAAGATCAGATCACACCTACTACACTGCCTCATTCTTACTGTCCTCCTATCAAATTTGAATGCTCATGGGTAACTGATGGACTAGTTGCACCTCCCAGCAAGAGTAGAAAAGGAAAGAGAAGCAGAAAGCTCTATGAGAGCTGAGGAAGGACAGCTGACCGGTTCTGTCCTTCCTCATTTCTCTGGATGGCAAGCTGTCAAGGCTTCTTTAATTTAACACTTCATCTGCCATATCGAGGGAAGTAGCAATTACTCTTTCATGAGAAAGTGTATGAGGATCATGTATTGAGGTGACAAAGTGAGGGGCATTCTTTCCCCCCAGATTTTTGTCTGTAATGCGAAGGAAAAAGGAATAACATGAAATAGAAGTGTATGTGTATGTTAATATTCATACTTATTGAACACATGTGCCTATGCAGATTTATTATCTCTACTGTATATAATTATATATAAAATCCAACTAAACTTCGTGTGTATGGTGTTAAGTCACAATCTGTTTCTCTTTGGAACCCCATTCTGTATACAAACATTTTTACAACACATGTGGATTAGTGGTGGGAGTAGATAGTTTAAAAATGTTATGTTAAAGCAACAACTTAAGTCAGCATGTTAAAGGAATGTGAAAATCAAAATAGTACTGTAATTCCTCTGCTAGTGGAAATCCTAAAATGTGGGGACATATAGATTTCTTTATATGTATACAAATGTCCCATCTGTTGTTGATTTCTCCTAGAAGAATCTTAGATACACTCAATTTCTCAATAAATATTATTGTACTTTTTAACAAAGAAAATTAACTACTTACCTAGCAAAAAAGAGGTTTGAATTTACTATTTTGCCCTTTTTATATTCACATATTAGTGCTAGTGCTGTTTGGATGAACCTAGATTTTATTCTTTAGCCCAGACAGATTTTATAAGTCTAAATAAATTATTGAGACTTAGTTAGTTGGAAAAATTACATTTGGGTTTCTGACTAGTCAGGTTTTAGAGTCTTAAAGGACAGCAAATGTAATTGAGTAGTGTCGACCATTTCCAAATGCACGATGACACCAATCGGAGTGGACTTAGCTATGTTGAAATAAACAATTCCATATGTACGTCACTCACATCACAAGCTATTTAAATATATTCAAACCAAGTCTTCCCACAGTGTTGCTTACTATAAATTAATACAGAAAGCCCTCAGGATGCTTGGCCAGTGGCATGGAAACTGACATAGTAAACATTTGTTTACTGTTCTTAGAATTGCATGCACTGCACATTGGTGGTGTGCAGTCATTACTGTGGGGCTAATTTTGTTTTTCCTGAGCAAGGATAAAGAATTATGTATTGGACCTGGCAGTCATGGTTCCTGTCAAACATGTATTCCTTTTGGTTTGTACCGCCCTACCTTAAGCCCCTTGTTCAAAAGGCCAAGGCTATAATTTGCACAGAGAAAAGAAATTTACTGTCTCAAATAATGGAGAATTAAAACCTAGGGCTAAATTCAAGCATGGTTGGATTTAGAAGCTCACACATTGGACTGAATAGCTGGTGTCTATCTGTTGACCAGCTTGGCCGTGCTTTCTTCCCATTTTGGCTTCATTTTTAGGATCCATGTGGTCACAAGATGGCAGCAGCTGCTCCAGCCTCACACCTCCGTAAGTTAAAGCCAAACAGAGAGGGGAAATGTCCTTTCTGTTTAAATATCTCTTCTGGTTATTCAAATAAAAGTCCTGAGATTAGTTCTGATTTATTCTGACTTAGTTGGCTTGAGTTAAGTGCCTATTTCTGGATCAACCTCTGCAGCCAGGGGAATTCAGAATTCTGATTGGTTAGATCCAGGCCTTCTGTTCCACCCTTGGAACTTGGAATTGAGGCCCAATTCCAAGCACATGGTTTAAAAGTTGAGAAGCGGTATTGTTCTTAGAATAAAGAGGAGTGGGCTGCCAGAGGACCAGAAACATCCACAAGACTCACATCATTTTTATCTTTGTCAAGTGAATTTGACTTTTTAAATGGGAGTAGGACGTTTATGTATATACACCAGTCTTAGTTCGGGGGCAGTGGTATGGAGGAAGCCCAGTATTCCCACCATGTCACTTACTGGCTTTATGATCTTGGGCAGATTATAACCCCTTAAACTTTGCTCTCCCTGGTGGCAAAATGGGGATAATATTGTCTTCCTATCTACCTTACAGCTAGTTGTGAAAACTCAAACAGGTAAGGCTTATAATAAAAACCATAGTACTTAATATTTAATGAGCAGTTAGGGTAGACACTATATTGTTTAATCCTTACAACAATTCTGTATAGTAGGTACCACTACAATACTTATTTTAAATGAGAGATCTAAGGCTTAGAGAGGTTAAGTAATTTGCCCAGCATCACACAGTCATGAAATGACCGAGTCAGTACCCATGCAATCTCAAGTTCGTGCTCTAGCCAGCATGACACAGATAAAAGGGATTGTTGTTGGAGTCCATCAGTTCTAAGATTCACGTTTTTCTCATTTTAACATCTTTAAAATGCATCTTACAATCAAAGGTCAAGGGCCAATCATGGCATGGTAGTTGTTTGCTTATGTGTGAACTTGGTCAGTGCTGTTCTTGTTATTTCAGTGGAGTCTGGTGCATGTATTGAGTATTAAATGCTATGCAAAATGGTATCAAACATATCACATTATGAGTTGGCATTGAAACAGACACAGAAATAGGACAATGAAGCATAAATGTGATACAGTGAAGCAAATATTCATCCCTGAAGGAATACCCACAATTTCACACTTTCTTATTATGCAATAACCACATGCTTTGTGGGCTCTTACAAAGGAAGATGCCCCAAAGAAGAAGCTGTGTTATTTTGCTACTGATGATGTATGTTACAGGATTGCCTGCCACATGCCAAGATTTACTAAGGCCATAATGGATTGATTTTGCTTATATTTTCCTTTCTATATAAGAATGTGACAGTGAATATCTATGTCCAAATAAGTCTCAATGATATGTTTGATTAAATAAAAATAAAAGTGTTAAGTTTTAAGAAGTGTGGTGTTACAGTTTATTTAACTTGTATTTCTTTTTTAATGCATATAAAACATTGGTGTTTCTTGCTGTTTGTAGAGTCTTGGGTTCTATGGAATATGGTACTATTTTATTAAAGAAATAAGAGAAAGTTCTATATTTTGAGGTGTTTTTCTTACAGACCCATAGGGAACCAAGCATTTTCAGGATTTTTAGTCTTAAAATTATGTCATTAATCCTAAAAATTAAATTATTGGAAATTTGGGGGGAACCTCAGAAAAAGGTTTTCTTTTTATTTTTTTTCTTTTTTCTTTTTTAAAAAAGGTTTCTTTATTATTCATCTAACAAAATTAAAAGGAGAATTATATGATTGCCTAAAAAAATAGACACGAGAACAAATTTGAGGCCAGGGAATTGCTCAACCTAGCTTTTTTTGTTTTGTCTGTTTGTTTGTTAACCACAAAATGAAGAGATATGAGTAGGTGGGCTTCAAAGTATTTTGAAATTAGTTTTTAGTTTGGGGCGTAAGATAACTATTTATCAGCTGTATTTCTACCTTCATTTAAATAGCGAGTTTTAAAAAGTATTCTTGATCATTCACAGCTCTAAGTACATAGGGAAGAAGGAGGGATCACTTGAATCCAGAAGCCCTTATTTCTTACCAATAATGATTCCCTTTCTTCCAAACAATTGAACTACAAGTCAGTAGACCTTTTCCCAGAAAGCAAGTACTACAGAGAGGATATTCATACTCAACTTACTTAGAGCATTTACTTAAAAACCCCACTTTGATCACCCTTATAGTTTTTAAATTAATTAATCAATTAATTAACTTGAAGATTTTATTTATTTATTTGACAGAGAGAGACACAATGAGAGAGGGAACACAGTGAGAGCGAGGACCCTGGGCTCATGACCTGAGCCAAAGGTATAGATGCTTAAGGACTGAGCCACCCAGGTGCCCCAACCCTTGTAGTTTTTAAACTGCAGAAGTTTGCAAGAACTTTTTATTTAGAGGCTGTGAAGTCACTGAATGAAATAAAATCAAATTTGGCTAATTATTGCTCTAGGAAATCTCATTAGCAGAGTCTGGGCATTTTTCCTACTTATCACTGTTTACTGATGATCTTCTAGGTCTCCAGAGGTTCAGCAATGACAGAATCTTCTATCATTATATCATGTTGGAAAGCAAAATATATTTTCTTTTCTAGGAAAAGAATATATTCATATAAATGAATGAATTTAAATGAATATATTTTCATTTTCTAGGAAAATGGCGATATGCTGTGGTTCCAAATCTGAGTAAATTTGATTTGATTTCTAACTTCATATCTTTGGAACTCTCTAGATGGACATGTTATTCTTAAGAATTCCCCCACTCATGCAGCTTGCAAGTGAATAACAGTGGACATGTTTTTGGGAATTGTTAGTGTTATTACAACCAGTGCTTACTAATCTATGGATAATACCTTGCCATTTACGGGATCCTTTGGCGTGTATTATCTTGCCAGATTCTTTCATGTTCATGTTCTTCATCACTGAAGGGAAAATACAGTATTTTATCTCATATACTGGTATCCATATATTGACTTCAGTCTTTTCTATTACAAAGGAATATCTGTGCTTCACTTGGTAGAAACCTCCAAGAACTATGTACTATGTCTGTGAGAACACTTTCCCAGTCACTCATATTGGTTCATCTCCTAGTATGAGAATGGTCCTGATACAGTGTGTGAAAGTAAGGGTAGGAAATTTGTGGCACCCTCAAAAATGGTGTGAAATACAAATTACTGGAAAGGAAGGTGTTTAATGCCTTGAAAACTTAAAAGGAAAACAAAAAAGAGAAAACAAGCTCTTAGTGCACTTCAGAAATTGCCAATATTGTTAGTCAAATTATTAGTTGTATGGCTGTTTTTTTAAAAATTTATTTAAATATTCTGTCATGCCAACACAAACACACGGTTCATGACTTTGGCGTCAGAACATTGATTTGGGACATTGATCTTGCATTCATAAAAAAAAGGATTATTTTATTTTATTTTANTGAGAACACTTTCCCAGTCACTCATATTGGTTCATCTCCTAGTATGAGAATGGTCCTGATACAGTGTGTGAAAGTAAGGGTAGGAAATTTGTGGCACCCTCAAAAATGGTGTGAAATACAAATTACTGGAAAGGAAGGTGTTTAATGCCTTGAAAACTTAAAAGGAAAACAAAAAAGAGAAAACAAGCTCTTAGTGCACTTCAGAAATTGCCAATATTGTTAGTCAAATTATTAGTTGTATGGCTGTTTTTTTAAAAATTTATTTAAATATTCTGTCATGCCAACACAAACACACGGTTCATGACTTTGGCGTCAGAACATTGATTTGGGACATTGATCTTGCATTCATAAAAAAAAGGATTATTTTAAAATGAAGTCTTGCATGAGTTGAGGTTTTATTCTGAATGGAACTTTACTTATTTGTTTTATTACATATATACATTTATACTTTTTCTTTATCAGGACGATGAAAACATTTACATTTAAATTCTCAAGATGGACTCCATATGGTCCTGCCAGTTAAGGGCATATTCATTCAAACCAGGGTGCCTGGCAAGTTCCAGTTAGCCGAGGCCCCTTAGCATGAATCAGCAGGAGGAAAAGATAGGTTGAGAGGCAGTCAGCAGAAGCTCGTATTTGCACATGTTTATTTTCAATAATTAGGCATAGTGTTAATAGAAACATCCATTTGAAGCAAAGGCTGCTTATTTGCACAAACAGTGGAAATATGTGGTACTGAAGTTTTATTACGAAGACTACAAAATTAAGCAAGAAACAGTCAATGCAATGTAAATTCAAGGACATGTTTTCAAATAGAATTAGAAAATAGAATTTGGTGTCTGAAACTCAAAATGTCCGATAGATTTTATTTCAGGACAACGTCCTTAATCTTGGTAGTTCTCTTTTAAAAGCTTTGGTGACTTTTATTCTTTTAGAGTGTACAATTTAACATCTTTCAGAACATTCAGGGTTGTGATTCCATCACCACAATCAATTTTAGAACATTTTTATTGCCCTAAAAAGAAACCCCGGATTCCTTAGCCATCACTCTCCAATCCTCCACACTCTGCAACCCCAGGCAACCACCAATCAACTACCAGTCAACTTTTGGTCCCTATAATTTTGCCAGTTCTAAGACATTTCATATAAATAGACTCATAGGATGTGTGATCCTTTGATACTGATTCTTGAACTTAGTATCATGTTCTCAAGGTCCAACCATGGTGTAGTATGTATCAATACTTTATTAATATTACTGAATAATATTCCGTTATAGGGGTGTACCATATTTTATTTATTTAGTCATTAGTTAATGGACAGTTAGGTTTGTTCCCACCTTTTGGTTATGAATAATGCTGCTGTGAACATTCTTTTTTCCCCTATTTTTTAAAATTATTAACATAAAATGTATTATTTGCCTGAGGGGTACAGGTCTGTGAATCATCAGGCTTACACATTTCATAACACTCACCATAGCACATACACTCCCCAGTGTCCATAACCCAGCCACCCTATCCCTACCCTCCCACCCCCAGCAACCCTCAGTTTGTTACGTGAGATTTAAGTCTCCTGCAGTTTGCCTTCCTCCCGATCCCATCTTGTTTCATTTTTCCCCTTCCTTCCCTCCACTACCGCCTGCCCTGCTTCTCAAATTCCTCATATCAGAAAGATCATATGATAATTGTCTTCCTCTGATTGACTTATTTCACTTGCTGCTGTGAACATTCTTGTACACGATTTTAGGTGGACATATATTTCCATTCTCTTAGATGTATATCTAGGAATAGAATGCTGGGTCATATGGTAACTCAAGGTTTAACATTTCAGAAATTTCCAGAGTATTTCCCAAAGTGGCTGCAGGATTTTACATCCCCACTAGTGATGAACAATGGTTCTAATTTCTCCATATCCTCTCCAATACTTGTTATTCTCTCTCTCCTCTCTCTTTTTCTGTGTGTGTGTGTGTGTGTGTGTGTGTGTGTGTGTGTGATTTAACTATTGCCATCCCAATGGCTCTGAAGTGGTATCTCACTGTGGTTTTGATTTTCATTTCCCTGTTGGCTGATGATGCTGAATATCTTCCCATGTGCTTATTGGATACTTGGAGAGCTATCTATTCAGATCTTTGCCCATTTTTAATTGGCTTATTTGTCTTTTTGTTATTGAGTTTTAGTAGCTATTTGTATACTTCAGATACATGTGTTTTTTAATCAGATATATGATTTGCAAAAATTTTCTCCTGTGAGTGGCCTTTTCACTTTCTCATAGTATCCTTTGAAGCACAAAAGTTTTTAATTTTGATAAATAAATTTTAAATTTATCTATTTTTTTCTTTTGTTGTTGTCTATAGCTAAGAAACCCTTGCCCGATTCGAGCTTACAAAAATTAGCATCCAAGTTTTCCTCTAATATTTTCATAATTTTTACTTCTTGAGTTTAGTTCTTTGATCCATTTTGAGTTAACGTTTGTATATGGTGTGAGGTAGAGGTCCAGTATTATCATTTGCCATAAGAATACCCAGCAGTCCCAGCACCATTTGTTGAAAAGACTATTTAATTGTCTTGCCATCTTTGTGAAAATCCGTTCACCATAAATATGAGGGTTTAGCTCTGGATTCTCAAGTATATTCCATTTTTCTGTATATCTGTTCTTATGCTAGTACCACGTGCTTTTGTTTATTGTGGACATCGGGTAAGTTTTGAAATTGGTAAATGTGAGCACTCTAACATTGTTCTTCTAATTTTGGGGGGCTATTTTGCATTTCCACATAAACTTTATGGTTAATTTCTAATTTCTTCCAAGAAGTAAGATGGGTTTGTAGATCAATTTGTTTTAACAATATTGTCTTTTAATCCATAAACATGGGATGTCTTTCTACTTATTCAGATCTTTAATTCCTTCCAACAATGCTTGTAGTTTTCATAGTATAAATTTTTCATTTCTTTGGTTAAATTTATTGCTAATATTTCATTACTCTGCCGAACTAGTTTATTAGTAGGTAGTTCTATTTTTATAATAACCCTTTCATGGCGTATTTAAGACTTATGGATTTGATCACATTCTCAATATTTTTTGATGAGATTTGAATATTCTGGGTTATGACAATACATTGTTGGTAAGACAGATAGGAAAACTTTTTCATTCTTCCTTTAGGTAAATTGATAGTCTGGTGGAATAACAACAGTACAATCTATTTTGTGGTAATGAAGTTCCATTATGTTGTATATTATTGATGTAGTTAATAATCTAGATCTGAACTTTAAAAAGCCACAAATTAGGTACATAAAATTCTCTAAAGCATTTTTTCCTCAAAATGAGGTCCCCAAGCCAGCTGTAACAACATCACTTGGAAACATTGTTAGACATTCTTGAGTCGCATGTCAGACTTACTGAATCAGACGCTGTGGAGTGGGGCCCAGTGCTGTGTTTCAACAAGCCTTCCTGCTGGGTCGGATGCAAGCTAATATTTGCAAACCACCACTGCAAG
This sequence comes from Ailurus styani, assembly GCA_002007465.1. Classification (NCBI taxonomy): domain Eukaryota; kingdom Metazoa; phylum Chordata; class Mammalia; order Carnivora; family Ailuridae; genus Ailurus; species Ailurus styani. The sequence goes on along the minus strand of LNAC01000432.1, from coordinate 1,907,588 downwards.
TTACCAGTCTTCCAGCTTCTACATCAGAATCGTCTTAAAGAGCTTTAGCAATAAAAAACATACTCCCGGTTTCATTTCAGGCATAAATGAATCAGAATTTCTGGGGCTGAAGCCTAAAAATCTGTATTTTTTAAAAAGCATCCTAGGGAAATCTGATGTGTGTATTTGTGATCCACCCCCAAATCACAGTATATCCCTCCGCCCCCACTTAGAGGGGTTTACTAGGAGTTTCGAAGCTGGTGAAAAAATGCAGTGAACTTGTTAGAATTTTAGGTGTCATAATTTTAACCTTGGTAGCTAAAAGAAGCTAAATATACACTTATGCTTTATAAATTTTGTAACTTATTTTAATGACAACAATTTGAAGTGATTTAAAATATTGACAATATAATTGATTTTTATTTTATTTTTTATTTTCTAAAAAGATTTTATATATTTATTTGACATAGCAAGCGAGCACAATTAAGGGGAGCAGCAGGCAGAAGGAGAGGGAGAAGCAGTCTCCAGGCTCTTCAGGGAGCTTGATGTGGGGCTGAATCCCAGGACCCTGGAATCATGACCTGAGCCGAAGGTAAATGCTTAACCGACTGAGCCACCCAGGGGCCCCAACAATATAATTAATTTTTAAAGAAAGTTTTCCTCTTTACTTATACCCGCAGTTGGTAAATTTACTCTATAAAGTTTCAGGTGGTAAATATTTTAGATTTTGAGTTCACACATAGAGATAAAATACAGAATACCTAGTTAAATTTGAATTTTAGATAAATCACAAATTTTTTTGGTCTGAGTATGTCTTGATTATTGCATGGGTCATTCTTATAATAAAAATTATTTTTAATTTATCCAAAATTTAAATTTAACCGAGCTTCTTATATTTTTTATTTGTTAAACCTTATCCATATGGCCTCCGACTCTGTTGCAAGTACTCAGGTTGGACATTTTGATAATAAATAGCCATGGACAGTATATATGCAAATGGATGCACAACTGTATTCCAATAAAGCTTTATTTACAAAAATAGGTCCAGTCCCTGGACTGGTCCTTGTCCATACTAATGGGCACATGTAGTGTGAGTCAGGTACCTTCTTCAGTCCATCTCTTCCTGCCCCCACCTTACCTTGAAAGTCAAATTCATCTTGTCCCACTGTCTTGATTACTGAAGCTTTATAGTAAGTCTTGAAATTAGGTATTGTGAATGTTTCAACTTTTTTATTTTCCCCTCAAAATTGTTCTGGTTATTCCACATCCTTTGCATTTTTATATAAATGTTAGGATTGACTTTTCAGTTTCTACTGAGACCTTTACGGTTATTGATTGAAATTGCATTGAATCTATATAGATCAGTTTGGGAAGAATTGACATTTTGACAACTTTGATCCTTCTAATCCATGAACACCATATGTTACTCTCATCAGTGCTTTTGTAGTTTTAACATACACATCTTATTAGATTTAACACATAACTTTTGTTAGTTTTATATCTAACTAGCTTACTTGTTTGATGCTATGTTATATAGTACTCAAAAAGTTTAATTTGTGAGTTTTCAGTGCTTAAATATAAAAATACAACTGATATTTGAATGTGGATCTTATAGCCACTCATTAGATCCAATAGTCTTTTTTGGGGGTGGGGGTAAAATCTTTGGATTTTCAACATAGAAAATTATTATTATGTTCAAATAAAATGTTTATTTCTTTTTTTCTCCAATTTCTATGCTTTATAATTCCTTTTCCTCTCTGGTTGGACGGGTTAGGATCTCCCATACAATGCTGAATAGAAGTGATGAGAACAGGGCTGTGTCTTTTTAATTTTTAAAAATGTTTTATATACAATTACATGATGTTTGGAAAGGTGGGGAAGGGGGAAGGGAAAATTATATATTCTGATTTTCTAATCATCAGGAAAAATCAATTAACAGATCTTAGAAATAAAGACCGTGCAAAGTTTTACACTAAAATTTGACAACAGAAATAGGACGAATGGGAGGACCTTGAGGATTAATTTATCAAATTCTCTTATTATACGGACCGGGAAACTGAGGTTCTCAGTTGAACTGACTGGCAAAGTGGGGGTTCAAAATCAGGTCTCTAGATTCAGCCCCATTCTCTTTTCCTTAAAATACAGTCTCTTGGAAGAAGATGACATCTTTACAGCCATTAGCTTAAGTTTGAATTTTGGAAGTCCAGAGCTCAGTCTCTCTCTCTCCCAACTCAGCACCCTAAGAAAACTCTCCAGCTTTGTGCTTGGAGGAGTGGTCCTTTCCATCTGAGCCCTGCCCTCTGCGGGAGCTAGAGATAGGTGCTGATTCTTGGATCCATCCGCAGAGCTTCTGACTTAATTCGTCTGGGATATAGCCTGGACCCTGGGGTTTTTAACAACTCCTCGTGTGATTTTAATGTGCCAACATTCTTGTTCTTAGGCCTGTTTCATGCTCAGAACCTTAGGTGGAAGCTTGTTATAATCTTAGAGTCAGAAATGATTCAGGTGTTTGGGATTTTAATAGACACCAGGCCCTGGATCCCCTTCTTAAGATAGTGTGAATATGTGGTGTACATTGCCCTTGGCCTACTGCCTGTGTGGACCTGCGTAGGTCTTACAAGGTAATTTCTGCTGCCGGGGAAACAGCCTTTCTGTGCATCGACTTTCAATGACCTTCCAGCCGTGATTCCCTCCCGGCCTTCACCTGCAGATGTCTGCCTGACTGTTCTCAACAGCTGGCTCGGCAGAACTACTCATGCCATCTGTGCTGGGCTGTCTGGACAGAGAGGGTTTGGAAAGAGGGCGGGCTTTCCTGTGGAGTCAAAGGTCAGCTGTGCTGCCCTGGCTGAGAGCAGAGATTTTCTAGCTAGCTCTATCTTGGTATGGCAACTTCTCACTTTGTGCCTTATGAGGAGTGTGGAATTGCTAGGTGAGTCCTCTGTTTTTGGCTAATCTACCATTCTCCTAATATACATATATCTCTATATATCCATATCTATATCTATATAGTAATATATATGTATAAATAGTATGTATGTATATACACATATATTTACATATATAAAGTAAAAAATAGTACAGAGTGGCCTATTTGCATACCAGTGGGGGCATACAAATCTTATTTAATGAACATAATTATGGTCTTTTACCATCATTTCACTAACCATTTTATTGACTGTAATAAGAACTACCCCAGGACCAAAGATTTAAAAAGCTAACAAATTAAAACCATCTCTGATGGGGAGAGAGCCCTTCTAAGCTAAAGCATTCCTCCTGACTCTGTTTTTGAGATCTATAAACACCATATGCCGAGTAGACAGTATTAGAGTGTTCTGGCTTCAGCTATGGTCTGTTTTTCTTTCTTTCTTTTTCTTTTTTTTTATTCCCTGGAGACTGACCTAATTGATTCAAAAGAAAAGACCAAGGACATTACAAGAGAAACAGGAATCAAATACTAACAGTTCACGTACATATGGAATTACTTATTTTATCATCAAAAAATATTCACTTCACACAGCGAATGACCCAAGTGATTCTTTTACCATCTGATTGTTCGGTTAATCTAAAGAGTCCTGTGCTGCATTCCCAGCCTGGAAAGACATGCAGTAAATTAACTATGTAGAAAGTTCTCTTGCATTGGCAAAAAATGGCAATTAAACTTTTGCTGCTGGGAAACTTAGGAGACATTTACAGATACCCAGTTTCCCAAGACGGTAGATTCTTTTTTTCTCTGGAAACAAAAAAGATCCAGCTTTATGGATGATGAACCCCCAAAATCGTAGAAGTTCCTTAGGGAATTGCTCTCTACTGAAATCTAGCCTCACAGCACTTTCTGCACCCCTTCCCCTCTCCTTATTCAAGTCACCTCTGTCCCTCCTCACACAGACACAGCCCTGCATTTTTAGGACGTCCTCGAGTGATGAGTGAGAAAGGCTATCATTTGGGTGAGATGCTCATCCTACCGATGCTGCTGAAACTGTGAGTCCAAGGGCTTAATACGCCACAATTCAAAGAACTGTATTGGCAATCATTTGTATTTTTAAAAGAGATAATATTACTGACAGCTAGCACCTGCTTTATTGCACTGGTGACACACCCCGCAGTACTGTCTTCTCAGGATGGGTCCACCTGGCTGTATCTCAAGCCCCATCCACTTGCAGACCATGGAGTCGTTAGCGGTAACATCCAGTAAGATTCATCGTCCAGGAAAACCATCTTTGTCAAGCGCCGAGCCACCGACGAGGGCTCACCAGCAGCGGGGACCACACCTGGGGACTCCATGAATAAAGATGAAAGTCCGAGTGAGAGCTCTCGGACACAGTCCAGGCAGAAGAGAGTCCTTCATAATACCGTTCGGGGAAACGCAGGTGCCTGCAACCATTTGATTTCACAGCTTGACGGGCAGGGCACAGCACATTCCGGAGGTACGGCTACACGGACGGGTCACGATGGGTCGGGATGCGAACCGAATGTGCGCGCCTCCGCCTTCCCCCACAGCCAAAGCAAGTACACCTTCTTCTTCCTCCGAGCAGGCCAAACAGTTTTGGACAAGGAGTACTGGTAGAAAGAGAGGGAAGCTGTTTCTCTTTCCTTTTGCTGTGGGAACCAGATACACAGATAACTGAATGTGAACACTGTTTCTTTGGCTCTGGACCTCCATCCACCTGTAATCTTGTGACAGAGGAGACCTAGGCAAAACCAATGCATCAGAGTATACTTCAAAATGCTGCTTAAATACTTAAGACTTTCCAACTAACCTTTTTAGGAACTCTACTAAGAAAACCTAGTATTTCTGAGCACTTATCATGCGTTAGGCACTATTGTAAGTGCTTTATGTGAGTTAACTAACGTCACCCACCAACAATGCTACCGTTATTATTTACTGTCTCCAAGTTCCTGAAGAGGAAACTGAGGCTAGAAGTTAGGAGACTTGCACGGAGTGTAAGTAACAGGTTTATGTTGAAAACTTGGGCTAGACTCTGAGGCTAGAGTCAGCTTCAGTAACTACTATTTTATAAGGATGTTTCTGAATAAGAACCTTATGTATGTTTCTTATTAAATCTCAACAATTCTATGAGGTGGCTACGATTATTTTCCCATTTTACAGATGAGGCTACTGAGACTTGGAGTTCTCTTGTTTAAGAGGACATCTTTTGTACACTTAAGGGGCTGGGTTCAAACCCACATAGGCTGACCAGAGAACCTGAACCTTCTTGCAATATGCCTAGACTTCTCAACAACCAGGGCCAGCAGAGACTGCATCCCTGTGGTGTTCTGCCCTCAGCCTCATCAACTCCACCTCTGTCCTGGGAGGAACTCACGTGGGCACCACCGAATGCACCCCCTCCTTTCCACCATTCTCAACTCCAGATCATGGCAGGCGACATTTTCAAATCACATCATCTGTATGTTACACTGCAGGGTTAGTAATAAAAGTGGACAGTATCTCCATTTATCTTTAATCTTGTGACAGAGGAGACCGAGGCAAAACCAATGCATTTTTAGACATTTGAGTATATTTCAAAATGCTGCTTAAATACTTAGACTTTCTGTCCGATCAGGTGCATTTAGAAGGCAAGCTGTCTTTTGTTCAACATACATCGGCTATGAAGAAGCAAAAGTTTTTCCCTGGAGCCTATAAAAATCACATAGCTTGCAGTAGAACATCATAAATTTACTTAGGCCTTTTCATATATGGAGCTGAATATATCAAATATAAAATACATACACATATCTTTAACCTGCACATGTTTATGGTAGCCAGTCCCTGTGGAATTTCTCTTCTCATTATATAATGGCTGAAAATGCTTTGAGAGGCAGTGAGGAAAAAAACCAAAAACAAACGTTGCTTTCAGTATCTCCAAATGATAAAAGATAGGCATCTTTTGTTTGATGAGAACTATAGTCAAAATAACCATTTAAAGAGTACATAAAAAGAAAGTACAGAGCAAAGCACAACTGAACAAAACCAGACCCTGAGTTTCTTTGGCAGAGAGAGTCCAGATAGAGCACAGATGGATCGAGAAAGAGGCCAGAACTATTAGACTTTGAAAATTAGGGACACAGTCTTTGATAGGAGGTTGCAGGGGGAAGTCTTGGCCGTTGTTCACTTTGGAAGTCTTTATTAGAGAATGAGAGGAGTTTCCTTTCGATAATGGCCTCTTGGGTGGATTTAATCCTTTAATTTTGGATTCCCTCTGTTCTCACTTGCCAGCTACAGATACTTAAAACAACTCTTAGATTCCTAACGCCTATGCAAATGCAACTACAAATCGTGTGAATGGGATGTGAGCATTTGATTGCTTTATGAAATATCTTCACCATTATTCATTGTTAAAAACCCAAATTTAGACTTTTTTGTTAATCCGAACAACATCCATCACACAGGAATCATTGTTTAGAAAATTTTCAGGTTTGGGGTGCCTGGGTGGCTCAGTCGGCTGAGCGTCTGCCTTCAGCTCAGGTCATGATTCCAGGGTCCTGTGCTGGAGTCCTAGGTCAGGCTCCCTGCTTAGCTGGAAATCTGCTTCTCCCTCTGCCCCTCTGCTCCCCAGCTTGTGCTCTCTTGCTCATTCTCAATCTCTCAAATAAGTAAATAAAATCTTCCCCCCCCCAGGGCGCCTGGGTGGCTCAGTGGGTTAAAGCCGCTGCCTTCGGCTCAGGTCATGATCCCAGGGTCCTGGGATCGAGGCCCGCATCGGGCTCCCTGCTCAGCGGGGAGCCTGCTTCCTCCTCTCTCCTCTCTCTCTGCCTGCCTCTCTGCCTACTTGTAATCTCTCTCTGTGTGTCAAATGAATAAATAAAAAATCTTTAAAAAAAAAAATCTTCCCCCCCCCAAAAAAAAAGAAAAGAAAAATTTCAGTTTTGTGAAAAGGTCAGGGTGAGAGAAAGGGAAACCTTACCTTCATGGTTCCTAGTGATAATCTAGCGGAGAATAGGATTCCAGCTGTTCATTCTGGTCAAAGGATGAGAGTTGGAACCATTGCCCTGAAAAATCCGAGGTGGCTGACCCACGTGGCAGCCTGGAATAGTGGAGAGAATATTAAACAGAGAATCAGAAACGATAGCTTCACCCTCGCCTGACACAAATTTCACTTGCCTAACTTTCCCGGCTCTCCAATCTTAAACTAAAACCCGAAGTAATCTCTATGGGCTTCTTCTTGAAAGTCTAAGGTATAAACGGATGGTTGTCAATAGTAGCTATTATTGCTCTTATCATTGTTTGTTTATAACCCGCCTCGTTAAAATAGTGTGAGGTCATCGCTTCAAAAAGTGCTTCATTCATCCCTGGATGCAATAAGTAGTTAAATGGGTCAATAGGAAGAATAGTTTATTACAATAACAATCAGTGTCGCTCCAGTGATAGGAAGGCAGTCTTAAGTACAGGTTGGACGAGCTTTCATGCAAGAACATTTCTGGGTCGACTTGATCTTTTATGACCATGGCCCAATTCTATACCAGTCCCCTACCAATTTATTTTGGAGGATTTTCAAATGAAGTGTTGCCAACTGCCTGTGGTAGCCATGAGATAGTTTCAGTGAAACACACACAGGTTAAATGATTCAAAGTCATTTAGCTCCTTATAAAAATCAGCTGAAGATGGGTGAGAAAAATGCAACTCTGGTTAATGGAATGATTTGATTCCATATGGAGAATTGACAGATACTTGCCAATTAAATATTGGAGGCCACCTGTCAAAAATGATTGTTTTGGTTTTAGAATAATTAATTTTGACTCACTTTTTAAAAAGTGAAAATCACATGGAAACTCAGCTACTGTTGGTTTGCAAATTAGCCCCTGCACACGGAGGGCAAGGAGAGACCAAATAAAGAGGCCGAGCGCTCCAGGTTGGTAGGTGGCGGGTTTGATAAGCAAGAGAGCTTACTTAGGAGGCTTGCCTTAGGTAACTGTTAAGACCAGTAAATCTCCACATTCATCTGCCAGAATTTGTTTTAAAGATTTTATTTATTTGAGAGAGAGAGAGAGAGAGAGAGAGAGAGCACAAGCAGGCGGGGGTTGGGGGAGCAGCAGAGGGAGAGGGACAGGCAGACTCCCTGCTGAGAAGGGAGCCTGACACAGGGCTCCAGCCCAGGACCCCGGGGTTATGACCTGAGGTGAAGGCAGACACTTAACCGACTGAGCCACCCAGGCAACCCATACTTACTGGAATCTGAAAGTGTATGTAGAGGACTTAACTGGGTTCAGTTTTATGCACCATCCAGATGGTCTTAACACCTTACTATCACAAGGTTGTGTCCATGGACAGCTTCTAGCTCGGGGGAAAAAGCAAGTAAGTGGAACCATATTCCAAGAACAGCCCTCAACCAGTGGTCCCAGCCTCTTGATGACCTCCTCCAACGACTACTCTTTTTTTTTTAGATTATTTATTTATTTATTTATTTATTTGAAAGAGAGAGTGAGTGAGAGAGCAAAAGAAGGGAGGGACAGAGGGAGAGGGAGAAGCAGACTCCCCCCTGAGGGGGCAGGGAACCTGACGTGGGGCTCCATTCCAGGACCCTGGGATTATGACCTGAGCTGAGGGCAGAAGTTTAACTGACTGAGCCATCTAGGTGCTCCCAACAACTACTCTTTTAACCTTATTCTTAGATATTTAGGATGGTTATTGCCTTGGAACCAGCATGTAACTATCGTAACTAGTTGATCAGATCAAACTTGACGAGTGTTGAGGTGACAGATAGTGGCACCAGGTCACTTAATTTTCCATTGGAAAACAATGAAACGGGGAATGTGTAGCTCTCTGTATTTGGTAGCAGACAGCCATACTTCCTACTTTTTAAGCACTGCCTTCAAATCATTAAGATGGCAGAGAAGGAAACTGAAACCCATCTCCTTTTTAAATACCTTAAATTTCCTACCCAGTACGTGCACTAATAAAACTGAATCTAGGTGAATTCACACATAATTAGTTCCTCTTCATAATCAAAGGTTGAGTGGTTATCAATAAGAGTTGCCAATCTTCTGCTGCATCTCTGAGTTTCTAAAAAGATATCAGTGTGTACCAAGCTTCAATTGTGGGAGAGCCTGCTTGCTCCTTGTATAGTGTACCAAAATTGACAATTTGTCAAAAAAAAATAACTGGCATGAAATTTGGCAAAAGTCTTTAATAAACCATATATCCATACTTTGCTAAGACTATAGGATTTCCTCTTTTTTTCATTTTTTTAGTTTTATTGAGATAGCTAACATGCAGCATGGTGTAAGATGAAGGTGTACAGCATAATGATTTGACTTCCAACCACTGTGAAATGATCACCACAAGGAGTTTAGTCAATATCCATCTCCTCATAGAGCTACATTTTTTCCCCCTGTGATGAGAACTTTTAGGATTTACTCTCTTAGTAAATTCCAGATACCATACAGCAATGTTAACTATAGTCATCATGCCATACATTACATTTTCAGTACTTACTTATCTTATAACTGTTAAGTTGATACCTTTTACCATCTTTATGCAATACTCCCACTCTTTATCCCCACCACAAATCTGATATTTTTTCTATGGGTTTGCTTGTTTGTCTGTTTTAGATTTCATGTGATATAGTACTTGTCTTTTTCTGAGTTATTTCACTTAGCATGATGCCCTTCAAGATTCATCCCTGTTATTCCAGGTGGCAGGATTTCCTTCTTTTTTATAGCTGAATAGTATTCCATTATATATAATAATTACATATAAAAATTACATATAATCATATATATAAATCAATATATAAATCATAAAATCATATATATATACAGTAGATTTTCTTCATCCATTTTTCTGCAGATGAATACTTAGATTATTTCCATGTCTTGCCTATTGCAGATAATGCTACAATGAACATGGGGGGTGCAGTTATCTCTTCAACATTGTGGTGTGATTTCCCAGAAGTAGAATTTCTGGGTAGGATTGCTTCCTTCAGAAAAGTGATAATCTCAGGGAGCCTGCCTGGGTGGCTCGTTTGGTTGAACTTCAGACTCTCGAATTTGGCTCAGGTCATGTTCTCGGGGTCAGGGGATCAAGCCCTGCGTTGAGCTCTGTGCTCAGTTTGGAGTTTGTTTGAGATTCTTCCTCCCTTTCCTTCTGCCCCTTCCCTGGCTTGCACTTTCTCTGTCAGTAAATAAGTAAAATCTTTAAAAAAAGATTATTTATTCATTTGAGAGAGCATGAGTGACAGCAAGCTGGGGAGGGAGAGGGACAAACAGACCAAGAACTGAGCATGGAGCCTGATGTGGGACTATATTTCAGGACCCTGAGATCATGACCTGAACCAAAATTAAGAGTCAGATGCTTAACCAACTGAGCCAACTAGGTGCCCCAATAAATAAAAATTTAAAATAATAATAATAAGAAAGAAAAAATGATAGTCTCTACTTTGGGCACCTGCAAGTACCATTGGGGGGCACACCCATAGAGTTAACAAGGGAAAAAGAAAAGTCAATGATCAAGACCTACCAAAAGAATGAATTTAATGAAATTCTAGCTGTAGAAAGACAGAGAGTCTACAAAACTCTGCCATTTCTTTCCTGAGAAAAACAGGCTTTCTAGATGCCAACAAAGACTGGCACTTCTATAATTGTGTTCACTGTTTGCCGCATTCATAATAAGGAAGAACATATCGTAGAATCTGGCCTCATTCTTTTGTAATTACCCAAATCATGTCTTACTATCAAGAGCATTACATTTGAATTTTATAAGGGCTGTAAAAAGCTTATAGTACAACTTAAATGAAATAATCACCTGCTTGAGTATTTCCAAATTCTGGGTTTTTCCTATGTTCTTGTTCTCACCTGGTAGAGAGTTAGTTTAGCTTTTCCTTGGTCTTCAAACAAAGGACTAGGAGGGTGAGCCACATAATGAACAATAGTCTATGTGCCAGTCTTAGTTTATCAACAATATACTGATACAACATCAGATGGGGACATGTTATCCACTGAGTGCTATAGACCAAATGTCTGTCCCTACCACCCCCCTCACCGCCAGATGCATATGTTAGAACCCAATCCACAATGTGTGGTGTTAGGGGGTGGGGCCTTTGGAGGATGATTAGGTCATGAGGATGGAGTCATCATGAAAGGGATTAGTGCCTTAAAAAATTGGCCTCAGAGAAATCCCTTGCCCCTTCTGCCATGTGAAAACATAGCAAAAAGACAGCCATCTGTGAACCAGGAAATGGGATCTTAGCAGACACTGAATCTGCCAGGACCTCAATCTTGGAATTTCCAGTCTCCAGAACTGTGAGAAATAAATTTCTGTTGTTTATAAGCCACCCAATCTATGACATTCTGTCATAGAGGCCTGAATAGACTAAGACACTGAATGATGAAGTTTTTAAAATTTCCCAGTCTGAAAAGGTCACTAATGGAGTTTAAAAAATTCTCATCACATTCCATTTTTCTAAACATTTTAAGTCTTACTGGTCCAGTTGTATGAACAAAAGAGTATGGTATGTCCCTCTTAAGGATTAGTGAAGGGAACACTTTAGAACACTCTGGTGTTCTACTTGGTTTTAAATAGCCATCCTAAATATGTAGGTAAGCAAAGAGGAAAACCATAATATAGTCTATAATGTTGGTCCACCAGGAAGTGACTCAAAGAAAATTACCTCCAGATTTATCTTATGTGCTACCATTTAGGACTTTTGTATAGGACATTTCACACATATTACCACATTTAATTCTCATTTGTATAAGATAATTTTATAGATGAGGAAACTGAGTATAGAATAATAATGTTTTCCAAATTTAGTACATATGAGCCTTGTCTGATGTAGTCTGTTTAGGCTAGGAAATCAATCCTTTCTTTCTTTCTTTCTTTCTTTCTTTCTTTCTTTCTTTCTTTCTTTCTTTCTTTCTTAAGATTTTATTTATTTATTTAAGGGAGAGAAAGTGAGTGGCTGAGAGAGAGTATGAGTGGGGGAGGGGCAGTGTGAGAGGGAGAAGCAGATTCCCCACTGAGGATGGAGCCTGACTCAGGACTAGGTCCCAGTACTCCAGGATAAGGACCTGAGCAGGGGCAGACACTCAACCAACTGAGCCACCAAGGCACCCCAGGGAAGCATTTCTTAATAGTTATTTCATTCGAAGTTAATGTTAAAGCTTTTACTGTCTTGGTAGTTTATAGTTTATAGAAATCTTTAAGTAATAAATTTAAACGAGGTAGACAAGAGACATCCAAACAAGGAGGATTAGAGACATTTAAGGAAAAATTATTTAAGTGAAATCCCATATGTTCCCTCTTTTGAATAGTGGATAGTATTGGCTTTTTGTTGGTTGAAATGGTTACCCACTTCTGCTTAAAGTATGACTGAAGTAATTTTACCCAGAAAGACCCCAAGTACAATGTACCAAGAACTAGTTTTATGTTTCCTATGATATAGCTTGATTTCTAATTTCATAATTTATCTTCATTTTCATAAGTAATATTTCCCTTGATCTTGCTCCCAAAGGGAATTGCAATTATTATATGAGTTTTCAATGAGTTGATTTTCATCTAAATCTGGCATCTCAGAGAAAATTGCTTTGCTTTAAAAATGTTGGGGCAGATCAACTGTTTGCTTTTCAGCAACTATTTGGCAAAGCTCTCACATTCTGAGTTCCCACAGAGCAATCTCAAGAGGTGAACATGTCTTGCACATGATTTGTCTTTAGGGATGTGAGAGCCTGACTTTCAACAGGTCAAAACCTAACTGAGGGATGATGTCTTTAAAGTATGTATCAGAAAACCCTTCAAGAAAAGAAAAATGAAATATAAAAATCTCAAATACATCTGGGAAATGACATACTCTACTGTACTCTCCATATGGTGAGTGAAAGAATAAATTACATTATTGATTAACATATTTCATAGATGGATTTTATCTGTTCAGTACTTATAGAGGAGGTTACTACTAAAAAGTTCTATATCAAATATCTGGAAGTCACAGAAATTACACATGTCAATTGATCACAGGTGCCACTTTTTAGGATAGCCTTGAAGAAAATGAAGAACACCACATGGATTTCACGTACTTCTACACAAACCCCTCAGCCTTTTGTTAACTACCAGAGACTGAGCCAGTAGGAGTGTATTTGGTAATGTTATAAACTTTCTCCACTAGAAATGTTGCCATCATTTCTACGACTCTGGAAATCTTAAATCATGAGGTACCAAACTTCAGACAAAGCCTCAGGCTTTCAAGCCTGCCCAGTGACTCACTCATAGGTAGGTACATGTGTTGTTGTTGCTGTTGTTTTTTCATGGACACCTCCAGTCCCTCAAGCCCTCCTCTATTTCCCAGTTTGTTGCTCACTTCATCTCTGGTGGTCTTGATGATGTGGTCATTATACCACTTTCTTCCTTTCATGGTCAACACTCTAGGCTCTCAACCTTTCCCCCTCATCTGACCTGAAAACCCTCAACTATGGATCAGACTACTTGTATGCCAATTTTTAAAAAAATTTCTGGGCTGCTGGCTGTGCTGGAGGATATCACTCAACCTATAAGACTCTTTTTGGAATCCCAAACCCAACAATATAAAAAAGCTGATGTTCTTATCTTTCTCCTGGGCCCCAGTGCAATGTTAATGGATGGTGTATTGACCAATCAGTTTACCATCCCTTGTCCACCACATCTACCCATTCACTGAGTCTTGTTGATTCTCTCATTACCTTGCACTAAATTATTATAGCTCACTGAATGCATAGGCTTCTTTTTTTTTCCTGCTTTTTTATATTTTTCTTCTGTGCTTAGAGTGACTTCACCAACTTTTTTCATTCACAAAACCATGATATTTTCTCTAAGACAGCCCAGATACTACTTCATCCTGAATCCTGACTTGTTCTTCTTCCCTTACTCTTGGGTTCTCTTATGAGATAAGCCACCTGCACCAGTCAGTTGTGCCCATAGAGCCTTGTAAAGCTGAGTTGAAGGGGGAGGGGTAAGTATATTTTACAATGGCTTAGCAAGAGGTCAGGGGTTCCCAAATTCAACCAAGATGGCCAGCATCTTTCTGAAAGACATTACTGTATGCCAACTGATAGGACAAAAACTATCATTTTTGCAGTTGTAGTGGAAAAAGTCTGAGGCAAATTGCAAAATAATGAAAAGATGATGATTTGCACAAAATACAGAAAATGGAAAACAAAAGATTTTGTGTGCCTTTTGAAGACTGCCCAAGATAGAAGTGTTCTGATGCTCATAAATACCATGTCTCATAGTAATATGGTTACCAGTCTAGACATTATTACAGGGGAGACAGTGTCTGTAGCTAGCTAACATGAATATTCTTGGCTGCTTTGTTTATATTTTTCACCGTAAGTTAATAAATGTACTGCACAATTTCTGTATAGTATTGCTTTGTAGTCTTATAGAACTGTTTTCATATCCTGACTTTCTGGCTGACTTTGGGCCAGGTTATTGAATATCCCAGATGCTCAGATTCTTCATCTGGAAAGCAGAGATAAAGTACCTTCCTCAGTGTTGTTATGGAAATTAAATTAGCAATACATCAAAAGCACTTTCCATAGTGACTGGCACATGGGTAGTACTCAGTGAATGGTAACTATATATTATGAATATTATTATAGCTTTGGATAATTCCCAGGAGCTCCTTTAGCCATGGGTGACCCTTTTCTTGGTGTGACATCAGAGAAATAAACAAATGTATGTGTGTGCATGTGACATCATACAAATAATTATCTATGTGACATCATACCAATAAACAGACTTTGTTCAGAAATGGTGCCATTGATAATTATTGCTGATTTATTTGTATAAACAATATTTCCTGGTGAAATAAATCATTTAATTATGGGTCTGTGCTGTTCCTTAAGTCCTAGGACCCCCCAGTGTTGTAGACATGATGGGAACTCAATAAAATGTAAACTCTCCTTGATTTATTGCTCAGTCAGCTTCTGGATCACTGGTCAAAGAAAATAAAAATATTCGTTCATACTCTCATGTTCAGAATTTCCACCCTGAATCTTTCACTGAAAATCAGACTTTTATGAATGTTGACAAAAAAAAAAGTTAAAAATGAGGCAAAGTGTAGTTTATCCTTCATAGGACATCTGTTAATTGTCACTGAGCCGGGGCCTTTTACATCCTACCCAGGTGGATAATGAATTAACTATAGAAAATAGTCACTAAGAGACTTTGCAGAACACTAAGTAAGAGAATAATCTCTAGAGTAAACTTGCAGGGAGTTGCCTTCTCTGTTTCCTAGCTCTGTGATCTTGAACAAGATACTTCAACTTACTGTGAAATGGGGATAATAACAGCTACAAACTTGGAAGAGGAGAAAAATGGCACCAAGAAGAGAGCCGAGAGTGTCAGATGGTCAGGGTGTAGTGGAAGAATTTTAAATAGGGTAGTGAAGGAAGGTCTCACTGGGAAGGGGACTAAAGAGGGTGAAACAGGATAGGAGGTAGAGAACAGGTGTCTTCAGAAAGACGGTGCCAGGCAAAAGCAACAGAGCATGTTCGAGGCCCTGAGGAGAGAGCATGACCTATAAGAGAAAGAAACACAGTGAACATTCATAGATGAGTTCAGAGAGAGCATGGAAGGAAAGTGTGTGGGACTGTGGTAGTCAGTTTGAGTAAGGAGGACATTGGAAGGTTGTATGGGTTTAATTGTAACCTCCAAAATATATGCTGACGTCTTAACCTACTACGAGACTGTAAATATGACTCTATTTGGAAACAGGGTCCTTGCAGATGTAATGAAGCTAAGATGAGGTCAAATTCATCTAGGGTGGGTCCTAATCCAATGACTAGTGTTCTTATAGGAAAAGGGAAGGTGATGCATAGACACGCAGGAAGGGAACACTATGTGAAATGGGGGTAGAGATTAGAACAATGTATCTACAAACCAAGGAATGCCATGGATTGTTACCAACCACCAGAAACTAGGAAGAAGCAAGTGGGGGGGAGGGGTCCTCCACTAGAGTTTTCAGAGAAAGCATGACAATGCTGACATATTGATTTTGGACTTAAAGCCTTCATTATTGTGAGGCAGTACATTTCTGTTGTTTTCATTTTTGTTACTGCTCTAATAGTCAATGCTTATTTGGAGTCTCACATGTGTTTGCAGTCAGATGGTAGTAGGGCTGGACACCCAAGATGGCTTCTTCACTCACATGTCTGGGGCGTGGTCTGGATGGCAGAACAGCTCAGGTTGGGCCTTTCTCTCTACATGTGGCCTCTGACATGACTGTCTTGGCTTCCTACAAGGCTTTCTACATGTTAGCCTTAGATGGTCAGCCTGGACCCAAGGGGAGGGGACTACGCAGGAGTTGCATGCCAGGAGGCATGGTTCATCAGGGTGACTGTCTTCAGAGACTAGCTATTATGATGGTGTACTTGTTAAAACTCACGGAAACAATCAACCTCTCTTCTTTCCTCCCCACTCCTATTCAAGTAAAACATACATATGCTTTAGGTCAGACATGCTTTAGTTCTTACATTTTCATAAGAGCTAGGAATATCTCTAGAGAATGGAAATGTGGAGTCCTAGAGTTGAAATCTTGATTCTCCTAGAGCTAGAATCCCAGAACTCATAAAGATCAGTCTTCTATACCTTTAGGCAATATAGAGAAAACCCCTGATGGAATAAAGACACTTTGCATCAGTTTGAGTGCTATTTTCCCACTGACTTTATTATAAAACTGGAGGGAAAAATTGGAAAATACTTGCCATAAAGATGCATAAAATCATAATAGAGAATAGGGAAGCACAAAACATATATATGGAAAAGATAGCTTCTTACTAAACATTTAATAATAGTATAAAATTTTAACACTTGAGAAATATTCTAGCCCCCAAATGGTCCACTCATTGCAGCAATCTTTATAGAAATCTGATTATTTTTCACTAGTTCTAAACTAACTGAAATCTGACTATACATTTTAGTATGTCATTCTAATTTTTTAAAACTGTTCTTATTCCTTGAGCCCTCTAGCGTCCTTCTGGATGGCTTCATTTGGAATAACCTCGGTGTTAGTCATAGAATTCCCTGATAGGAGGAAATAATAGCACCAAAAGCCAGTGACCAAAATGCCCACATCGGGATTCAGCAATTGCAATTGCATCGATCCCATTGTTAAGTTGACTAAGAAACACAGATGCCAAGATACTTCGCTGCCTGGGAAGAGTAAGGCACATTCCAGGTACAAACTATTGTATTCTCAAACTAAATATATATTTTAAAGATGATATATCTTCAGCATCATTAGGATTTTAAAGTGGAATCTGCACATGTGCTCACACTTTTCATTATTGTGGCTGATGGCTGTGCTTTAGGTAAACATATGCTACATGGGATAGAGAGTAACCCTGGTGGAGTGGCAGACCCTGCCAGTCCCTATGTATTAGCCACTCTTCCTTTTTTCTTGCACCAGGAGAATTCCAGTTTTGTCTAGGATGGCAAGGTGCCTGGGTAAAGATCCTTCATGTCTCAGTCTTCCTTATGGTTAGGGTTGGCCATGTGATACAGTTCTGGCAAATGTGTATGGGTTTTTTGTTTTGTTTTTGTTTTTGTAAAAATACTTTTCTGACCATTTCTGACCAAATAAACCTTTTCTTTCTTTAAGCCACACGACAGCTGTGTTTCTAATGTTGGCAACCATGTATATTCCCTGTGTGTATATAGATGGCAAAGCAGTAGAAATAAGTGCATTTCTAAGTTGATTCACTAATTCCAGACAAATGAAGCCCCTTTAAGCAAAGTGTTAAGCGAAGTGACACATGCAGACTCTGCTGTAGTCTGCCATCCTGCTCAGTCTCGCTACTTCCCGCTTCCAATCTTTGCTCCTAAATCCATTCTCCACACAGCAGACAGAGCAATCTTTCAAAGAAGATCAATCAGGTCATGTCACTCTTCTACCTAAAATTCTAGCAATTTTCCACAGCAATTAGAAAAAAGGAAATCTCTGAACCCCTATGAAACCTACAGGTCTGACCCCCCGGGGTGCTCTTCCTTTCCTTGACCTGGCTCCTCCCTGCCTCTCCGACCTCATCTCATATTCCAAGACCACTGCGGCAGGTCGAGTGGGCTGTGCATGGTTAGTTGTCAGGGGCTGCCACCCACAGGAGTTCAGGGAGGTAGGAACAGCTATTTCTAGCTGACTTGTAGTACTTCTAATCTTTCCGAGGTTAAGATTTATCATATCTATTTTTCTTTTGGTCACAGAAGAAAAATGTGGTAAATGGCCACTGCCTATCTCTATATAATGCTTTATATTAATGTCATTTTAAAGACATTTTTAAATATCCATTCATATTTCATATGAGACCAAATTCTGAGGTGACATGATAAAATTAGGTAAAACCAGTGCATAAATGACCCAGTTGAAACCTTACAGAGCAATAGACCGTTTTATACTTCACTGTTCCTACTTCTATTCCTTCCAATGTGCAGGGCACACAGCCTTTTTTCCTTGTAAGGGGTTTCCTTTGCCATTCAAGAATCTAATTTAATTATTTAATTAAGGCATTTTAATCCCCGAGAAAAGTAGTTTGAAATTGTTATAGCCTTTATGTTTCTGTAGTTAATACAGCAAGCATCGATTGAAACAATCCTCTCTTTGGCAGCCCAATGAGAGTTGAAACAAACATCTGTTTCCTGCCCAATTGACTCTTTACAGAAACCAGGTAGTTTCTGTAATTTGCTAAAGTCAGGCATCCTAATCCAAATTTGCTGAAACCATTTGAATTTCATAACTGTTCTTTCTTACCCAGATTTTTCATGGCAAAATAAATTCATGTCAAGCATTGGGATGGTGATTTTTCAGTTTTCCCTCTGAATGGAAAGCAAATTCTCTAAAAATCTGAACTCTCAGGACCAGAAACTTTCTTTTAGTCAAATATACCAAGTTGGGAGGGGTGAGAGGAGCAAGAAAATTCTGTGATATGACCTGTTGCAAACTGTCTAGAGAAAAAAAACCCCACTAAAATTGATCAAAACCTTTCACTTCCCCCTTTTCTTCTCTAGCCTGTTTGAAGAAACTTTTTAATGGTCTCCGTTAAGAGAAAATGCCTGGTCTTCCTCCCTTCTAAGTTTTGATTTCCAGATGTACTCAATGATGGTTTAACAAGAAGAGCATATGTTTTCATCATGAATTTAGTTCGAAAGGTCTTGCTACTCTGAAATGCAAAGTTGCTTGGTGATTATCTCTGACCAGCATACTTTTAAAAGATGCTCCAGAGATTATCCTGCCCCGTTTTAATCTTTCTTGTCATCCTGCCTTAATCAAGCACCCTTCACTGAAAGAAATTCTATGCATTACGCACGTGTATGGCTTTGCGTTATGATTTGCTCTTGTCGTATGAGTCTTCCAATCAAGAGAAAAGTGTAGAGATTGGATATAAGTGATTTTGAAAGAAGGGCAATTTATTTTATCCACTCAGGGCTGAGGACCGCCTGTTTGATTACATCATTATAGGGCTAAATTTTTAGTAATTAACATTCATATAAATTGAAGTGCTGTTGGAAGAGGAGGACATTTAGTAATAAGGAATCATGGTTCATCTCCAAGGAGCAGACCACTTAGCCAGCTCCTCGGTGCCACCGAAAGTGAAAATGTCCTCCCTCCCCCACCACGGCAGCCTCACGTGGGGAGTCTTCTTCCCTCTGCATCCACAGATCCAGTTTTGTTGCTTGACCCCTGTTTATTCAATACTTCTGTGTGTCAAGAAATAGTATGCCAAACAGGCTGCATATAGTATCAGCTGCTTTGTGGCTTCTCAGCCTCACTTTTCCACTGGCTGCTGCTTCAGCAACAATTTTATGCCTTCTACCTTCTTACCAGGTGCAACCTGACATCTCCTTCTTTTGGGCCTGCAGGGATAAGCACATGGTTTCTGGCCTGGAGCTTCTCTGATGTGGGATGTTCTCACAATTACAGAGTGAAAGGGAAGTTAATGCTCACGAAACCACTTTATTTATTGTTTGTTTGTTTGTTTGTTTGTTTACACATAATGTATTATTTGCTTCAGGGGTACAGGTCTGTGAATCATCAATCTTACACAATTCAAAGCACTCACCAGAGCACATACCCTCCCCAATGTCCATAACCCAGCCACCCTATTCCTGCCCCACAACCCCCCAGCAGCGCTCAGTTTGTTTTGTGAGATTAAGAGTCTCTTATGGTTTGTCTCCCTCCCTGGTTCCATCTTGTTTCATTTTTTCCCTCCTTACCCCCCATCACCCCCTGCCCTGGCCCTCAAATTCCTCATATTAGAGAGATCATATGATAATTGTCTTTCTCTGATTGACTTATTTCGCTCAGCATAATACCCTCTAGTTCCAACCATGTCATTGCAAACAGCAAGATTTCATTTCTTTTGATGGATGCATAGTATTCCATTGTATATATATACCACATCTTCTTTATCCATTCATCTGTTGATGGACATCTAGGTTCTTTTCATAGTTTGGCTATTGTGGGCATTGCTGCTATAAACATTCGGGTGCATGTGCCCCTGAGGATCACTACCTTTGTATCTTTAGGGTAAATACCCAGTAGTGTGATTGCTGGGTCATAGGGTAGCTCTATTTTCAACTTTTCGAGGAACCTCCATACTGTTTTCCAGAGTGGCGGCATGACCTTGCATTCCCACCAACAGTGTAGGAGGGCTCCCCTTTCTCCGCATCCTCACCAACATCTGTCATTTCCTGACTTGTTAATTTTAGCCATTCTGACCGGTGTGAGGTGGTATCCCCATCAAGCCACTCTTGACCAAAGATGGATGGAAGATACTGCACTTGTAGCTGATGGGAAGGCATTTTTGAGAATATTTTATAAGATTCCTCAGAAGTTGTCCTTAGTGGTGGCCGACTCAGTAACATGTTCTAGTATTGGCTTTCCCTAGTTTCCTAAGATCACTTCTCAAGTAGTCAACCTGCTCATAAGCCTTCATCTCAGGCTCTACTTTCAGAAGAGACTAGGCTAAGACACAGAAATGATGTAACTCAAGATTCGCATTGGAACTAGGAGGAAGATTTCCTCATTTTGAGCCTTATTACTCCATGAGCTACCTGGTATCACTCTGAAGAATTAGTTGTTTGTTTAAATTAACCAGAATTGCTTTTTGTTGCTTAGAACCAAAAGAAATCTCATAGATGGGGATATAGGTACTAAGCAAAGTAAATATGTATTTTTCCAAGGTGATAATTTGTCATTCTCTGTTTATGGGTTTAATCTTTTTTTTTTTTAAGATTTTATTTATTTATTTGACACAGAGAGAGAGATTACAAGTAGGCAGAGAGGCAGGCAGAGAGACAGGGAGAGGAGGAAGCAGGCTCCCTGCTGAGCAGAGAGCCAGATGCGGGCCTCGATCCCAGGACGCTGAGATCATGACCTGAGCCGAAAGCAGAGGCTTTAACCCACTGAGCCACCCAGGCGCCCTGTTTATGGGTTTAAATACCACACTTTGGTGTAAGTTCTGTCTGTGTCAAAATAATGCTGTCTGCTGTGTTGTTAGTTTCCACATAGCTCCTCATGCTCTTAGAACCAAGCTGTGTGAGGCCAGCTAGGACGAGACTGTGTTGCCTACTGGTTAAGCACATGGGCTCCTGAATTTGAATCCTGACTCTGCTACTTCCTAACCTGGACAAGTTACTTAATCTCCCCGTGCCTTCATTTTCCGTTCTCTAGAGGAAGTGATGGTACTTATTTTACAGAGTTATTGCCAAGATTAGATAAATTAACATAGGAACTACTTTTTTAAAAATTTGGTAAAATTTCACTTTTACTTTAGAAGGAGCCTGTCTGACATGACTCATGCACCAAATATCTCTTCTAACTGAGGTTTCTTACTTGCCTGCCAACGGTAACTTTATTCTTTCTGGTCCTTCATTTCTCTCCCTTGCATTTTGCATTCTCACCCATTCAATAGTAAGTTCCACATGGCAGAGGCTGCCATGTATTCACCAAAACCCCATGTCCTCTCTCTGCTGGGCACACACCTACTGCATTTCCTAGCCTTACAGTTCGGGTGGCCATGTGTCTGAGCTGTGGCCAACAGAATTTGGGCAGAAGGAATGTACCCTACTTTTAGGCTGGGCCTGTGGACGCCTCCCATGAGATCCTGTGAAAACTTTTTTCCCATTAACCAGCCATACCCAGAGGATTCAGAAGGGACTGTGGTCCCCTGGGAGGGAAGAGTCATAGAAGGGGCCTGGGTCCCTGAAAGACCCTATGGAACTCCACCTGCCAATCAAGAATATCCTCATTGATTTTTTTGCTGAGAAATAAACTTCTATGGGATTCGACCTGTGAGGTTTCAGAGTTTATTTGTTACATCATTGCCTTAGCCAATATATTGCATAGGGTAGAGAGTATATCTGCCCTGTTCTTCAGTACCAGATCTGTGTGGCATGTGGTAGACACCTAACAGATATTTATTGCATCAATTAATGCATATATATGCACAACTTCTATCCCTTATTTCTCCCTCAACTTAAAGGAAGAGGTCTCCTTCTCCCTAAAATAAATCCTTTCCTAATTCCCCAAGTATTTATCTTCTAGAACCAAGGCTTCTCAAACTTTAATATGCCTATGATCCACCCAGGGTCACTGACAATGCAGATTCATCCAGTGGATTTGGGGTGGGGCCCAAGATTCTGAATTTCTAACAAGCTTCCAGGTGATGCTGGTGCTACTCCTCAGGTCCACTTTGAGCAGCAGAGTTCTAGACAAGACTTGTGATGAGCACTGGGTGTCGTATGGAGTTGTTGAATCACTACATTGTACACCTGAAACTAAGATAACACTTAACTATATTGGAATTAAAATTAAAACTTAATTTAAAAAATGCTATTATAGATCTTTCCTTCATCAACTATCATCTCGTTTGTCGGTTTTTTACTTTTCCCTTATTTGTTTATAAACACGTAGCATCTACGGTGTGCCTGCCACTATCCTCTATGCTTCCCATATACCAACTCACTTATTCCTCACACAAAGTCCATCTTTAACTTGCAGATGATGTAAACAGAGGACAGTTGCTTGCCCAAGGCCCCCAAGGCAGGAAGTGGTAGAGTCAAAATTCCAGCTTGGGCAGTGTGGCTCCAGAATCCTTGCGCTCAACTCTTAGTCCGAGTTGCCTTCTGTCCCTGATGTCTTCACTCCTTCTTGAAAACTGGGCAGCTCAATGAACTCAGTTTGTCAACTTCTTCCAGGACCCTCTGTGGTCTTCTTTTGACACCTGGTCATATCATCTCAGTTGCTTTGTATGGATGCAAACTTATTGAGTTCTGTTAGCTTTGAGTGCAACTGTTTTGGAGTTCATGTTAATATCTCTCATCATAATCAGTTGAAGAGCGGAAAAACGGATTTCACTTATTGCTGTGTCTATTTAATGTCAAATAAGT
Organism: Ailurus styani; assembly: GCA_002007465.1. Classification (NCBI taxonomy): domain Eukaryota; kingdom Metazoa; phylum Chordata; class Mammalia; order Carnivora; family Ailuridae; genus Ailurus; species Ailurus styani. The sequence goes on along the minus strand of LNAC01000432.1, from coordinate 1,884,259 downwards.
AACTGCAATTCAGCAAGTTCCTAGGATGCATTCATTATGAGTGAAGCTGTCTGCTAAATGTTGGGAAGCATGCAAAGAGAAGTAAAACACCATCTTTGCCTTCAAGAAACCTATAATACTATTAGGAAGAAAGGTATTTGTACAAAAAATTTTTGGTATAGGGTAGAATATTTTTAGTTTATACAAGAAAGAAAAATAATGCTGTGGGAGGTAAGGGGAAAAGAATGAGCAGAAGCACAGATGGTGGAAAGTGAGACTGTGTTTGGGGAATGAGATGGGTATCCAGGATGCTTACAGCAGAAGGCAGGTGTCTGAGGAGGAGAAGGCTGTGGTGGTTGTGCTTGGGAAGGCTTGTGGTTTGGGACCAGATGTGGGAAGATCTACCTGCTAACCAACGTGAAATTTATTATGCAGGCAATGGGTAAGCCATATCAGTTATTTTTTTAATTAGTGGTTGACATAGGGAGAATTTAGGAGTTTTTTGTTTTGTTTTGTTTTGTGGGTTTGTTTTTTGTGGTTTTTCTTCCTTCCTTCCTCTTCCTTCCTTCCTTCCTTCCTTCCTTCCTTCCTTCCTTCCTTCCTTCCTTCCTTCCCTTCGTCTTCATCTTCGTCTTCGTCTTCGTCTTCGTCTTCCTCTCCTCCTCCTCCACCTCCTCCTCCTCCTTCTTCTTGAAAGGGAAAAGACATTTTTATTCATGTACTTAGGTGAATGTTCACAGGAAAAATGTCACTCGAGGAGGCAGTTAGAATTTGGGTCTTTTATACTATCTTAATGGAGGGTGGGGAGGGAGGGCACTTAGGGGAAAACAAATGACTTTTAGGAAAGATAAATGGGCCCTTCAGAAAAGAGATGGGAGATAGGATAGTTTTGTGACAATGTCTGTTAAGGTAATTCCTTATCCCTGGGCCAGCTTCTTGTATGCAGGGATAGAAGTCGGTCTTCCCTGATTTTTAAACTGCCAGGGAGGGGATTTGTGACAGATGAGTTCTTTTGATGGCTCTGCTTTTAGGCAGATAAGGAGAGTTCAGAAAAACCAAGACAGAAAAACCAAACTATCCAGTGATGTATTCTGGATCCCTTCACTTCCAAAGAACACTGCTCTCTAGAAGGGAAGTTAATGTGGATAAGCCTTTTGACGTAGTTCGGTTGTGGATTAGAACGGAAGGAGCTTGTTCTTAAAGGGAACATCATATTTATGGGACATCTATATTGCTTCAAATGTTCTCAGATGATAGATAATTAAATTATTCGAACAATTACATAAATTATAGTAAAAGTCATGATACATAATTAAGTAATTAATACAATTCTCACAATATCCCAAGTGGTAAATCCTAATATCTCTGTTTTACAGGTGAGTAAATGAAGGATGATATTGCTTACTTGCATAACATGCCCAAGATAACACAGCCAGTAGGTACTAAAGACTGGATTCATATCTGGATCTGTTTGCAACTTTTCTAGAATACCTTGTTGAGAGTATATCAAGCAAACAAAGGAGGAAAAATGCATATGGTCATGCCTTGACCCTGCTGATGGAAAACAGAGAGCATGTGCAGAGAAAGATTTAAAAATATTTGTAGGATTTATGTGAGAAAGTTAAGACGTGAGTGACTTTTTTTTTCACTTTATGTGATTTCAGTTAATTTAGACAATTATCTCAGTAAGTCATATTAAATACCTACTCATTTCAGATGAAAAGTGCTTTGGGGCTGAAGATTTAAACAGTTTAAAATCTTCATTCTGAACTCATAGAACTCAAAGAAAGTCTTCATGTGAGGTCACTGTAAAGGTTTTATTATCCTATTCTTCACAGAATGTTATTAAAAACTGAATGTTTTTTTCTTTCAGATGAAATGAATGTGATAGATGCTCTCAAGAACTGTTATTTATTCACAGGTTTGGTTTAACAGTTATTTGCATCTTGCTAAGCTTCTGGTTGTGTCACTTCTAGCACCTTATACTATTATTTAAGGGGGAAAAACAAGATGGGCAGTAAGGGTACGACTATAGGAGAGCTTGAGATAAGATGCTATTGTCTTTTTTTTAAGATTTTATTTATTTATTTCACAGAGGGAGAGAGATCACAAGTAGGCTGAGAGGCAGGCAGAGAGAGAGGAGGAAGCAGGCTCCCTGCTGAGCAGAGAGCCTGATGCGGGCCTCGATCCCAGGACCCTGAGATCATGACCTGAGCTGAAGGCAGAGGCTTTAACCACTGAGCCACCCAGGCGCCCAGATGCTATTGTCTTATTACAGTTGCTTATTATTTAACAACTATTGAGACAATTCTCAGCACAGGAAAAGAAGAGAGGAGGGAAATAATTTTTTCTTTCCAAGATGTGGGAGCGGCTCAGTAGAGGAGCCTGTGTCTTATTCATCTTTGTAGCCCCAATGGGAACGACAGACCAAGCACATGCCAAGTGACCAAAATCACTGGCTACTGACTACAGATGGAGAAATCAAGCCCTCAAATAGCTAGACAACTTCTCACGTCCACACAACTAGCAAGTGACAGAGGTACTGTTCAGACCCTAGTCTTTCAGTCCGATTATCCTTTCCACCCCATTATATCACTTGTTTAAATCCATCTATCCATTTATCCACTCAAAAAATCCAATTGGTTGTCTTCAGCAGACGAACCCTATACTGTTCACTAGGAATAGACGGATGAAAGTCATGGTTCTGTCTGCCTGGAATTTGTAAAGCCAATGAGGTAAACAAATAATAAACAACTGTGACACAATATGATTTGGGATGTAGTTGAGTTATACATTAATAATAATAATTGCTAGCACTTAAAAAATACTTACTGTTCAAAATGCTTTTTAAGCCAGATTTTATTTAAGCTTCCAAACACTTTCAACAAAGTTACTGTTATTATCCCCATTTTACAGACCAGAAGTCTTGCCAAGGTTTTTTTTTTTTTTAAAGATTTTTTTATTTTATTTATTTGACAGAGAGAGAGAGATTGCAAGTAGGCAGAGAGGCAGGCAGAGAGAGAGGAGGAAGCGGGCTCCCTGCTGAGTAGGGAGCCCGATGCGGGCCTCGATCCCAGGACCCTGAGATCATGACCTGAGCCGAAGGCAGAGGTTTTAACCCACTGAGCCACCCAGGCGCCCCTTGCCAAGGTTTATAAGTCCAGCAAGAGCAGATTGATTATATGCATTTTGTATGGCTGATTCAAATATAAGATGGAGTCACATCTGCTTGCATTCACAACTCTCTGTCATTGGAGTGGACATGGTATAAGTCACTAGTTCCCAAAGTGCAACACGTTAGAATCATCTGGAAAGCTTTTGAAAATCCCAATGCTCTGGTGACAAATCATGATTCTGGGGGTAGGAGCCAGGAGTCAGTATGTTTAAGATTTCCAGGTGATTTCAATAGACAATAAAGTTAAGAGCCATGGTTATAAACTATAAAGTGCTATAGTAATGTAAGATTTTCCCCCTTATTCCAATCTTCAAAAAGCTCAGTTTCTAAAAGATCAAAATCAGAAGACACATTAGATACCCAATTTCAGTTAGACCAGCTGTCCCTTTTGCATCTTACATGGGCTTGGTACAGTGTTTGTTGAGTAGGTCTCTGATGAAGCAGACATTTATTATTACACAGGGTAGGGATTCAAGCTTAGCTTAGGGGTTGGTTATAGAAAAAAATGGTCAGGTTTTGTCAGAATGCCAAAGGGAGAAAGGAAAGGGAAACTCATTCCAGCATGTGGACCCTGGGAGTCGGTTCAGGGGAACCTGCTGGAGGGAATGAATTGAGTGTTTATGGCGACCTCTGCCACCAGCAGCTGGTGTCAACAAGGCTTGAAGAGGTGGATTTGATTGTTTTTAAAAGAGGATGTAAGGCAAAAGAAATCAATTATGTGTAGCGCAAAAAAAGCAAGGAATTTGGAATTAGATCATGATTAGTAGTTCAGGACTGCAGTGTCCTAATCTTACGATTTTAAGCATTTTTTTCAACCTCTCTCATTTTAGAATAAGATTAGTATGGGAACAATACTTTCCTAACAAGATAGTTGTGAACACTAAATGACACATAAAGTGGCTTATGCATATTAACATTTAAAAATAGTTATTTTGGGCACCTGGGAGGCTCAGTGGGTTAAAGCCTCTGCCTTCGGCTCAGGTCATGATCTCAGGGTTCTGGGATCGAGGCCCGCATTGGGTTCTTTGCTCAGCGGGGAGCCTGCTTCCTCCTCTCTCTCTGCCTGCCTCTCTGCCTCCTTGTGATCTCTCTCTCTCTCTCTGTCAAATAAATAAATAAAATTTTTAAAAAATATAAAAAATAAAAAAAGTAGTTGTTGTTGCCACTATTTGTCACAGTTATTGCATTAAAACAATTCTATGATTTTCTCTGATCTTTACTCACTTATTCAGGTCATGAACTTCATAACCAACACAAAAGGCATGAGACTAATAATCTTCTGTGTCAAATTCTAATTTTTTCAAATGTAATCTCTATGCCCAACATGGGGCTTACGTTCATGACCCCGAGATCAAGAGTCATATGCTCTACCAGCTGAGCCAGCCCGGCTCACCTCTCCTCCCACCAATTCTAATTTTTAAACAGAGATAGCTGTGTTTCCTTTTATACAGCATCTGAATAGGTACTTCCTGGTAAATTCTGAATGGGTGCTTAGTTCTTATGACCATTTCCTTTTATGTTTTAAATTTTTCTTGAAAAGATTCCGTGCATGGGAAGAGTAAGTATGGGATAGATCCAGAAAGGGTAGGATGTTTAGTGTTGGTTGAAGAGAAATTATGAGCATAAAAGCAAATCCAGAGACTCTGTGTTGAGACAGTAAACTCAGAAGAAAATGAGCCTACAAGAGGTCCCAAAGAGAATAGGAGGGATGAGACTTATGGGAAGAAACAACGTGAGACCACCAGCTAAATATCCAAACTGGATTTAAGAACCGGGATCACCATCCAAGATCTGCCTGTTCTGGTTAGCCTGGTTTGATGTTATAATTAGCATAAACCCCCTCCCCTGACAAAGGCTGATGGAGAAGATGGAACCCTATCTAATTGCTTACAAGGGATATTATCAAAACTCTACCAGATGGTTGTAACCTAAAGAGTTTACATTATGAGGTACATAGTCATCAAAAGACTCATTTAGGCACCTGGTTTTGAGTGCCATGCACCCTCCAAGAAAACTCAGCTAAAAGGGAGTGATTGTTGGGATATATTCAGAGTAAAAACAAAAATCTTGAGAAGAGCCAAGAAGAGAAGACTGAAAAGGTTCTGGGTCATGAAGATGGACCCAAGGCATTATACTGGATGTCTAAGGATGTCAGAGGCATGGACCACCAGCTAGGGCTTTGTCACTAACATGATACAATTACCCTTTGTCTCCTTCTTTCTGTCATGTGTACCTGCTGCTTCCTTTTAAAATCATGATTTCAGGGGCACCTGGGTGGCTCAGTCATTGGGTGTCGGCCAGGGTCATGATCCCAGGGTCCTGGGATGGAGTCCCACATTGGCTCTCTGCTTAGTGGGAATCCTGCTTCCCCTTCTTTCACTCCCCGTTTGTGTTCCCTCTCTTGCAGTCTCTCTGTCAAATAAATAAATAAAATCTTTTAAAAAAATCAAGATTTCATATATTTTAGGTTATCTTGTCTGGTTATACATTGTGACTTCTAGTAAGGGCTCCCAGCACTGATGGGCAGATTATGAAGAGGATGAGAAAGAGAGAAAGAGAAAGTCTTACCAGCTTATCTCATTTCTTTGAGTCAGGCTCACAGTCACTGGATTTCCCAGCAATTGGTTGCCATTGGATCAGGTATGCAACTTCTGGTCCAATCAGCTACATTCAGGAAGATGGTATTTTATAGAATCCAATATTGCTGCTTACCCACCAGAGTCTTTGGTTGGGGGAAGCTTCCCTTTGAGAAAAATGTGAGTGGGGAAGTAAATATGACAAATATATTCACCACTTTCCCAAGGTCTCATAATTAGATAGAAATGGAATTTGAATCCTGACCCCTGAGGTTTAAGCACAGGACTCTTCGTTATACCACAGCTTCCTCTGAGGTAAAAAACTAATGAGTTACTCTTTGGTCATGTAAGTAATCTTCCTCCCCTTCCACCCACATCCACGTGTATATATTCATACACATTCACACAAACACATTCTCTCTCTCTCCTTTTTCTTCCTTCCTTCTCTCTCTCTCTCTCTCTCTCTCTCTCTCTCTCTCTCTCTCTCACACACACACACACACACACACACACACACACACACACACTCAAGGCCACGTGTTAAAACAATTCATGCCTGGAGTCCCACTTTCTCTGGCATGGTGCGACCACATAAATTTGTGACTTGTAGATTCTATAACTGTCCAGTTAGGGCAAAGGGTTAAGCAGTAGGTCTTATAAACTCATCTGCTCTGTTAACCAATGGATGAGAAGAGGGTCCATTAACAGTCGTCATAGGAGCAATTTCTCTATAGAACATCTCAGGGCATTGGTGGTTGTCCTCATACAAATTTCAAATCATGTAGAAAGAGATGGAAAGCTTAACTGTGACCATTATGAAGACCTCTGACAGCAGGCAGCATTTGGGTCTGTCACTAACCTGTGATTATCTAAATTATAAGAATGGTCACCCACTTTTTCTACATGTAGCCCCAATACTCACCCCAAATTTCTTAGGGTCATTAACATTTTCTTCCTTAAAAATGGAAAGATAGAAAAGTAAAGTGTCTTTTCTTCTTTCCCCAAAGCCATAATGACGAATATTTTATTTTTGACCCAAAATAAACTTGCAGGTGTGAAAAAAGATAGCAATGGTCCAAAGCAATGGAAGATAGGATTTTAAGTTAGTAAATGAGCAGTTACTCCCTGACATTCCTCAAAAGAAACACATCTTTTAGGGGTTATGTGAAAGCCAATGGCTTTTGGAAAATCCTTGGCAAATGTCTAAAAATATGTTTCAAATGTTTTCAACTCAAACAAATTAAAAACATATTTTTTTCCTGGCACTTTCCTCCTTCATTTTAAAGGATATGTGTATTTTTTCGGGGAAATTTTAGGCATGTGGTTCTAATTTTCACTTAACTCATCATGATATTGTTTCATAAGAGCTATTCAATCACTTAAAAATCCTTACGAGTCCTTTTTTTAAAATAAGCCTTTAAAAACCTTTATTCCTTAGAAATAGGAAGTCAGAGAAATCAGAGCTGGAAAAAGACAAGTAAGTCCTACAAAGTTTTTCCCTGACAGGACAGGATCAAGTCTACTTCATCTTCTTTAAGTGAGACGTAACTCCCTGAAGTCAAGTACTTTTCTGGAAAGACTGTCACAGCTGGAAGGGGACTTGTTTCATTATGTGTCATGGATTGGCCCTCTTTTCACACCTGCAGCCATTAGGACCCTCACTGGCCTCTTAGATGATCTCCCATCAAGTCCTTGCCAATGGCGCCCCATTATTAAAGGCGCACTCTTTGCTTGTTCTACAGTTTCCATGTTGCTTGCTCTTGACTCCTATCCAAAGAGTCTGTTATGTATATGAGAGGTAGGATGTGGTGTCAGTACCCATCTCCCATGACATTGATTTCTGTAAGAGATTCATACCCCTTGGCACTCACATTCTATGACATTTACTTAGTTCTAGTATTCTCTCTTTTTCTTATCACTGCCTCTGAGTTTTAGATATTCGATACAAATTCTGTTTCTAATAATATTTGGAACAAAATAACACTAGTATGCACCAGTATTGACGTACGTATATTATGGCTACATCTCCTAAAACCATGATCATTATTTTCACTCTTCTCCTTTTTAAGGAATTTATTTTTGGCAGTCCAGGGTAATTCCAACATTCTCCAGTGCATTTTCTCCAAATGCCTCCACCCAGAGTCTTGCCTTGTATACACAAAATGCAAAACACTTACCGTCTCCATTGCTTTTTTGGCATTGAACTTAATCCTGCCCTATGAAATGCATCTCACATTATTTCATTGTTATCTTACACATGGGTGTATCTCCCAAGGGGGGTATTTTTATACCTCCCTTTATCACCCAAAGTACCCAGTTTGGTAATAGACACAAAGCTAAGGACTCAATCACTGTTCATCAAATGAATATATAAACATTACTGTCCACAGGATTTTGCAAGCTGCAGTAATATGGATATTCGAGTCAGATGGATCTGGATTCAAATTTCTTCTCAACTGTCTAGCTCATCTATGTTATTTAATTTTCCAAAGCCTTAGTTTCTCCATCTAGAAGTGGAGATATTATAAATGGCAACAGTAATAGTTACAAGGATGACACACTTAATGTGCCCTAGTCTAGAAACTCAATAGTACTAATTCATTTAATCTTCATGAAAATCTTATAAGTTAGATACTGTTCTTACCCTCATTTTTCAGGTAAACAAAGTCACAGACCAAGTAAGTGACTTGAGCAAAGCATCTTCACAGACTTCATACAAGGATTTAATAAGGCAGCATATGTAAAACCCACCATAGTGCCTGACAAACTTTGTCAATGGATGTCAGTTCTTGTCCTTCATCTTGCCCATTCAATTCATTCTTGAAGGTCAGAGGGCTTGTTGTAGAGCTTATATAAAACAATCAAGGATTTTGAAAAGAAAAGAATTTTGTATTCAAATTAAAAGTATTAACACTATTACTCATCAATCAGATATCAGACCTATGATCGAGGAACTCTAGTTTTATAATAGCAGAATGAAGATTGCAAAATACATTTTTAAAACAAGTTTCAAATTTATGACATCATAGTTTCTACTCATAATGCTTAAGAGCCTTTTTTTTAAATAAAAAAATCACTTATCTAGTGCCCTCTGAATGGACTTGGCATTGTGGGAATTTTTCTTGTCCTGGTGGCATTGAAAATTTGAAGGGAAAGTCAAACAAAAGTTCTTAGGTTCACCATGAAATCAACTTGCGCAATCATTCTTTTCAAAGTACTTGAGGTTTGAAGGAGACAGATCCAAGAGATGGGGAGATAAAGGCCTTTACTCGACACAAGGCTAATCTTAGCACTGTTTTAGCATATTTTTGTCTTATGAGCAAATTCATAATTACTTTGTGTTTCAGCTCTTTTTAAGTCATGTCATCTGTATGTCGTAAAGTAACTTTGAACTAAATTCACATTTTATCTCTCCCTGTCTTTCCATGTGTATTTCATTTCCTTTAACCACTGGTTTTGAAATCCTTTTGCCTAAAGCTTTCACGTTTGTTTGGGGAGAGCTTCCCACACACACCCTCTAACTTGTCTTCTAGGCAGGGCTATGTCCCCAGTGACTTGAACAGTGACTGGTGATTAATACAAGTTAAAAGATTCATCTTCAAAATATTCAATTCTTTGCAACAACGCACCCATTGTCTTTCTCGTGGTACAGGCTTCATGAGTCTGTGCATCTTACTCAGTGTGCCTTTATTACTCCTCTTCCTTCTCTCTCTTTGCAGAAGACCGGAGGTGAGAAGACAGGAGGTGAAGAAATTCAAAGTTTAATGGCCCCAGAGAGGACAGAAGGAAAAACATTAAGGCAGAAAGGAGGCAGAAAGAAAGGAGCACAGACAGAAACATGCAGGGAGGGCTTTGTCTCCTTCCCAGATTGCTGCAAACTGCTGGTCTGTTCCCAGCATATCTATGGAGATAGCAATAAACAAACAACAACAGCCAGAGAAATTGCCCCTCCAAACCAAACCAAACCAAAACAAAACAAATACCAAAGTTTGACCAATGCAGATATCAAGCAAGTTGGGAGATTTTTAGAAACTTTTAAACCCTCAAAAGTTTTATACCGTTCAATGGGCCCTGGGGATTGATTACTGGTTAGTTCTCATTTTTTATTTTCATTTAAAACAACCTTTTTTCAAGGGCAGAAATCATGGCTTATATTTTTATTTATAATGTTGGGGCCTGGTACATGGTAGGCTTTCATTAAATGCTTATTTGCTAAAAGAACAAGTAAACTTTCTTTTCCACAAGAAAAGTTATTGACAATTATCATAGGAAGAACTGAAACCAATATGTATAAAGCAAACTCTTTTTCCAAGGGTTCTAAACATAGTACCCTTATACTATCTCCAAGATACTGAAGAACATGTATAAATAATCAGATATTGACATTTCCTTTATTTATATCAAAAGCAAAAATACATATTTGGTACCTGAAATAAAATTGGAAATAAAGAAACTTCTCAAAATCAAGAGGAAGAGAAAGAGAAATGAATTCAGTGGAAAGCCCAAGAGAAAAGGCTGTTGTTTTTGGAGAGATATTAACCTATTCTAAACATCTTCCATACCAATTATTTGGCAAGTAGGTATAAACCACTTTGTGATCAGTTTTATATCAGTATCTTCTTATCTAACTTTTCATATATTTGTTATTTTCTTTCCAACTTTATTGTAAACTCCTGAGAGCAAAGACTATTGAATGTTTTATCACACATGAAGCACTTTTTTTCGTACAGTGTGTGTGTGATGCTGTATGTTTCTGTGTATATGTATACAGAGATATTTTTTAAGTACCATTTTAGGAAAGGTGAACACCAAAAGGAAAACCAAGAACCAATGATGCAGGTGGTATAATCTTCAGCTGGCATAATCACATATTCAAAGCAATGATATTTACTTGCATGTTCATACATATTTATGGTGCCTTTATATCTTAACTGCCCCTATATAACTGGCCTTCTATGGAAACTTGTCCATTTGCTGATGGGCACATCTATCTACAAATGATTGGTCGTGTCCAACTTTAGAAAGAGATTTAGTGGCATTCGAAATCAACTATAGTGTTAGTATATATTTTTTTAAGATTTTTATTTATTTGACAGAGAGAGAGAGAGAGAGAGAGAGAGAGAGAGAGAGAGAGAGAGCACAAGTAGGGGGAGCAGCAGGCAGAGGGAAAGAGGGAGAAGTGGACTCGTCGATGAGCAGGGAGCCCAATGTGGGGTTCGATCCCATGACTCTGGGATCATGACCTGAGCCAAAGGCAGACACTTAACCAACTAAGCCATCCAGGTGCCCTGTGTTAGTAGACTTTGAAAGACAGTTTCAATGACTTTTGGAGGCACTTATGACCTGAGTTTTTCCTACTGGCAACAGTATGTAGATGATCTTTTGGCTCTGGACACTAGCTTTTGACTCTAAGTGTTGAGGCTACTGAAATCAAAGTTTGCTTAGCACCCAGTGTTTACTCTTAAATTGATCATTATTGTGTTTCACATCATCCAAGATAACCATTTATCTTTGAATGTTTATTGGTTTTGTTGGTTTTTTAGTTCTTGTCCCTTTTTCTTGTGCATTTAATGTTGGAAGGATGGGAAGGCATGGTCCACCACAGGAAAAAAAAATCTTATTAATAGAAGATGAAGCACATACCATGAATCCAGGGAATGAATTTAAAACATGGTACTTTTCTCCTGAGTCACCTGTAAGTTCACGCAGACCTCCTGGGATTGCCATGGGGAGTATCTGCTGTGCGGTGTCCCCCACAATTTGTTCTTTCTTTAACCCAGGCCCGAAGGGTTCCATTTCTTTTCTGCTCAGCCTCAAGCCAGAGCATCACTCCTTTGGTTTCACTTAGTTTCCCTTAAGCAGAGAAGAGTGTCCTCCTGCCTCTGAGAGTAGAGGGTAAAGGACAGCAGGCTTTCAAGATCGTCTCAAACTGAAGCCTCTGAAAGGCCTTTTTATTGCTGAAATGACCTCTGAGCACAGCTGTGGGAAGTCATTTTGCTTTAAAGCACCCCAGCTTCTTTTTAGGTTCTACAAAAGACTCCCTTCTATTAGCCTCGCTTGTTTCAGCCCAGGAAGGAGGTGGTGGTAGAAGGAACCTAAATTTGTCTATAGAACATTAGATGATACCGTCACTTTTTCCGCCTCTTAGGCTCTATCGGCCACCTTTCCTTTCATTTTCTTTCTGTTAAGTTGTTTTATCTCAATGTAACTTTTCCTGTGATCATTCAGTACAGTAAATCATTATTGGACTTCCCAATTCACTTCCCACATTACATCGACTCATGTTCTCGAATGGAAAGCCAAAATTAGTGATTGCTTCAACAACTGGTTATAGAAAGGCTAAGAGCCTTAATAGGCAAAAGAGTGATGATGATGATAATTGTAATAATGACAACCATGAAGAGAAATACTTCAGGCACTGTGTAAGGGCTTTACATATTGTAAGTCATTTAATCCTCACAGCAACCTTGGGATGTGAGCACTCTTATGGATAAGAAAATTGAGGCAGGACGGGATCGAATAACTTGCCCAATGTCACGTAGGTGACAAGGGGTGGAGATGAGACTCAAACAACCTGGCTGTAGGGTCTAAATTTATAACCATCACACTACTAATAAAGATATTATGGGCCATGCGTCCATCATGCTTATCAATATGTAATCAATTGGTTTATGAAAGGCATGCTTTAATAGGGCAATGGAATATGGCATGCTGGACGGAGAATTGGCTTGCTGATTCCATAGACATAAGCTCTAATCTCATCTTGGTTGCTCACCAGTATAAGGTCTATACTTGGGAATGCCCTTGGACCTCCCTTGGTTTCTGGAATAACTCAGCGAGGGAAAAGACCAGTCTGCCTTGCAGAATCTTAAGGTTTATTGATTCGATGATGGCCACTGGCTTCAAGAAATCAGGCACTATGGACGTGGAAAAATGTACTTTCTATTTTACTGTGCTCTGTCATGACCCATTTCAAATACTTCTTAGCTCAGTGCACTGAAAGCCATTTGCCATCCAAAATTTTAATTATTAATGTAAAAGTGTTTAAGATATGTCCATTAAGGCTGATAAAGTTGCGTCTGATTAACGGGCTTTTCATAAATGCACTGACACAAACTTTTTTAAAAAAAATTAATTCAGCCTGCAAATGAACATCATCCATTTTGCTATCATATTTTATCAGTCTGTAAAGTGCATTCTCACTTCAGTTTTCAGCTCTGAATGCAGAACACTGTGAAAAATGACAGAATTTTAATGAGAAAGTGAACAACATGCCATCAACACCCTTTTGCCAGTAAAAATGGCACAACATCAAAGCTTTAAATCATGTTCCCTCCACACCTTTGGACATCTGTGATTCTGTCTGAGTCCTCAAAATCTGCTCCATCCATCACCAGGTGCAGCCTTTAAACACAGAGGCGCTGTCTACTTCACTGGTTGGCATGGCAACAGTTGTCAAATCATCCCTTGATAATGCTCTTTAATTGATTGTATAAATTATTCTGAGATATGTGATTGCAAAATGATGTACTGAGGCTCTTAAGTGCGTAGATCAGCCTGGCTGCATTTAAAGATGTATCACATTCCCTGCCTTTACCCGGGGAAACTGACCCCCTCAGACTGCCAGAACACTCGAGATGAAGCATAAATATTAAACATCAAGGAAAAGTTTAAAGCCATGGCACAGTTAATTGCTACGCCAAGTGCATGTTAACTTACTAAAAACCAACAGGCTGCATGCTGCATGCAGATGTAAAGATATTTCTTAAAATCACATCTAGAAGCCAGTCTATTCGAAGATGGCATTATTAGTAGAATTGAGTTTATGATTGCATGGATAGAGAAGTTATGGGCTATTTGGAGACACATGGCATCGTCTTTCTTCATTAGTACGCCTTGGGCCTTTTCTTCTCATGATTCTTTTTATACAATTAGTGCAGCGTATGTTGCCAACGTATTGGCTCTCCTGGTGCCGCCATCCCTCAGCTGAATGGCATTCTGTGACTTCTGGCATCTCAACTCAATTGTGAGCAACATGGAACTGATTAGCTTGGAAACTATGCTGAAAACATCCTGTTATTTTCATTTCAAGCCTTTTTTTGTTTCCCTCCTTAAGAGTTAAGCCCAGTGCAATCTACCTGAAAGTATAAAACTAGTGGTTCTCAAAGTGTGGCTTCTAGCCCCGCAGCATCAGCATCACCTGAGAACCCACTAGAAATGCACACTCATTAGAAACACTGGAAGGGGGACCCAAAACGCTTTGTTTTATTTACTTACTTAAATTTTATTTTTATTTATTTATTTATTTATTTATTTATTTATTTATTTATTTATTATTTTTTTATGTTTTAACAAGCTTTTCAGGATTCCAACGCAGTTCACCTTTGAGAACTACTGGAATAAGCTAGAGTTAGTTGCTAGAGTTAGAATTACCTAGAGAACTTTTAAAACTACCAAAACATGGTATGCATCTTCCAGAAATTCAGATTTAACTGCTTTGAGATGAAGCCTATGCACCTGGTACTTAAAAAAAAAAATATCCCCATGTGATTCTAATAAGCTGAGAAGCTTGAGGAGCTCTGGTAGGGGACAATGACTTTGAATATAAGAAAGATCTTCAAATACTTAGGAGATGGTTACTACCAGACATATTGTTTTTTCGTTCTTTCTGTTTCTCCTTTTTAGTTCCTATTTCACATCTGTCCATTTAGTTGTACCTTAAACGTTCCTTTCCCAAGTGTCTATTACATGGTGTGTGCTGTACTTGGAGGTAGAATGAGAAAGAGGCATAGTCTTTTAAGCTGAGGGGAGGGGCAGACAATAAGAAAACAAAGGAAATATATATGTTTTTTGTTTAAATTTGTTTAAATGCATATATAATTATAAATTATGATAAATGCTGTAAGGAAAACAAGTTGAATACTGTGATAATGAATTCAGGGGACCTACTTTATAGGGTAGCTAGGGAAAGTCTAGAGGGTGATACTTTAGCTTAAAATTAAAGAACAATTGTCAAAAGGTCTACAGTCAAGTAGTGTCTGGTGGTGGCGTGCAGGTGTATGTTTGGGAATGGACAGTGAAATATTCTCTGCAGGGAGGAAAGAGCATGTGCAGGAGTTTTACTGAAGGAAAGCACTTGACGTGTTCAGGGAACTAAAGGAAGGCCATCATGGCTGGCATTAAAGAGCTGGAAGAGAAAGACCCAGAGGAGTTTGGAGAGGTAAATATGAGGGCTAGGTTTGCTATGAGGTACCATGAAGAACCATGTAGGAACCCCTGGGTGGTCTGAGAAAGAGCAGGGCAGTAGGGTACAGACAGGTTTTCCTGGAGTGGGTTGGGTCTTAGCTTCATCTTCAATTATTAGCAGCCATGGAAAAGAGGTGTGTGTGTGTGTGTGTGTGTGTGTGTGTGTGTGTGTGTTTTACCATCTATGTAGCAGAAAGAACTATTTATGTAAATTATAAGTTATGTAAGTAAGGGAGGAACTGTAGATTTTTCTTTAAGAACATGTGTGATTTTGTTTTGCCAGACTTTTTTTGTGCCTCCTGTGTTCTTCAAATTCACGTGCTAAAGTGAATGTTTAATATCTTTTACAAAGTTCTTCTGCAAACTTATTTCCAAAGTATATATATTCTGGGTTATTATTGTCACAAGTTATTTCTGTCTTTGAACTTGAGTGTTGTATAAACATCAAAACTTCTTTGGAACTCGTCCCAGTAGAGAAGAGAGTTTTCTAGCTAAGTTACCTATCAAAAGACACAATAAACAACCTAGTAACCAAGTGTCCATCTGCCCAACAAGAGGTCCAAAAGTTCAAAATAATTAAATTAGATCATGACAAGCCTAAGGTTTATATTAACTTTGTAAAGAGAGAGAACATGACAGAAACAATGCAATTTTAAAGGAGAAACTTGCAAAGACTACCTGTAAAAATTGTTTTTTCAAAAGCAATATTCATATGATTAGTAGGAAGAGGGCTTCTTAAAAAAACATTTTCACCACAAAGTTTAGGATACATATAGGTAGAAATGGTAAGGACAGTGAGCCAGTTGAAATGGAGACTGGAAGCTTTGTTGGTTTCTGCAGGGGAAGTCATTGAAGAGAATGATCTGGGCTCACCTTGCTCTCTCTCCAGGGCTTATTTGAGATCCAGAATGAGGCCAAGTCCATTGACACACTAGCAGAGTTTAGGTGGATTGCTCATCTAGCTCCTCCCTCAGAGGAGAAGGACAGGTGAGTAATTGAACCATGGGAAAGGACACTGAGTCAAGGGAGAGAAACAGGAAATGACGAGAGCCGGAAAAATGGAGTCTCTCTTAGAGCTTGTCCCACTTCAGAGATTTGGTTTAAAAGTAACATTAAGATGGTGAATTTAACTGTTCTCAACTTGTTATAAAAATCTCTAGACCTAGTATCTCACATAATTTTCCCTAGGGCAATATCACTCCTCTTTGAAAACCAACTTTGAAAACATTTAAATATATATGCAGAAAAAAATAGCATTTTCCCCTAAAATTACATTTATTGACAAGCAGATCATGAAAAAAATAAAGAACTTCACTTTGTGTAGACATCTGGAATGGGATGCAGGAATTATCTTTTATATTCCACAAAATAATATAGCAAATTATCTCCATTCACTCTCCATTTTCAGACTGTACTCAACAGGCACATGGTACAGGAAACCCGCGTGGTGAGGGAGAAACTGTGGAGAAAGCAAGCCCGGAGTTCACGTACGTGCAGGCGCAGAGCGTGCTATGTGATTAGTGATGGCACGATGTGTCCTGGGGACACCTCTGTGGCACGTTTCCACGGGGATAATTAAGAGTGGTGTTGTGAGCTCAGAGGGAGCTGAGCATTTTCTGAATGTTTACTGTGTGCCAAACACGGGGCTACAAGGCTCTTACTAGTCACAAAGGAGTGTGATAGCAATGATAAAAAAATGCTAAGTTTATTGAGTACTTATTACCACTTAAATGCTTTTCTATCTTATTAATTTTAAACTTTATGAAAACCTATGATGTTTTGGCAGTTGACTATTTCTATTACTATTATCTTTTCCAATTATTGTTGTTGCCCATTTTACAGCTGAGGATACTGAGGCCCAAACAGTCTAAATATATTCCTAAGCTTACTCAGCCGATAGGTGGGAGAGTGGAGATGCAAACCCAGCTTTGTGTGGCTTCAGAGGCCAGGATTTGAGTTCTCCGTTCCACTCTCTTGCGGGAGAGGAGGGTGGTCAGGCAACACAGAGTTGGGGCCCAGATATGGCCTTGTGGAGGAAAGGGGGCTGGGGAATAATTCCTTAAGAAAACAACCTACTGGTGGCTCTCTATTCTTTTCTGCTAGGACTCACGTGTCATTTTCCCACCAAGGGCTGTCCCTGGAAAAGTTGCCGCCAGGCAGCCTGTGAGAGGCGACCTGGCCCGCAGGGCAAACAGCACTGACCCGGAGCCCCACCGCCTGGGCTGAACCCTCCCCCACTGCTTCCGAGCTATCGACCTTCGGCAAGATTCTGTGCAGTAGAGATAAAAGTTCCTACCTCATAGGTTTATTATGGGAATTGAATTAAATGAGCTTATCTCTGTAAAACATTTATACCAAGCAGACACTACATAAGTATTTAAATAAATAGATTTGCAAAGGCTGCATTACCAAAAATATCTGTAGAGATTCTTCTTTGGGAGAGTTGATCACAAACTCTTTGCTCAAGAACACCTCCCGATTCATAAACTTTTCTCATCTTAACTGGAATACAAGGCCCTTCGTGGCTAGGAGGGAGGAGGGCCTCAGGATGAGGCCGGCCGGCGCCTCTTTCTGGGCTTTATGAAGAGTCTGAGGTTTGGGTTCACGCATTCCTGGAATCGAATCTTGGCTCTGCCTCTTGGATCTTGGACAAATCATTTAATAACTTTATTCACAATTCCCTTATTGGTGAAATGAGAAAAATAACAACTCCTGTAATTAAAAGAAATATTTTTTTTTTATGACAAAGCTTGACAGAGAAGAGGGACTAAAATGTTGCCTGTTATAAATATTACCGCTTATTAGTGGAGCAATTTAGGAAAAACCAATTTGTCTCAGAGTTTCACTTTCCTACCATATATATCAAGACCTATGGAAGCTATAGTTTGTTTCTCTTTTTAAAGATTTTATTTATTTATTTGTCAGTGGGGAGGGGGGAGCACACAAGCAGGCGGAGCGGCCGCAGAGGGAAAAGTAGGCTTCCTGCGGAGCAGGGAGCCTGATGTGGGACTTGATCCCAGGACCCCGGGATCATGACCTGAGCTGAACACAGTTGCGTAACCAACTGAGCCAGGCAGGTGCCCCAGAAATTATAGTTTTTATATACATAGCATTAAAGTAGCTGAGAGTAATTTTGATTCAGGGAAAGACAAACAAATGAATGGGACAGAAAGGAAAGCCCATCAAATTGCCTTTTCTTGGATCGTTTTTCAGTTGTAGCAGTCGACTTGTATTTAGAGGTTATGTGTACTGCTGAGAGACAAACCTGAATGCCTCCGGAGGCTAATTTTTTGCTTGCTTCTGGTAGCTTAGCAGAGAGCTGGCATTTGTGAAGACATAGCAAGGCCGTTAGCTGGTGTCAGTCTGACATACAGGCGGGCAAGGATCTTCCTTGGGCTCTCCTGTGTAGACTTTGGCCTTAAATAGATGTAACTACTACCACCGTTTCTGAGCCTGCACATCCCCTGAAATAATTTTTGGCCTCCCTCCCCACCCCGGCCCCGCTTCTCTCTTTTCTTGGTGCTGAGTAATTGCAGTTGATTCATGAGTCACATAAGTTAGACGCACATAGGACCCAATTTATTGAATGAGGGGCTTTTATGATTTCAGGGAAAGGACCCATCCCACACTTGGGAAGAAATAAACAAGAGATGAATGGTGTCTTCTGTCCAGAGGCTGGGAGGAGGGTGGTGGTGGTGGCGGGAACCGATGGGGGGCAGGGAAGACCACTCTAGACACTGCAGTGATGGGTTCACAGGTCTCCAAGTCAATGACACCTTCCTGAGAAGCCCTGTACCGGGCAGGAATAGGCCTCTGCTTGTACTATTCCTGGGCTCAGACATTGATGGGGGAGAGGTGGGGAGGGGGAGGGGGAGGGAGAAAACTAGAGGTCACGTGACCTTGGCACAAATGTGGGAGTGACTCTGTTGGGATGGCAGCTGGATTTTTCAGGCAACCAGGCTCCAGAGAGCAGATCTGAGTAGTGTTTTCTGTGACCGCTGCAGCTATAATAAGACCCTATACGATCTAGTCTCAGATTGCTTCTGGGTTCTATCACGGACCACTTACTTTCCTGCTGACTTATCTGCTGGCCTTCTTGTTGCTTCCTGAACACACTGAATCTTCTCCTGCCTTTGCATTGACTATTTCATCTTCCTGCAAAATTCCCATCATATGTATCTGCACGATTTGCTCCCTCAGTTTGGTCTTCCACTCTCGGAGTTGCTGTCCTTGACCATCTGTCCAAAATAGCACATGTCCCCTTACTCCATCTTGCTCTCATTTATTTTTCTGCATCACATTTGTTTGTTTTCTGGTTAATCCCACTAGAATGTAAGCTGCACGAGAGCAGAACTCATTTTTAGTCACTAATAAATGACACGCACCTAGGTAAGGATTTATCACATAGTAAGTGCTTAGTGAATATTCGCTGAACCAATGGATATTAACTTACGTGTCAGTCAACCCACACAATCTCTCTTATCGTACTTTATTATATATCTGAGGGTGATCTATTACTTTAAGACTGTGACAGTGAGAAATACTTTTACAATCTGCTGAGGAATCTCTACCAGGGACATGAAAAGGTCCTCACCAATATTTAATTTCATGTCACAAATTAGTGGGGAAAATTACTTCCTTATTTTTTAGTTGACTTCATTTACTTACAGTCTCAGACCCAAGGGAGCTTTTCTAACAACACAGCCCACGCCAGTCTTTAAATCAATACGAAATCTCTTGTTTAGGCTTCAACACCATTGTGTTATGTGTTAATCTTGTTGTGTAGTCAGTCTCTGGATGCCTTAACCCCTCCCACCACCATCCCTACCCCCTAGGTCTTCATCTTTCTCTCTCTCTCTCTCTTTTTTTATGGCAAAATTCATTTTACATCTGGCCTCCATTTCTGCGCTGTGTTGACCCCATTGGATTACTAGTCTCTGTGGGGTTCAAGGACTCCACTAATCAGTATCCTGTACTATTTTAATGACCACATGGAATGCAATCCATTTTCCTAGATTATTACAGTTGATGTTAAATGCAACTCTGCCTAAGCCTGATTCTTTTGCCTCACCACTGGATGCCTCTTCATATACTCAGTCCGTTGCTGTTTATCATCATTCCTTGTTTATATTCCTCTCACCCGTTTCCATTTGTGCGAATGTGTTTGTGTGTAGGCCAATTTTACTTCAATTTTAAAGCAGGATTTCATGAGATCCAATTAAGTATTTTTCTAATGTTCAAATATACAGTGTCTACTACAGGATTCCCTTTGTGCTCTAATTTTGTAATGAAACTGAAAGGAAATCAATCAAGTTCCTCTGGCATGGGTTGGTTGTTATAAACTCATGCTGTTTATTGCTTATTCTGGGTTCCTCTGGATTTTACAGAAACATTTTTCAGTATGCTTCCACTACTTTGGTAGATTATTACTAAACCTAAATCACACCGTTTGTTTGTTTTCAGGAAATCAATACAAGGTTTACATTTTCATATTTTTTTCTTCTATCTCGGTTCTTCTTGATTTTAAAATGGCATTTAACACAACATGATTAAACAGTTCTCCTGACAGATGGATGTGTAACCATACTACTAGTTAACTTATAATACATGAAGTTTTCAAAATAATTTTACTCATAAAAATACCATATTCCATAAGCATT
The DNA here is from genome assembly GCA_002007465.1 of Ailurus styani. Taxonomy (NCBI): domain Eukaryota; kingdom Metazoa; phylum Chordata; class Mammalia; order Carnivora; family Ailuridae; genus Ailurus; species Ailurus styani. The sequence continues at coordinate 1,863,623 of LNAC01000432.1, read as the reverse complement.
CATTTAGAACATAATGTTCTGTTTTACAGAGTGTAGGGAAGGGGATAGTTCTAAACCATGGGTTTAGAGTTGGTAATCTATTAGTTTCCTCATGAAGAGGAGATATAGAGATGTCAATGTATGAGCTTCCTAGGCTGCTATAGTAAAGTACCACAAATTTGGTGGCTGAAAACAACCGAAATTTATTCTTTCATAGTTCTGGAAGCCCGAGGTCCAAAATCAAGGTGTTAGGGGGCCATGCTCCCTCTGAAGTCCCTAAGAAGAAGTCCTTTCTTGCCTTTTCCTAATTTCCAGGGGTTGCTGGCAACTCTGGGGTTATAGATGCCTCCATACACTCTCTGCCTCTACCATCACGTGGCCTGACTCTCTGTGTCTCCTTTGTATCTCTCTATTTAAGTCTCCCTCTCCTTTCTCTTATAAAGAAACTGGTCATTGGATTTAGGCTCCTCCCTAATCCAGTATGACCTCATCTAAACTTGATTATGTCTGCCAAGTCCCTACTTCTCCAAAAAAAGTTATATTCACAGGTACTAGAGGTTGGAACTTATTTTTCTGGTGGACACAATTCCACTCGCTACAGCCACATTCCCCAAGCTCTGAATCACTGGCCAGTCACCACACTGAAAATACACCAAGAGAATTGTCTGAGTCCATTTGGGCTGCTATGATAACAAAATCCCATAGACTGGATGGCTTAAAGAGCAGACATTTATTTCTCACAGTTCTGGAGGCCAAGAAGTCCAAGATCAAGGTGGGGCAAGATTGAATGCCTGGAGAGGACCAACTTCTTGGATGATGGGTGCCCACCTTCACACTGTGTGCTCACATGACAGAAAGGGCTAGGAGCCTTGTGGAAACCCTTCCATAAAGACACTAATTCCATTCATGAAGGCTCCAACCTCATAACCTAATCACCTCCCAAAGCCCCACCTCCTAATACCATCACATTGGTTAGGATTTCAACACATGAATGTGAGGGAATACAAACATTCTGTCCATAACAAGGAAAATCTGGGCAGTGGTCCTCAGTCTTTGTTTGCTCTCTTACTCAGCACCCCTCCATTGCACTACTGAACCAGGTTCTTTTAACCTCTTTACCTCTTTTCTTCCCCTGTGGAAAATCCTACTTCTACCATGGCTAATTATTGGCTGGATCCCTTTCAGAGGAATTAGAGGGAAGCACTGAGCTCTTGGTAGAGGTTTGGATGCCTCAAATAATTCCCAGAGGCAATAATTTTGTCTTAATTATTTTGTAACTTAAGAGATTGCTTAAACCAGTGGCGTGCTGGTAAGCTGGTTCTACTAAGAAAAAAAAAGAAAAGAAAAAGTCTTGATTTGTAGCATTTGTCAATTTACATGGTGTGAATACATCCACCATGGTCAATTTCATGCTACCAATTGTTTAACAATTGGCTTGCAAAACTCCTGAAAATTTCACAATTGGATCTTGTGAGCCAGTATGAGTTGGCCCAAGCACATGACCGAATCAGTTCATCAGTTCACTGTCCGACAGTGCCAGAGAGCTTGCAGTGGCGTAGAAAGAAGAGACATGAATACGGTCCCATTATGGTTTGGGATCTGGGAAATGTGCAAAAGAGAGCTTTGAATATTACAAAAATTTCACTATTTTTAATTTCAAAGTGCAAATTACCACAATGAAGGCGGCACATGGGAAATGATCAGCTATTTCAAAAGTTACAATCCTTCATGTTGGTGAGGATACACTGCCATGGGAACACATACACGCTGCAGGTGGATATTCAAATCACTGCCGATTTCATAGGAAACAATTTGACAGCTTTTACCAAGAACGTTGACAAATTTTGTGTCCTTTTGCAATGTACTATTTTTTGTTATACTTTTCCTCAATGATATTTTTTGGTTAAAAAATGATGTCAAACCCTATAAAATCAATTAAATCTTCAACTTCTTCCTCTACCTTTCTCCTCTCTTATGAACCCCAAGTACACCATCCTTTCTGCTATTTCTCAAACATGGACAGGTTCCACCCCTGCTTCTGGTCTTTGAATCTACTGTCCTCCCTCCTGTACTGTTTTCCCATTGATATTTACATGCCCTACCTCCTCATTTCGCTCTGGCCCCTTATATTTTCAGAGAGGACTTGGGATCCAGATGATGCGATCCAAAATAATACTGTCTCCACCACTCTCTATTCCCTTGTTTCATATTGTTTTTTCCTTCTAGCACTAATCACTGTATATTATATTATTTATTAATTTGTTTATTTTCTGTTTCTCCCTGCTGTAAACTCCCTGGGCCAGGGATCACATTGATCTCATTCCTTGTGGAATTGTCATACCTAGAACAGTGTCTGTCATGCAGGGAGGCACGTGGTAAGTATTTGTTGAAATAACAAATGGATGAGTAAATGAATGTGTGGATAAAACTTAAAAACCTTTTCCAATTTACACATATTGATGGAACCTGTTCTTCTTAAGGTCTGTTGAATATTCTCTCATAGGTATGTACCACAGTTTGCTCAATCTCATATTGAAGGACACTTAGATTATTTTGAGTGTTTTTTCTTATATCGAATATCCTTAAATGCACATTTTATATACTTCCATATCTGTAGGTTAAATACCTAGAACTAGAATTGTTGAGTTAAAAAATATATATTCGAAATTTGGTAATTATTACCAAATTGCCCCCCAAAGGAGCAATACAAATTTGTACTCTTTTACAGATAAACAAAAATTTTTAGGGGCACCTGGGTGGCTCAGTGGGTTAAGCCTCTGCCTTCGGCTCAGGTCATGATCCCAGGGTCCTGGGCTTGAGCCCCAGATCGGGGTCCCTGCTCAGTGGGGAGCCTGCTTCCTCCTCCCTCTCTGCCTGCCTCTATGCCTACTTGTAATCTCCCTCTCTCTCTCTCTGTTAAATAAATAAATAAAATCTTAAAAAAAAATTTTTTTTAAATCTTATTTTGAATAAAAAAAGAGACCTGTTAACAGATAGGCCTAGATGGACATTTCAAATTTATGATGAAAAATACAGGTAGTTCAGACGAAAAACTGGCATCAGAATTCATGAAGAAACACTGGAAGAATTTCCATTCTTATTAAGAATAAGGCAAAGATGTCCACCGAAGACAAAAGGGTTGGATGGAGCAGGAGTTTGGAGAAGCTGAGAGGCAGGAGATAAAGAATTGGGTGATGAGGTCAATGGGGCAATGCACGGACAGATGTGCAGGTGCACACTGCCTAAGGGGGCTCATCTAAGACTGTGCCATTCACATGATAGACAGCACAGATTTGTGTATTCGATATGACAATTTTCTGGAGTTAGCAGAAGACCATCTTGTTCCAATAAAATCAGGATATTATGACAATTTTCTGACAGATGAAAGGAAACTGTCTTGAGGAAGAGTGCCTTATTCTAATTTGTTCAGAGGTACAAAATGGCCTAGTTTTGGCTCTGAAAGAAAGCATCAGAGGGTGGCCCACCTCAGCCCATCCATACGTCAGGAGCTGAATGGAACCAAGTTGCCAATGGAACGTTGATGCCGTTAGGGTGGGCTCTGTATGTGGACTTGGCTGATAAGCCATAAGTTCAGTTTTCTCATTGCAGTCTGGAGAGGACCATCCATTGACACCTGCCTGTCATTGACAGCTAAAGATCATCTGGAAGAAGAGAGACCTGCCCAAGTTCTGGGATTTGTTGAAATCTATTGCTTTATCTGCCCAGGGCAAACACAAGCCTCTTTAAACAGAGGGTGGTTTCTTTGACACCAGAGAGACAGTGGTGTGGGAAGGAAGTCTTCCAGTACTGTTATCAAGTGAGATAGGGTGGACATATGTGTATATATGAATGACACAGTATTTGATAAATTCAAGCAATTGTAAATACATGGTATCTTTATACATGTATTACTCTGGATGAGTGTGTGGAAATATAATCCAAGTATAGAATTCTCTAGAACAAAATCAAGCTTTTTAGGAGAAAAAGACTGCTTAGGTGTGCCAGGGTGTCTCGGTTGGTTAATCCTCTGTCTTCAGCTCAGTTCACGATCCTGGGGTCCTGGGACCAAGCCTGTATTGATCTCCCTGCTCTGTGGGGAGTCTGATTCTCTCTCTCCCTCTGCTTCTCCTCCTCACTTGTGCTCTCTCTCTCAAATAAATAGGTAGAAACTTTAAAAACAGAAAAAGACTGCTTAGATAGGAGAAGCAGAATAATTATGTAACAAGTAGGAAAAAAAAAAGAGAGTTGGGTCAGATTGGAATGAAGATTACCAGAAAACACAAATTCCCATTTTTTTAAAGATCAAAATGGGCTTTATTGTCCGCATCCCCAAGTCCCTCCAGCTTGTACTTTCTGTACAAACAAATTCCTGATTGATGCTATACTAGGGTGTGGAGACTCTCTCATTATTATAGGGAAAGGGCAGTGTTTTGGTAACTCTGAACCTCCAAATACTTAGAGTCATCCCATGGGAACAAACTTTCTCAACTTTTGGTTATTTCCAGAACAGACTGATTCCCTTATTAATATGAATTTTGGAACATGTTTCTCTGCCTAAAAATGCTGTTAATGACACTACTATTATTTATAAGAACTTTTCAAGACCATATCATTGTTGTATCTTTTATTTGTTATTCTTATTTAATGCTCTTGTCTAACATAATAGAACACAATTTTGTTGTTAAATAGTACTTAGGAAAATATGCAAGAGGATTATAAAATGATTTAAAGACATAATCTGAATTTGAGACTCAAGAGACTATAGATCAAATATGGAAAAAATTCTTAGATCTTTTTATTCATTAATTCAGGAGCGATTTATTAAGTACCTCATACGTGAAGCATTTTTGCAAGCTACTGTAAAAAGTTGAAAAGAAACAGGAAATATGGTCCCAAGTTGACTTGAAACTTACAGTGTGAAATAAGTCAATCAGAGAAAGACAATTATCATATGGTTTTACTCATATGTGGAATATAAGAAACAGGACAGAGGACCATAGGGGAAAAGAGGGAAAACTGAAGGGGAAATTGTCAGAGAGGGAGAAAAATGGTGAGAGACTCTTAGCTATAGGAAACAAACTGGGGGTTGCTGGAGGGGAGGGGTGTGGGGGGATTACCGGATTCCAGTAATCCAGTATCAGGTTACTGAATAGTAATTGGGCGATGGGCATGTGATGCAATGAGCACTGGGTGTTATACGCAACTGAAAATGATTGAACACTGCATATGAAACTAATGATGAACTATATGTTGGCTAACAGAACTTAAATTAAAAAAAAAACTTACAGTACAATAGGAAAGATGTGGCATGCTTATGTGGAAACAACAAGAAAGTCAGGAGTCAAATAACAAAGCACCAATGCATTGCTTGGGTCACAGTGAGTAGGACTGTCTACGAGCGGTACAGAAGAAAAAAATGTGAATTGAAGTGTAGAGAAGATCTCTAGGAAGAAGTAGAATTTCAGCTGTGGTTTAGACTAGGTTGGATTTTTCAATTCATTGAACAGTGTGAGCAATGACTTGTAGGCTGAAAGAAGCACGGAGTTCATTTCTATAACAAGCAACTCAAATGGAGCAGAGGATTCATGTGTTGTGAAGTCTAGAGAGCTGGGAGGGAGGACAGGGAGGGAGCATTGGAGGTGCCAGATTAAGGAATGCCTTAATATCTGAGCATGGACATTGATTTTAACTTTGCAGACGATGAGAAACTTTTGTCAGTTGTTGTATTAGTATTCTCCAGAGAAATGGAACCAGTTTGTATATATGTATAACTATCTTTATCTATAATATTTATATATATATAAATAAAATATAATACTATATATCTCTATCTAATGAGATTTAGTATAAGAAATTGGCTCACGTGACTATGGAAGCTGAGGAGTCCCATGATTTGCTCTTTGAAAGCTGGAGAATCGGGAAGCTGGTGGAGTAAGTAAGGGCAGATGACTGACGTCTCATCTCAAGGTCAGACAAAGAAAGCCTATTCTCTTTCCCTTCCTCCACCTTTTTGTTCTGTTCATCAGACTGAATGATGCCTATCCATATTCAGGAGGACCATTTACTTTACTCAGTCTACTACTCTTATAAAAACTTCTTTACAGACATACTCAGAAATAATGTTTAACCAGATATCTGGGCATCCTGGGGTCCAGTCAAGTTAACATAAAAAACTAACTATTACGGTTTTTGAAGGAGTGACATAATTCAAAACAAAAAATGAGAAACTTCTCTTCAGGAAAGTTGACTTGTGGTAATGAGTTAGATGGTCAGAGGCAAAACAGATGAGAAGCCATCAGACATAAATAGGCTCTTGCTGGAATATGGAAGTGAAGTTATAAAGGCTGAATAGGATTAAGGGCAGAGGACAGAAAAGTCCAAGGGTTATTTTATAGGAGGAATATTACAGTATTTGGTTATTGACCTGGAGTTGAATAGGTGAGTCAAACATTTTATGTCTGGGGCGCCTGGGTGGCTATGTGGGATAAAGCCTCTGCCTTCGGCTCAGGTCGTGATCTCAGGGTCCTGGGATCGAGGCCCACATCAGGCTCCCTGCTCGGCAAGGAGCCTGCTTCCTCCTCTCTCTCTGCCTGCCTCTCAGCCTAGCTGTGATCTCTCTCTCTGTCAAATAAATAAATAAATAAAATCCTTAAAAAAAATCATTTTATGTCTGGATGTAGCTTTAGCAAAAGTAGAAATTTTGAGGGAAGAATCTGGCTTCAAGAAGGATGATTGGGGCTAATTTAGCATACAGATTTCCATATATTTGACTGCAAATTTAGACAACTGGAGGTACAGATCTAGAACCTGGGTATGAGATGATGATTGAGTGCTATGCCTTGGTGAGGTAAGGGTAAGAGACAAGGGACCTTTGCTCTTCCAGATAATCAAAGATTATTATAGAGGTTGATCAGTGGATAGAGACATGTTATGTATGTAATAGTCACATAGCATGGTTTTAATAAACCTTGAAATTTATGGGGCTCAGATTTCCTAATGGCACTGAAGAGAGCTGAAGAAGTGGAGAAACAGAATCAAAGGAAGACAAGCCCCTGAGACAAGCCCTTTGAGAGGCTGTGTTGCTGGTAGGTGAGGGAGTCTTTGGTATGTGCTTGGGTTTAGAGGAAGCCAGAGAAACAGGGAAGGTGGGAGGAAGCACAAACAGATCTCAGGTGGAAGAGAGGGCTACACATATTTTCTCAAGATTGCTGTCACTTGTATAATAAAAATAAACTGAGTAGCACCAAGCAGTGCCTGCCATGAAATGTTTACAATTCTATGCTATTATTAGAAGTAGTAGTAGGTTAAAAAAAAGGTAATTGTTTCCTTCTTTTCTCTTAAATGGTACAGTTACAGTTTATATTCTGGATTCTTCTCTGAAGGTTTCTGGAGGGCTAGGAAGGCTCTTTCTCCCTGGTCCTTGGATATGAAAAAATGGTAAGTACCTGGTTACACTAGGTCCTCAATGATATTTACAGAATAAGCATAAATCCATGAGTAAAAAAATAAAACGTGAATGAATGGAAGACGGGAGGAAGGAAAAGGATGTAGATTTATATATTTTAGGCCAGAATACTCCATCTATTCAGCCAGATGATATAATCTAACTATAAATGTAACATAAAGTGCTTTTATTCAGTAAACCTACTAGAGTCAAATTGGGGAAATTCTGCATCTGTGTCTTGCCTTCCATGACTTGACATTATAAAATGAGGTAAAACCCTAGCATGAATTTTCTATATCACAGAGTCAGTCATACTTTGGGTAGGATCATGTTTCCCAATCATAGTGCACATAATATTGATCTTAAAAAAATAGGAAAGCAAATTTGGAACGTGGGCTTCCCTGGCATCATGTTATTATATAGCATCCTTTAGAACAAGGGATTGTACAAAAAACATTAAGTTTAAACCCTAAACTTTAAACCCTATAGTCTCCTTTCTTAATCAGTGGGCCAAATACAAATAGTTCCTGTGGTAGACATGGGTGCTCACCAGGATACCTGGATCTCCTTCTGGCAACTTTCTACCTTGGAATTAGGTGTGGCCATTTGACTTTTTGGGTCAATGAAATTGAGTGGAAGTGATGAAGATCACTTCCAGGTCAAAGTATGTTATGGGTGGTGCGCATGCGTGCTCCTCACGCTCTCCTTCCTGCCTTGGTAGGTTCTGAAGCATCATATTGAAAAGGTGGAGCCTTAAGATGATGGAGCCTTTGTCATTCTGTGTCCCTGAACATCTGTGATGACAGCGCACCCTGCTGATCCCTCTGGGACACAGTGTGAATGAAAAATAAATGTTTCAAACCACTGAGATTTTTGTGGTTGCTTGTGACCACAATATAATCTAGCATATCCTGACTGACAGAGTCCTTCTGCAAGAGAGGAAAGAAAAAAATATTTCTCCCCATAATTCTGAGATTGTTAGAGAAAGGGTACTTTATGACTATGCTATTGCCTTTATATAAATAAAGTTAAAATATACTAAAAACTAAAAGGTCTGTAGATCTTTTTCTTTGAAGCTAAAGGATTAAAGTTGCATTTTCTAATTTGTTTTGGTTTTCCTACTCCTTCAACACCAGCAGCGTCTCTATATTTTTAGTATGCCTGAGGGAAATTATTGATAGCTCTGCTTTTACTATTTTATGTCTTCTTGAGAAAGGTGATTAGTTTTTATTTTATATTTATTTGCTCTGGGTTCAACATTAAGAAAAGGATATAAAGATCTACGGTATGAAAATAAAAGGTTTGCTCTATTCCAATACAGAAGTGAAAAGCCAATTTAAAAGTTTTGTTTCTAAAGATTGAAGTCCAGGAAAAATGATGGAAAGACCAACCTGTTTAGCAGTCCATATTATTCTTTATTTCCATAAACTCTTCTTTTAAATGTTCATCTTACATGCAAATGCATAATGCTTTTTTTTTTCCACTCTGTCTCACACACATCCTGGAATTCCCTGTGAGCTATCAGCCTGGGAGAACAGCCCTTTAAGATTTTGCTGTCTCTATTCATTGCATATACTGTAGCTCTGTACGTGTTTATTTTGCTAGTTATATGTGTTCAGGCAGGAATTCAAATATGTGATTCTCATTCTTGCTTTCCAAGAGAATTCTCCTGAGGGGAGAAAAACAATGTACATGTTTCTCTTCTTATTTGACAAAACCAAAAACAATCCTGGATTTAGACCCTTACAAGGAAATATGTTCCACACAAAGTAAGAGCAAAGGACTATCTTTGTTTCTCTTCCAGCTGTGATCCAGCCCACTTTTATTAAGAGACAATATAGACAGCCGAGCATTAGCTCTAAAACCAGAAGGTCTTTCCTGCTCTATTCCAGGCAGGAGGGACCGAACATTTACAGAGAAGGACAATTTTTTTTGGCGCAGGAGGAATGATGGGGCTATGGTCATACTCTGTGTCTGAGAATCGCTGATAGGATCTTTTCATGTTGGGGCTCAGTGAAGAAAAGTATGCATGTCACTGAGGGCAGGAAATGCTTAAAATGTTTAAAGGGGAAAAAAATAAACAGTTTAAAAACCAGTTTAGGGGAAAATGGTGTGACTCATGGAAAAATATCCAAGTTCAAGTCAGAGCTCTCACAGGATTTCCTGGGCCCATGAGTACATGAAGTTCATAAAAATGTCCCCACCAACCAATTATGATTACTCTCTGCCTTTAATTACTTTTCAACTGATGTGGAACTCAAGATATTATTAGCCTCTGCTTTGCTGAGGTAGACCATCAAGCAATATAGTATGGGGGCGAAAAGGAACAAAAAAATCAGCATGATGAATAGAGAATGCTGCTTGAAAAAAACCTACAAAATTTTTTTTGATATGGTCTTTGTTGGACATTTCCTCCCCTTATCTGCTTGTATTTTCACTTTCGAGTCGATAACGCCCAGACTGAGTTGAAACATGGTGATGGTTCTGCCATTCTCTTCGGAGTTCATTGTGACTTTTTTTTTCTTTTTTCTTTCTTTCTTTCTTTTTTTTTATCATCAGCAGAAATAGAGGGAGACGGAATTAAATGGGAGCCGCAGAACTTGCGAGTGTGATAACAATACAAATGGATTTTCTCTAACAGAGAAAAACAGCTGTCTCCATTATTTGAATGCTTCACCTTTCTCCATTCCATTAATTGGGTCTTTGATCACAAGCTGAGGTGGAGAGGCCCTGATAAGGAATAGGTTATTAGTAAAGTAGCCTAAAGGAATGAATTGGGCCTGGCACTTGCTGCAGAAGATGAGATAAACTCATAATGCCTGTGTATGTGAGTGGTGGAGACTGATAGGGCCCTCCGACCGCCCGAGCTGCTTGCAAAGGGAGAAGACTAATACTCCAGTGCTATGATAGCTAAGGCAGGATATAAATTGAGCTCCCGGGAATGGCATAGGATACAAATTCCATAAAGAGTTTTCTGTAAATGGCTTACACTTTTCTATCAAACTGTGACAGAGTAGCCGCTAAAAATAAAATAAAATAAAATAAAATGAAACAGTTTCTTGATCTCACTATATGTTGAACACAACTGGAGGCTTTCGTCTAAGAAGGAGGAAAAAATGACTGTTAAATTTGTTCACCAAGACATTAATAAGAGCACCCTTTGAAGTGCGGTAAAGCTAAATTGGAGGAATTAAATTTGATTGAATCTGAGCCTGTTTATTTTTCATTTCTGCAGAGCGGGTGTTGAGTGATTTGTAATACTTCATTGGAAATCTTCAGAAACTTGCTATCATGTAATCCATTTTTTTGCTGAAGAATACGACCGCAGGGGACAAGGCCATATTGGTTTGTTGTTAATGTACTGGAAAGAGGTACTATGGAGAAAACAGTTAATATTAAATTACGAACACAAGGTTATCTTTCTGGCGCACATGCTCCACTGCCCTAGGCAGGGGTAATCTGTTAATAGCATTCAGCCAAAATGACACCATTAAGGAACTGAAGCTACACATCTTTTGCAAGCTGAATGATGTATAAAGCTGGTTTTCTATCATCCTAGATGCAATAAATTATCCATGCTGCTAAAAATTGATACAAGACAGAAGTTTGATAGAACCAGCACCCAGACATAAATGGAAGGGCAGTCTGGCAGGAGACGACACGACGATGGGAATGCTGCCACCAGGGTCTTTTTATTTGTGTCGCTCTCTCTCCCCCAGCTCTGCTTTCTCAGGCACTGGGGGCCGTGGTGGCGAACGCGTTTTCGTGGCATTTTCCTGGTGGAGAGCGAGGAGTGACTGAGCAAGGGAGAAAATGAATAACACATACAATTATGCAGATGAGTACCTTGGAAAGGTTTGGATGTCAGGTCTACTTTGAATGAATCATTGCATTTCGGCTTCAGTTTCTGATTGTCAGTGCCTGAATAGGAAGCGATGGACGCTACAAATGGCTTGTGTGGAGTCGTCCAATTGGTGTGTGGCACATTAGGAAACCATAACCTGCTCATACTCGTTGCCCTTCGTATTATTGGTTCCATCAACTTGAAGAATAAATAGCTGGGAAAACAGTTCAGGATTGTTTCCCGTGATACTTTCTCTCATTTCCAATTAACATACATGCTTAATAGACTTAAGAGACGCAGAGCCTCTATTTGTTCCAGCCAAGTCTTCATTGTCATGGGGGGGGGCGGGGGGAAAGATTTGTAACCTACCAGAGCAGTCCCGGGGAAACAAAGTAATAGGCGAAATCAACACATACTAAATTTGCACCATGTTCTCCAGCGTTCTTCAGGGCACTGGACTTGTAGAGAGAACAAGACACCGTTCTCTTGGGCGCCTGGGTGGCTCAGTGGGTTAACGCCTCTGCTTTCGGCTCAGGTCATGATCTCAGGGTCCTGGGATCGAGGCCCACATCGGGCTCTCTGCTCAGCGGGGAGCCTGCTTCCTCCTCTCCCTGTCTCTCTGCCTGCCTCTCTGCCTACTTGTGATCTCTCTCTCACTCTGTGTCAAATAAATAAATAAAATCTTAAAAAAAAAAAAAAAGACACCGTTTTCTAAATCCTTGCGATCAGGTGGGAACTGGTACAATGGCAATGAACTGTCATGATGGAGGGAAGTCTGGGACAATCAGAGCTTGCGGGAGGTACTTCCTACCTCTGCGGGACGCTCAGGGCTGTTGCACAGAGGAAGCGAGCAGCGCGGAGAACTTCCGAAACATCTCAGCCCAGAGGAAATAAACATAATCAGTAAGCCCAACCACAGTCCTCATCATATTTCATAGGCTATCAGGGATGGAAACACCAATGTACACATAGGCGGAAGAGCTCAGAATTCCGGGCACATACCAAGTGAGAACAGCGTTTGGGGTGTCTTTAGGAGGCCAGAAGCGAGAAGAATAGTGTTGGACTGGGCTAACCAGAAGGGAGAGATGTTATTGGGGCCCAGGGTATCATCTCCAGCCTCTGTCTTTTCAGTCCAAATCATTCACCAATTCCGGCATGTCCCGTACGTTCAGTACCTGCCATTTGATCTTCAGTCCATCTTCATGGACATAACTACAGAAAACCAAAAATTTTTGACCGGTATCACCACCCCCGCCTCTTCACTACTGCCTCTGCCTCAGCTTTGTCCCTCTCCAATCCCTTCTCTGGAAGGAGACCAGAGTGATCTTTCTAAACCCAAACTGACCTGTCGCTGCAGTTTCAATCCTGTTCTATGGTTCCCCTCAGGCAAAAACCAACCCCCTCAGCCTGGTGTTATAAGGCTCAGCGTGTTCTGGTCACTCTGATCACATTCCCCGCCTCTGGGCTCTAATTACTGAAACTACCCTCAGTTTCTTAGTTTACCAACCCCTAGCCACCTCGGGACCTTCAGGTATTGGTCACCTTTACTTACAAATTTTCTCCCAAACCCATCATCTCATCCTTACCCTTTTTCCTAGCTAAACAGAATTTATTATTTGGACGCTGGAACTTCCCCTGATAACCAAATACGGGGTGAAGTGCCCTTATCTCTGACCTTGTAGCACCTGTATTTCTCCTGTCTTATGTTTTTTTCTTCCCTTGGGGAGTGTACATTCTGTAAGGGTTGGGTGTGTGGCTATCTTGTCCACTTGACATCTTCAGCTGGGAGACGTTGCTCACTGATGAGCTAAGGAGAACTGAGTGGCAGACTCAGTTGGAGGCTGGATAAAGAAGGGAGAGTGGTGTGGTGTTTTGAAACTGCCATGTGTTGACAGGAAATAAGCCTTTATTGGAAAAGAAGGAAGAAAAGATTGAGCAGTAAACCTTAGATGGCTAGGCTATTTTCCTTTGTGCTAAATTGTTTAAACTGAATATGGTTGTTCCATGCATTTACTTGCCATATAGTTGCTTACCTTTGCACTTTATTTTGTACTGTGTAAGACATTTTTTATTAACATATAATGTATTATTTGCCCCAGGGGTACAGGTCTGTGAATCGTCAGGCTTACACATTTCACAGTACTCGCCATAGCACATACCCTCCCCAATGTCCATAACCCAGCCACCCTATCCCTACCCCCCCACCCCCCAGCAACCCGATACCACAAGTAGTAGTCTTGAGGTAGATGTAATGTGAGGAAGTTATTTTCAATGTCTTATACCAAGACTGTTTAGAAATGCCATAGGGAAGCAACTGCAAATTAGCAAGTAAATGAACAGTTCGTTAAAAACCAGATTAACAATCTACTGATTAAACAGCATTTACTTACTTCTTCATGTTCCTAAAACTGGCCAACAAGAGAAAAAGGGGGAGGCTGGCTGAAAAGTGTCCACAGCCTTGGAGAAAGGACTAAAAAAAGTGGGTGAACAGGTGATTACAACAAAATGTCATGTTATGACAGAGTGCTGTGTAGGGCAGGTACTGGGGAAGGGGAGAGAGAAAATTTCATAAAGGAGATGACATTTAAGTTGCATTTCAAAGACCCAGGATTAATAGGTAAAGAAAAATAGGAAGAGAGGGGAAGCAAAAGGAATAGTAAAGACAGGTAGTAAAGGAAGGATTTTAAAGAGTTTCATGGACAACTATGTGGACATAGCCAGAATTTCTCAGAACAGCCCTGTTCTCAAATATTTCATCTCTTTGTCCCCATTAGAACACTTGCACTGATCAGAACAATCAGGGTCCTGGTTTTCTAGACTATTCACAAGCCATATAAAGCCCTGTGTGATAGGATCCTTGTTTAGTTCTTTAGCCACAACCTTCTCCCCATCCTCTCCAACACCACCAAACTGCTTGTCACTTTTTCCCTACCATAGTGCAGTGTCTTTGCTCCATGCCTTTATTTATGGCTTTCCCATCTGACTGACATAGTCTTTCTTTCAGGTACCATCCTCGGTCTAACTCTTCCCACCCCTGGGTCACATGCCCTTCCCCTTTGTAATCAATGTATTGCATTCATTTATTCAATGAGCATCTGTCAAACATCTCCAAGTACTTAAGAGTATGAATTCAGGGTTTGGGTTTGAGTATGTCTTGCCTGATCTATGAACTTGGTTGTACGAACTTGGGTGATGTGCTTAACTTCTATATATGTTCCAGCTTGCTCGTCTGTGAAATCAAGATAACCATAGATAATCATGTGATTATCACAAGATAAGCACACACAGATCACAAGATATAGTATGTGATTATCACAAGATAATCATGCGATAAGATAATCATGTGATAATGTGATAATATAATCATGTGATAAGATAATCACAAGATAATCATGTGAAACCATAATACCTATCTTACAGGGTTTGAGGGAAGATTACATGAAATGATACTTTTAAAAGAGAATATGGTATATATACAATGGAATACTATGCAGCCATCCAAAACCAAAATCCTGCCATTTGCAACGACGTGGATGGAACTAGAGGGTATTATGCTAGGCAAAATAAGTCAATCAAAGAAAGACAATTATCATATGATCTCTCTGATATGAGGAATTTGAGAGGTAGGGAGGGGAGTAATGGGGGGAAGGGAGGGAAAAATGAAACAACATGAGACCNGAAATCAACAGCTAACTAGGAGAGCTTGGGAAGTAATGGAAGAAGGGAACTTTATATTGTGACATTGGAAATTACCTGTCACAGACATGAAATCCACACCAGAAGCTGCAAAAAACTGAGTCAGCACAGCTGAAGTTATCATCAGGGGGCAAATAGACTTCAGGAAGTCACACAACACAAAAGAAAACAGTGATTTAAAAATACAAATAGAGGCAATGATCAATAATATCCTTGACAAAGAAGATAGAATATAATAAGGATGATTGGTGCCCTTCCATCAAAAAAACCCCCCCAAAAACCTCCAAAACCCCAAATCTTGCCATTTGCAATGATGTGGATGGAACTAGAGGGTTTTATGCTAAGTGAAATAAGTTAATCAGAGAAAGAAGATTATCATATGATCTCACTGATATGAGGAATTTGAGAAACAAGACAGGAGATCATAGGCGAAGGGAGGGAAAAATGAAACAAGATGAAACAAGAGAGGGATACAAACCGTAAGAGACTCAGTCTCAGGAAACAAAATGAGGGTTGCTGGAGTGGAGGGGAGTGGAAGGGATGGGGTGGCGGGGTGATGGACATTGGGGAGGGTATGTGCTACGGCGAGTGCTGTGAATTGTGTAGGACTGATGATTCACAGACCTATACCCCTGAAACAAATAATACATTATATGTCAATAAAAAAACTTAGTGGCTTAAAGCAACAACAACAAAAAAGTATCTGTACATATTAATAATTCAAAATACTTAGCCATGTGGTAATAATAATAATAATAAATAATACTGATTAAGTATTGGTGTGAGCCACGCTTTAAGCTTAGATGGTAAAGACACAAAAATGCATAAAAGGCAGCTCCTGCCATCAAAGATTTCATAATCTGCTGGAAAACAGACACATAACTAGATACTATGAAAAGAATATGAATTGTTCTATGATAAACTGATGCTAGGCTTTTTTTTTTTTTTAAGATTTTATTTATTTATTTGACAGAGAGAGAGATCACAAGTAGGCAGAGAAGCAGGCAGAGAGAGGAGGAAGCAGGCTCCCTGCTGAGCAGAGAGCCCGATGCAGGACTCGATCCCGAGATCATGACCCGACCCGAAGGCAGAGGCCTAACCCACTGGGCCACCCATGTGCCCCAATGCTAGACATTTTTAAAAAATCAGTCATCTCCTACATTTTGTAGAACGATTGAGATGGATATTCTAATCTGTTTGAAATCTACTGAAAGGACTACTATTTTCCACCCAGTCTGCATAAATTTGGCATTCAAGAGTTAACATAAGTATATGTTATACTAGTATAACCTAGTGTAAAATGTATACAGCTGAACATTCAATTTAGCTGAGAACAAGCCCCCTTAGAAGTGAGAAGGAACCCCTCAAATCTATTTAGCTCTATTCCTTTATGCAACTGACGAGGAAACTTTGACTCCTGCCCCCACTACAGGCCTTAAGTCCTCGGACTGGGGTCACACAGTGCATTAGTGACTGCGTGAAGGATAGGACCCACATTTCCCAATTTTGGTTCAGCACTCTCTCCATAACTGCATGGATATCCCTTTGCTTTTGTCCTCTCATTATCATGAATTGCTTCAAAACATGTACAGAACTGTTTCCCCAAGAAAACCTAAACATGGTTTTCCAGTTTCATGCTCTTTATCTGATATTCTGAGCTTCTGAGCTTCTGAGCTTGGACCTTCTGAGTTTGGACCAGCCCCAATGCATCCCGTGGAGCCTGGAAGACCTACCTTCTTCATAGCCAACCCTGAGAGTACCAGTACAAAATGACTCCTTCCTTCTTCCTTCCTTCCTTCCTTCCTTCCTTCCTTCCTTCCTTCCTTCCTTCCTTCCTTCGTTCCTTCCTTCCTTCGTTCCTTCCTTCCTTTCTTCCTTCTTCCTTCCTTCGTTCCTTCCTTCCTTCCTTTCTTTCCTTCTTTCTTTCTTTCCTTCTTCCTTTCTCTTCCTTCCTTTCTCTTTCTTTCTTTCTTTCTTTCTTTCTTTCTTTCTTTCTTTCTTTCTTTCTTTCTTTCTTTCTTTCTTTCTTTCTTTCTATTTATTTACCTGAGAGAGAGAGGAGGGGGAGATGGCAGAGGGAGTGGGAGATAGTCTTAAGCAGACTCTGTGCTCAAAAGTGGGGTTTTCATGACCCTGAGATCACAACCCCGAAATCAGGACCTGAACCAAAACCAAGAGTCTGATGCTTAACCGACTGCACCACCCAGGTGTCCAAACTCCTTCCTTTTCTAACATCACTGCGCAGAGTTTTCTAAACCTCTACATTTGGCACTTCATTGTATTTCGTATTATTTCAAGTTTCATGTATCTTTCTTGGAATGTTTCACATACAGGTGTTTTCTTTGATTTTTTTTTAAATTTAAATTCAATTAGCCAACATATAGAGCATCATTCGTTTCTGAGGTAGAGTTCAGTAATTCATTAGTTGTGTATAACACCCAGTGCTCATTACATCACATGCCTTTTTCAGTGCCCATCACCCAGTTACCCCATCACTTCCCCTTCTCCCCTCCAGAAACCCTCAGTTTGTTCCCTATAGTTACAGATCACTCATGGTTTGTCTCCTTCTCTGATTTCTTCCCATTCAGTTTTCCTTCCCTTCCCCTATGATCCTCTGATCGGTTTCTTATTATTTCACATATGAGTGAAACCATATGATAATTTCTCTGATTGACTTATTTCACTCAGCCTAATATCCTCCAATGATAAGATTTCATTCTTTCTGATGGCTGAGTAATATTCCATTGTGTGTGTGTGTGTGTGTGTGTGTGTGTGTGTGTATCACATCTTCTTTAGTGGAAAGCACTGATCACAAGGCATTTCCAAGTTGCCTACCACTGTGCTGCTTGGTATACAGAGATACTCAAATATTTTTAAATGGAATAGACTGAAATTTAAGTACTCTTCCTCCAAGCTCCATGTCATTTGGGAGAAAAGTACATCCTTGGTATTGTCCTATGTTTCTTGGGGATAGAGTTGAAGGTCTTACTTTGCTGGCTTCTAATAAACCGGCCGTTTAAAATCTACACTCCATACATTCTACTTTTTCCTCAGATCTGCACAAGCTGTTTGTTGTGCTCAAAACTGTCTGCCTCCTAACTCATCTGGATAACAGCTCTTCATCTATAAAGTCTCTACAAAGAATGTTACTTCTAGGGGCCTCTTGTACAAACTCGGAGCATCATCTACACCTCTCTTCACAGCACCATGATACGGAACTAGAATGTATACTCAGGGATCTAGTAGAAACTAGTCTGTAAGTTCTTCAAAGGAAGATGCAGCTTCTTATTCACTATCCTGTCCCTTGTATCCTATATGGAGCTGGACACATTCTATATGTTCAGTAAATGTTTGATAAGAGTATGAATCAAATTGTTAATTTATGGCATGTGGATAGAGACTGTGGAAGAGTGTGACCAGCCTACATAAACCTTGCTGTAGGAAATTCAAAGTCCTCTCACCCTATTTCTGCTTCTTAGAATGTCACATTAGAAGATAGA
The DNA here is from genome assembly GCA_002007465.1 of Ailurus styani. Classification (NCBI taxonomy): domain Eukaryota; kingdom Metazoa; phylum Chordata; class Mammalia; order Carnivora; family Ailuridae; genus Ailurus; species Ailurus styani. The sequence continues at coordinate 1,845,160 of LNAC01000432.1, read as the reverse complement.
TGGCTGTAAAGTTGTGGTTTGTTAAAAGGTAGCTTTGAATATCAATCAAATAGCAGTAAATTTGATTGCTTTATCAGTAAGTTGTAAAGATTGCTGCACTTTGAAGCACTAGAATATGTATTTTAATAAAAATCTTTGGAACGGTAAAGTTCTTGGGGTCTAAATCAATGTTCAAGTAAAGATTAGCTTGGCCAAACTGTGATTGGTAGAATTGTGAATGTCATATAAATGCTGTGTGCACCTTGGATACTTCTCTAAGATTTATGAAAGATAGATCATAGGTTGAAGGCAGGTCATACAGAGCAGGTAGTATCCAGAGCAAATTTTGTACCTACTGCAGTCATCATTTTATGCATCCTTAGCAGCTCCTGCTAATCCCAGCTGACATCTAGCTTTCAGTGTTTTTATCAAGCAATAAAATCTGAATGTATATGGCAAACAAGATGCTTATATATTCATTTGCTTTTTTTTTTAAAAAAGATTTTATGTATTTATTTGACACACAGAGAGAGATCAGATCACAAGTAGGCAGAGAGTCAGGCAGAGAGAGAGGAGGAAGCAGGCTCCCCACTGAGCAGGGAGCCTGATGCGGGCCTCGATCCCAGGACCCTGAGAATATGGCCTGAGCTGAAGGTAGAGGCTTTAACCCACTGATACACCCAGGTGCCCTATTCATTTGCTACTTTTAATTTAAAAAATTACTTTCTTCAAAGTTGGTCCTAGGATAAATTGATGAGTAGAGAAGGGCTTCTGGAAATCTCCAACTTATTTTTTCTTCACTTCTGCTGTCCAACAGTATTCTCGATTTCCTAATACACTTCACTTCCCCCTCTATCAAAACTGTCTACAGTCCTTCACATTCTTAATCAAAATCAAAGCTCAGGAGAGGGTTTTACAGAATCATTCATAACAAAAATACAAAGTGTAAGATCAATGTTTTGTTATTCTCAAGAACACTTACCTTATAATCAAGTGCAAGAAATCTTATGGCAATTTATAATGATTCTCTGATTATAGCTTTCTAAGAATCAAGGAATGGATATATTGACATTTTGAGAGTAGGAATAATCTTACATTCCCCCCTTATATTACACCTCTATTAACTCAACTAATGATGTTAAATATGTGTGATAACTTTTGACATATTTTCTAAGCTTAACATTTTATTCAGGGAATTTTTAGAATCTCTTGATAGTCACCTTATTTAATAGCTGGACCAACAATGACTACTAGGTAAAGCAGGTTAGGATATAGACTCTGAACCTGGACTTGATGCATTTGATTTCCAGCTCTGCTACTTGATAGCTGTGCTAATTTGGCATATAATTCTAAGCCATTCGACTTCTTGGAAGAACTGATAATAACATCTCTCTATAAATTTCAATTAGGTCAAGTAGTTGATAGTGCTGTTCCGGTTTTCTATGTATCTTTTTAAGTTTTTGTTTAGTTGTTTCAATGTCTAGAGAGAAGTGTTCAAATCTCTTACTATCATCTTGGTATTGTCTATTGTCCCCTTTAATTCTGTCAATGTATGCTTTATATATTTTGAGGCACCACTTTTAATTGCATACACAATGATTTTTTTCAACAAACTGTCCTTTTTACATTAAAATTTATCTTTCTTTACATGTGATAATATTTTTTGTTTCGAAATCTCTTTATACTGATATCAAAATTGCCACCCCAGCTTTGTTATGCTTACTGATTGCATGGTATGCAATCTCTGTCCATTTACTTTCAACCTCTCTGTGTCTTTACATCTCATGTGTTTTACCTACAGGAAGCATTTAACAGTGTCTTGCTTTTGAAAAGTCTACTCTGTCAATCTCTGCATTTTAATTAGAGTTTTTAGATTATTTAATGTCTCTATTGTCACACGGTGACCTTCTCTCCTTGTGTCTGTGTCTTCACATGGCATTCTTCCCTCTGCGTGTGTCTTTCTTGATGTCCCTTCTCGTCTTCTTGTAAGGACATGAGTACTATAGATTAAGTGCCCCCTCAACTCCAGCATGACCCTATCTTTAACATATCTGCATAGACCTGATTTCCAACACTCATAGGTACCAGGGGTTAGGACTTTACTATATTTTTTGAGGGAACATAATTCAACCAGCAACACCTCACTATTTACCACTTCTATTGTTCTTCATTCCTAAAGATCCAATTTTTTTCTGGTATCATTTTCCTTCATCTCGAAGAATTTCTTTTAGAGCAAGTCATAGGCAAGAAGTGCCTTTAATTTCACTTTATCTGAAAATGTCTTTATTTTACTTTCAATCTTGAAAAGTAATTTCATTGGATATGCAAATATAAATTGGCAGTTTCTTTATCTCTTCACTTTAAAGATATTCTATCTTATAACCACTATGGTTTTTAATGAGAAATCCGGGGTCATTTGAATTGTTGTTTTTCCCCTGTAGGCACCTTATAGTTTTTTGCTAGCTACTTTTAAGATTTGTTTCATTATCTTTGTTTTCTAATAGTTTGTTTATGACATGTTGAGGTGTGATTTTCTTTGAACTTACCCATTTAAGGTTTGTTGAATGTCTTGAATCTATACATTTATGTCTTTTAATAAATCTGAGTTGATTTCAGTCATTATCTTTTCAAATGCTTTTCCCGTCTCTTTCTCTTTTTCATATGAACCTCTAATTATATTCATATTAGAACTTGCAATATTGTCCCACAGATGATTTAAGTTCTGTCCATTTTTTCATCTTTTTTCACCTCTGTTTTTCAGATGGCATCATTTCTACTTGAGAATATTTCACATCAAAAAAATATTTTGGTATATTAGTGGTAGCATATATAGCATTCTGACTCTTAGGTTTTGTAAATTCTGGGACTGCTTATCCTCTGGGGAATGTTGTCGTTGCTGTTGTTGTTTTTAATCAGGCACTCTATGTGGGAGGGGCAGACAGATGCCCTGTAAAGGACTGAGAACATAATGGTACATGGTGGGGGACCATGGTGTAATGCTCTTCCACAGAGAACTTTGGTGCTATCCAGACTCTAAATGCATCCAATGAGACAATGACTCCAAAGAGAATCAACTTAGAGATAGCTGTTGGAATGCCTGTTGAAATAGGAGCAATGCCTAGAAGGAAAGGCTTCTTGATGAAAGGACATATATGATACTCTGGGGATTCTTATTGGGGTGGCGGGGACTTCCCAGGAAACCCAAAGTCCTATAAAAAATACCTAGTGACAGACTTAAGATACATGGTTTGTTACTGTTAACATGGCTCATTAGAATATGTAAGCTGATGACACTTGCTAAACTAGGGTTATAGTAAGGCGACATTGAAGAGTTCTGCTATTTTAGTGTGTGTTAATTCCCTCCCCCCACTTTTAAATAATTCCTAATCTCACTGCTGGGATTCTTATTTCAAATTCTTTCTCTTTTTTAAGAGTTATCTTTCTTTATTTTAGAAAGAGGGAGAAAGACAGAAAGAGCATGAGCAGGAAGAGGGGCAGAGAGAGAGAGAGAATCCTTAAGCAGACTCCCCACTGAGTGCAGAGACCCACGAAGAGCTTCATCCCGGAACCCCAAGATCATGACCTGAGCTGAAACCAGGAGCTGGATGCCCTACGAACTGAGCCATCCAGGTGCCCCTTTAAATTCTTACTACAAGTGGCTGATACGGAGAACATTTATTTGACAAAGTCAGACTCATGTCCTTTGTTATTGTTTCTTGATCTGTGCTGTATCTGCCCTAGAGCCTAAATAATTGTATAATTCTTGAAAGTAATGAATCTAAAAATCAGAAGAGGCCCATTGAAATCACCTCATTTAATCTCTGACCTATCTAGGGAGAGAATTCCATTGGATGGAACTTTTTTGGCTGTCAATTATGGTTACTCCTATGGAGTATTTTTGGCATGTAGATTATGATTGTTGTTTCTTCTAAAACGGCTTCTGGGAAGAGGGAGTGAAGTCAGTGAACCACTTCACTAAACAAAAGATGGGTCCATTCTAGAACTTGCTGTGTCTTTTCATTTAAGACTGAGTTTATGCTCTCAGTCTTTTGGCTCCTTTGATTCTAGTTCGTAAATAATCTAAAAGGGGCTTCTTCCTAACAGACTCTTAACTAGAGAACACACTCATGGCTACCAGAGGGGAGGTGGATAGGGGATGGGTTAAATAGGTGATAGGAATTAAGGAGTACACTTGTGATAAGCACAGGTGATATATGAAAGTGTTCAATCATTAAATCATACACCTGAAACTAATATCATACTGTATGTTAAGTAACTGGAATTTAAATAAAAACCTAAAAGGGGCTTCTTCTGTAAGGACTGAGAGTACAATTGATTTTTATTTGTATATTTGCCACACACATGCTTACTCTCTGCCCTTCACTCCTTTCTCTTTAGTTCTCTTCACCCTGCTCAACTAGATCATCACATTATTTGAGTTCTTACTACTGCCTGACTTAATGAGATACATTGCATTGCACTCATAGTGTTAAAAAAATGTGATTAAAACATACTGTAGCAGATGTGTCAGGGAGAATACTATTTCTAAGGCTGTGGGAAGCCATTGGAAGTTTCCCAAAGAATTATTTAATAAGTTCTGCTGCTCATAAAACTGAGAATGAGATTATTACTGATGCATTCATTCAAGACAAAAACTAACAGAGAAAAGAGAAGATTGTTTAGAGAAAGAAAATGAAAGCAAAAAGAAAAAGATTTTAAGACATAATTCTAAAATGAGCTTATAGATAGTCTAAAGAACATCTGGATAGCCTTTAGTGAACAGTTAAACTCTTTAAAAAATTGCAAAATGAAAAGAGATAAAAAGAAAAAAAATGACTTTTCAAATAGTTTCTATGCTGTCGGCGACTGGATCTGTGACTGCTGGAGGAAACTGCAAAGATGTTTTTGTGTAAATAATACAGGTACTTGATGTTTTAAGGTATTTTGTTCTAAAGTTCCCAAAGGAAGATCCTATTTGATAAATAATAATAAAATAAACAGAACCTTTAGGTTTTTAGTAGCAATTATACTTTTGACCAATTTGGTTCAGTTCTAGCCCAGTGACATGAAAGCATATGACACTCAGGTTTTGTTCTATAGAGTTCTGCATGTTTCTGTACGTTTCCTCTCTATTGATTCATTTACTCCTACGTAGGAAAAGGAAAGAAAACAGTTCTTTGGTTCTTTGTGATAATTAATGTTTGAATGGGGTGACAACTTTTGCCTCAAATGCTATTTTGGGGTGTATTTGTGATTTCCAAAAGTAAGAAGAAATGCTACCATCTCTATCACACTGATTTTCCCGAATTTAACATTCAAGAGTAATTTTTCTAAGAGTCACAAAAATAGCTTACATGAGGGCCCCTGGGTAGCTCAGTTGGTTGAGCAACTGCCTTCAGCTCAGGTCATGATCCTGGAGTCCTGGGATCGAGTCCTAATCGGGCTCCCAGCTCCATGGGGAGTCTTCTCTCTCTGACCTTCTCCCCTCTCATGCTCTCTCTCTCAAATCAATAAATAAAATCTTTAAAAAAATAGCTTACATGACAGCTACAATTTTTGTCAATAAATTCTGTCTGTAATGTAATACTTATGAATTATTCTTTGATGGCTTTACATACAATTTTTCAACTGCTTGTCTTATCCCCATTCATATTCTTCTTATCCTCTATCATAGAGGAGTTTTCAGATGTCCACTAATGGCTACTTCACATTGTGTATTGTAAAAGGGTAAAATGTTAATGTTTATGACTTTGTATATCATAATGAGTAATAGAGTTAAAAGTATATGTGGCCAGATTGTCTGTCATCCGAAAACTTTGGGCCAGTCAAGTAGACAGCTGAATCATTTCTCCTTTTCTCTTCATCCTATAGAAACATGCACTCACACACAAACATACCTTATTCAGTACTGTTTTAGCATCTTAAAGATAGTGATTTCTTCAGGGCACCTGTGTAGATCAGTCCACTGAGTGCAGGACTCTTGGTTTCTGCTCAGGGTCATGATCTCAGGCAAGATCAAGCCCCACGTGAAGCCTGACACCAGGCTCTGTGCTCAGCAGGGAGTCTGCTTGAGAGTCTCTCTCCCTCTTCCCCTGCCCCAACCCCCACTCTCTCTTCCTAAAATAAATAAATAAAATCTTTTTTTTAAAGATACTGTTTTCTTTGACCATCCTTTGCATCTCCTGCCTAAAAAATTTTTTTTAATCAATAAAACCCATAAAACTCTAATAGTCAAAATTTGTCTAACCTCGTCAAAGCTTCTTCCTAATCATATATATGCCATTTGTAATCTTGGGTCACACCATAATATATGCTTAATAAAGTTCAGATTGAAGAGAGCTTGGGAAAATACCTAGAAAGAATACAAGAAAGTGTAGATCTCAGAAAAACCAGTTGAGAACAGTTCTACCAAGTAGGAGGCACAATCTGAGAGAGAAAAAAAGAATGCCCTATTTGGATCAATAAAAACAGGGTAAGTAGGGTAGTGGTTAGAGCTTCCATCATAATTTGGGTGGGGTGATGAAATGAGAGAAGCGGGCTGGTGCAGCGGGGATGGTGAGGAAAACATTAGATATCGAATCTTTGCAGAGAATTTTTGGTTGAGGCAGAGTAGAAGAGGACATCTTTGAGTTGATAGCAGCCCTATACTGATAATGTACTGGGGGGGGGGAAATGTGAAAACTAAAACAGTTCACTCACATGCACAGCCCTTTATCCAAAGAAACCCCGGGGTGTCTGACGGACAATTTCTGCCATGCTGGGACTCTGACCTGACCTCTCTTTCTATAGATCTCTTCCAAATGGCTGGTCTAGAGAGAACTGTTGTCATTAAAAAAGGTTATAAGCAAGATAAAGCCATTGAGTCTATACAAAAATATTACAACTAAAAGAGAAGAAAGGAACAGGGAAAACAAATGACAGATGAGCAGTCACTAGAAAAATGTTACTAAGGAGTACATAAAAATTGAGACTAAATGTATTGTTGTGACTTACAAAACAAACGTATTTTACAAGTACAAGTGTAGAGTAGAAATTTAGGAGTGTAGGGAAGATATGATGACAACCAAAGGAGAAAAACAGAAGCAGCTATAATTCAGGAATGGAGAAGAAGAAAAGATAATACCATTTATACCAGTTTTAAAGACCATTTTGTAAGTCGCACAGGAGGTACAAGGCACTGCTGAAAATGCAGTAAGTTATAAAGACAGGATTAAGAAAACCATTCCAAATGAAGTGGTAATGAACAAAAGATAGGCAGAAAAATAGATGTTGAGCAGAAAGAAAATTCAACCCAAGGGTAATAGGTTTTAAAGAAGAGAATAAAACATAGGAGAAATATTTTAAAGTTGTCTTCATTTTCCATTCTGCATAACAATTTTAAAAAATAAATTTAGCACCTTAAAACAATACCCATTTATTATCTCATAGTTTCTGCAGATTAGAAATTGAATATAGCTCAACTGAGTTTTCTGTTTAGGGTTTCACAAGGCCAAAATCAAGGAGCTGACCAACTGTGCTCTTATCTGAAGGACCCAGGAAGGAATCTGATTCTGAGCTTATTCAGGTTGATGGAAAAATTCAGCTTTTTTGCAGCTATAGAAGTGATGTCTCTGTTTCCTGGCTGATAACTGTGGGTCACTCTCACCTTTGAGAGGGCTGCCTGCATTCCTTGTCATGGAGGCCCATCCATCTTCAAAGCCAACAGCAGCATATCCAATTTTTCTTGTGATTTTTCTAATCTTTCTGATATCTGTTAACCACCTGAGAAAACTCTGCTTTTAAAAGGGCTCATGTGATTACACTTTGACCCTAAATTTCTTATTGTGAAATCAACTGTGACATTTTAAAAAGCATTCTTAAATTTAAATTCAATTAATTAACATATAATGTATTATTGGTTTCAGAGGTACAGGCTTGTGATTCATCTGTCTTATGTAATACCCAGTGCTCATTAGATCACATGTCATCCTTAATGTCCATCACCCAGTTACCCCACCCCTCTACTCCCCTCCCCTCCAGCAAACCTCGGTTTATTTCCTATGATTAAGAGTCTCCCATGGTTTGTCTTCCTCTCTGGTTTTGTCTTGTTCCCTTTGGATTACTACATTTGTATCTTTGGGGTGAATACCTAGTAGTGCAATTTCTGGGTTGTAGGATAGCTCTATTTTCAACATTTTGAGGAACCTTCATACTGTTATCCAGAGTGGCTACACCAGTTTGCATTCCCACCGAGAGTGTAGGAGGGTTCCCCCTTCTCTGCATCCTTGCCAACATCTGTTGTTTCCTGACTTGTTAATTTTAGCCATTCTGACTGGTCTGAGGTGATATTGTGTTGTGGTGTTGATTTGTATTTCTCTGATGACGAGTGATGTTGAGCATTTTTTCATGTGTCTGTTGGCCATTTGGATGTCTTCTTCAGAGAAATGTCTGTTCATGTCCTCTGCCCATTTCTTGATTGGATTATTTGTTTTTTGGGTGTTGAGTTTGATAAGTTCTTTATAAATTTTGGATATTAGCCCTTTATCTGATATGTCATTTGTAAATATCTTCTCCTATTCTATTGGTTGTCTTTTGGTTTTGTCAACTATTTCCTTTGCTGTGAAAAAGTTTTTATCTTGATAAAATCCCAACAGTTCATTTTTGCCCTTGCTTCCCTTTCCTTTGGCGATGTTTCTAGAAAGAATTTGCTGTGGCTGAGGTCGAAGAGGTTGATGCCTGTGTTCTCCTCTAGGATTTTGATGGATTCGTGTCTCACATTTAGGTATTTCATCCATTTCGAGTCTATTTCTGTGTATCATATAAGGAAATGGCCCAGTTTCATTCTTCTGCATGTGGCTGTTCAATTTTCCCAACACCATTTGTTGAAGAAACTGTCTTTACTTTGGATATTCTCTACTAGTTTTTCAAAGATTGGTTGATCATAGAGTTGAAGGTCCATTTCTGGGCTCTGTATTCTGTTCCATTGATTTATGGGTCTGTTTTTGTGCCAGTACCATACTGTCTTGATGATTATAGCTTTGTAATTGACCTTGAAGTCTGGAATTGTGATGCTACCTGCTTTGGTTTTCTTTTTCAACATTCCTTTGGCTATTCAGGGTCTTTTCTGGTTCCATACAAATTTTAGGATTATTTGTTCCAGCTTTGTGAAAAAAGTTGATGGTATTTTTATAAGGATTGATTTGAATGTGTAGATTACTAGGTAGCATAGACATTTTAATGATATTTGTTCTTCCAATCCATGAGCATGGAATATCTTTCCATTTCTTTGTGTCTTCTTCAATTTCTTTCATGAGTGTTCTATAGTTTTCTGAGTACAGATCTTTTGCCTCTTTCTTTAGGATTATTCCTAGTTATGTTATGGATTTGGGTGCAATTGTAAATGGAATAAACTCCTTAATTTCTCTTTCTTCTGTCTCATTGTTTGTGTATAGGAACACAACTGATTTCTGTGCATTGATTTTATATCCTGTCACTTTGCTGAATTCCTGTATGAGTTCTAGCAATTTTGGGGTGAAGTCTTTGGGTTTTTCACATAGAGTATCATGTCATCTGCAAAGGGTGAGAATTTGACTTTTTCTTTGCCAATTTGGATCCCTTTTTATTTCTTTTTGGTGTCTGATTGCTGAGGTAGGACTTCTAGTACTATGTGGAATAGCAGTGGTGATAGTGGACATCCCTGCCATGTTCCTGACCTTAGGGGAAAAGCTCTCCGTTTCTCCCCATTGAGAATGATATTCACTGTGGGCTTTTCATGTATGGCTTTTATGATATTGAGGTATGTTCCCTCTATCCCTACACTGTGAAGGGTTTTAATCAAGAAAGGATGCTGTACTTTGTCAAATGCTTTTTCTGCATCTATTGATAGGATCATATGGTTCTTTTCCTTTCTTTTATTTATGTTCAACTGTGACATTAATGCAACATAATCATGAGAAAATTAATTCAATATTAAAATCCCAGGATCCAGAGATTTGAATGTGGGATATGGGGATGATTTTTAGAATCCTTCTTGTCATGAAAATGTAACCATAGAAAATTCCTCCAAAATAAAGGAAGAATTAAATCTATAGCTGCAGAGGACATGCTGTCCTTAAAAATCAATGTAAATACCATACAATAGATCCAGATCATTATACATTTGTCCAAACCCATGGAATGCACAATGCAGAGAGTAAACAGTAATTGAACTGTGGACTTTGGATGATAATGTGTCAGTGTAGGTTTATCAGGTGTAACAAATGTACACTCTGAGGAGGATGCGGATAATGGGGAAGGCTATGTGTGGGGACAGAGGTATGTACGAAATCTCCATACTTTGGCCTCAATTTTGCTGTGAACCTGAAACTGTTCTAAAAAAAAAAGTCTTAATAAAAAGTGGGTAAATAAATAGATAAATGAAGAGTGATAAAAATTGACAAAATGGACCTTAAAAAAAGCAGCACTATTCACAATAGCTAAGATATGGAAACAACTTAAATGTTCGTTGGTGGGTAAATGGATAAAGAAAATGTGATATATATTATACATGGTATACATACAGATATATAACATAGGATGAGTATTCAGTCTTATGAAGGAAGTAATTTCTGCCATTTACAACAACATGAATGAACTTTGAGGAAATTATGCTAAGTGAAGCAAATCAGACAGAGAAATACAAATGCTGTATTATCTCACTTATATGTGGACTCTAAAACAGTCAAGCTCATGGAAGTAGGGAATAGAATGATGATTGCCATGGGCCTGGGGAGAGGGAGAAATGGGGATGATATTGGTTAAAGGGTAAAAAGTGTCATTTATGCCAAATGAAATAAGTTCTTGAGATCTAATGCACAGCATAATGACTATAGTTAGCAAAACCATATTGTATATTTGAAACTTGCTTAGAGGATAGTTTGTTGTTGTTGTTTATTTTTTCAGTGATCCAGGATTCATTGTTTATGCACCATACCTAGTGCTCCAGAGGACAGTTTTAAATAAGTCTTCTCACCACACATAGAGAAAGAGAAAATGGTAACTATATGGAAGTGATTGGCACATTTATTAGTTTGATTGTGGTGGTCATTTCACAATGTATACATATCAAAATATCATGTTGTACACATTAAACATATACAATATTTCTATGTCAATCATACCTTAATGAAGCTGTTAAAAAAAAAAAAGAATTCTCAGGTGCCTGGGTGACTCAGTAGGTTAAGCATCTGCCTTCAGCTCAGGTCATGATCTCAGAGTCCCAGGATAGAGTCCATGTCAGGCTTCTTGCTCAGTGGAGAGCCTGCTTCTCCCTCTGCCAATCTCTACTTGTGCTCTCTTGCTTTTTCTCTCAAATAATAAGTAAAATCTTAAAAAAAAGAATTCTCTTTGCCTACAGTATTAAAGAAAGATCAATTCACCCAAAAAACATGAAAATTCAAACTGGTCTCAGATTTCTCCCTGGTGATTAAACACCAGAACAGAATTTAATATTGCCTATGAAGTTCTCAGGGTAAGGAAATACAAACAAAGAATTTTATACCCAATCAAACTATTATTTAAGCCTAAAATCTACAAATACTTTTAAACAGGACAGAGAACAAGTAATAAAATTTCAGTTAAACTTCCTTGAATAAAGTAGTAGACAGAGGACTTCAGTCAGCCAGGTAATGAAGAGAAAGACTCCCAAAAAGCATTTGTGTTCACATAACCAGTGTTATTTGCTACAACAAATATCCTCCCCCAAACTTCAACGGCTTAGCACAGTAAAAGTTTATTTATTGCTTATATCACTGTGCACGTGGTCGTGACAGGGACTCCAGCTCCTTCCACGTTGTGGCACTAGAACCTCCCAAAGCCTCCTTAGAGAACTTCCTGGATAGTCTGCGTTCTGCTGGCTAACAAGCACAGTGAGAGAGGGGAGGGTCATGTGATGTGGTTACTGCCTAGGCCTGGAAGTGATGTATATTTTATCAGTGCACATTTCACCTAATCTGGTGACCCTAACCCACTCCAAAGGCTTGCTGAGAGCTGTACTCTTCCATGTGTTCAGGAAGACCAAATAGAATTGAACACTAGCTAGTACTCACACTAAATTCCACGATCTTTCCTACTTCTCACAGTGTATCTATTTCATTTTTCCTCCCTTACAAAGAATATATTCATTCTCCAGGGGACAAATTCCCAAATCCCCTTTAACCACTGTGTCTAGTTCAAAGTCAAGGTGATATACAGCCTTCTCATTAGGTTCAGATATGGCTCCTTGTGGTACAAATAAAAGCACACAAAATAAATAGTAAAGAAATTAAAATAAAAAGCAAATGAAAAATGTCAAAAAAAGTCTAAATAAATAAATATAAATTTAAAATAATATTCCCTTCCCCCACTCATTGAATATGCAGTGGTAAATTGTTTCCATCATGGCTCCTTGTTAAGATGTGACATGTTGAAATCTTGGCCCAAGTATACTTTACAGTTGGCCCGATGATCATTTCTACAGTTCCTTATAATCATAATTGGGAGGGATACACTTGGCAATAAGCAGTTCTCTCACATTGGTTCTCAGGCTAGTAGAACAAGAACTGTAATATCAAGGTGGGGGAAGCAAGTGGAAGAACCTGAAACTGCCCCTTCCCCAACAACCAATAAATATATTAAGTGACTCAGTAGAAGGTCATGTCATATTCTGTGTGCAATGGCCTCATTAAGACTCATCTAATGCACTAACTTGGAGAGGATATCCTGCACTTTTGGGGTAACTGCTTTAAGAATGTGGTGTATACATTGAAAAACTAGCCATTACATGTTGTTTTTCTGCTTACAGAATATTGAATGCCTGACTTTGAAACATTAAATGATGTGTTCAGAAATGCTTCTTGTTCTAAGTATTGTCAGACTAACAGTCAGTCATAAGGTAAAGTGGGTACAGCAACAGTCCACTGCACAAAAAGAAATGGTACATTTTGGACCAAGCCCAAACAGGCCTGGAGGTACAAAGAAGTCACAGACATGGGTGTCCCAGAGCTCCAACTCATCTACATTTGCTGCACCTGGGCAGCTCACATTTATGCCCTCCCTTTGAAGCACCATCCTGTTAAGACATTAATGCCAGTAATGACAGTTGATTATATCAGACCCTCTTCACTGTGGAGGTGTGATATAATCCCTCAAGAAAATCAGCCAGCAAGCCACTTGGCAGGTTCATGCCATTATCCTTCTGGACAATCCTGGAGGGTGAGTGATTCAACTTCATGGTTTGCCTTGCCAGCCACAGTGCTTTGCCTAGCACCACTATTCAAGCATGCATAGAGTATCTGATTTATTGTCATGGGATCCTGTTTTCTCAGACCAAGGAAATCACTTTATGGTGAAGAAGACACAACCACGGGCACATGATTACAGAATCCACTAGTTCTATTACATAGACATATACCATTTGTCTTGAACTGTCAGCCTGATAGAACATTGAACTGGCTTCATGACGGCTCAGCTAAGGCACCAACTTGGCAATGACAACCTGTGATTTAGGGTGCTGTCCTTTGAGATGTGGTATGTACGGTGAAGTCACAACTATTACATAGTGCTGTATCTTTGATCAGTGGAATACATGGACCTAGGAACCAAAGACTAGAAATAAGAGTGGCCTCTCTTGCTCAGTGACCCTCATAGAGATTGTGCTTCCTGTCCCCTTGACTCTATTGTCTGCTAGACTAGAGATCCTGGTTCATGAGAGGATTCCATCCACTGGGGACAAAACAAGTATTATTTTATTTTATTATTATTATTATTATTATTATTATTATTATTTTTTGGTGTGTGGTAAGAACATTTAAGATCTTTATTCACCCTTTTAAAATAGTTTTCCATTTTTTCCAGCTTTTTGGAACAATAATTGATATGCACATCAAGGTACACATATGTTGCAAAATGATTACCACCCTAACATTAGCTAACGCCTCCATCACCTCACACAATTACCATTTCTTTTGTGTGTGTGTGTGTGTGTGTGTGTGTGTGTGATGAGAAATTTAAGATCTACTTTCTTAGCAACTTTGAAGTATATAATACAGTTTATAATTACTGTATTGTCATTTGATCCCCAGAACCTACTGATCTTATAACTGAAAGTTATACCCTTTGACCTGTATTTCTCCATTTCCTTCAACTCCCAGCCCCTGGTAACTATCACTGTACTCTCTTTCTCTGAGTTCCACTTTTTTTAGATTCCACATATAAGTAATATCATACAGTATTTGTCTTAGTCTGAATTATTTCATTTAGCACAATGCCATCAAGACCCATCCAATTTGTCACAAACTGCAGAATTTCCTTTTTTTCTTGTGGCTGAATAATATTTCGTTGTGTGTGTATATGTGTGTATGTTTGTGTGTGTATCACATCTCCTTTATCCATTCACCCATTGACAGATACTGCAGTTGTTTCTATATCTTGGCTATTGCATATAATGCTCCAATGAACATGGGGTACATATATCTCTTTGAGATTCTGTTTTTATTTCCTTTGTCTTTATACCCAGAAGTGGGATTGCTGGATCATATGATAATTTTGTTTATAGTGTTTTGAGGAATCCCCAAATTGTTTTCTGTAGTGGCTGCACCAATTCACACCCCCATCAATAGCACAATGTTTCCCTTTTCTCCACATCCTCGCCAACACTTATCTTTTGTCTTTTTTATGATAGTCATTCTAACAGATGTGAGGTGATATCTCATTGTGGTTTTGATTCTCATTTCCCTGTGATTAGTAAAGTGAAGCACCTTTTTTTCTACCTGTTGATCAATTTGCAGGCTTTCTTTGGGAAAATGTCTATCCAGCCTTTCCCACTTTTTAAGATCAGATTGTATGGTTTTTTTTTTTTGCTACTAAATTTCATGAGTTCTTTACATATTTTGAATATTACTTTCTTTACAGATATAATTTACAAATGTTTCCTTCCATTTTCTAGGTTGCCCTTTCATTTTGTTGATTTTTCCTTTTTTTTCTTTTATTTTGCCATGCAGAAGTATTTTAGTTTGATGCATTAATTTTTGCTTCTATTATTTGGGCTTTTGTCAATCCAAAAAATTATTGCCAAGAACAATGTCAAGGAGCTTTTTTTGCTCTTCTTTGAGTTTTACAGTTTCATTCCTTATATGTAAATCTTTAATCCATTTCAATTTAATTTTTGTGAGTAGGGTAAGATAGAGGTCCATCCATATTCATTCTTTTGCATGTGGTTATCCAGCCTGTCTTGCTGATACCATTTATCGGGACACTATTCTTGGCTTTCTTGTCAAGTATTAGTTGACCACATATACTCAGGTTTATTTCTGGGCCCTCAAATCTGTTTCTTTGGTCTATGTGTTTATTTCTGATGCCTGTACCATCCTGTTTTGATTACTATAGCTTTGAAGTATAGTTTAAAATTAGGAATTGTGATGCATCAAGCTTTGTTCTTCTTTTTCAAAATTGCTTTGGCTACTAGGGGTCTTTTATGGATCCATACAGATTTTAAAATGTTTTTTCCCCCTATTTCTGTGAGAAGTGCCATCAGCATTTTGATGGGGATTGCATTGAATATGTAGATGACTTTTGGTAGTATGCACATTTTTACAATATATCTTCTGATCCGTGAATGTTTGTTTGTGTCTTCTTTAATTTCTTTCATCAATGTTTGGTAGTTTTCAGTGTACAGGTCTTTCACCTGCTTGATTAAATGTATTCCTAAGTATTTTTTTTTGTTTTTGATGTTATTTTGAATGAGTTTGCCTTCTTTATTTCTTTTTCATGTGTTTTATTGTTAGTGAATATAAACCCAACTGATTTCTATAGGTTGACCTTGTATCCTGCAATTTTATTGAATTTGTTGATCAGTTTTATCATTTTTTGGTAGAGTCTGTAGGATTTTCTATATATAAGATCACATCATCTATAAACAAAGAACACAAAGATTTTAGTAAATCTAAACTTACAGCTTCAATGTAGTCATTTTGGGACCTTCAGGCCAGTAGGTCAGCAAACAGAGAGAGGACCCTGATTCTAAGAAGTAGAGTTTCCTTGAATAATGGTGTCAGGGTGAAGTATGTCTGAAACTCAGGGGACTCAGTGGGGCATCTCTCACTGCTTCCATATTCAGTGAAAACTACGTGGGTAACTGAAACAGCTATGACCTGACAAGTGTCTGGCAACTAGGCATACAGATACGAGAGTCTGGGCTTCCTCACCAGGCAAGCAACCAAGACTAGCAGAAGTGCAGGCTGAGAGAGAAAGAATAGAGGAAAGATAATGGGAAGGGACTGACTGCAACAACATGGCCTGGAGTTTAACCACTAAACCTTCTGGATGTATCTTACGTTTGTTGTTGTTGTTGTTTTCGAACTTGTGATAAGCTGTAAGTTTGAATAAGCAGGTAGAAGGGGTGGATGGAACAGGTAGGTTAATGCTTCTGTTATGTCCTTTGGATCCCACCACTTGGGTGTGCTCCAGTCCACTTCCAGTCATCAATGTCTTCTTTCTGTGTCTGAAGATTTTTCAGGCTTTTTCCAGAGCTGTAGTGTATACTTGAAAGTTGCCAAGAGAGTAGAGCTGTAATGTTCTCATCATAACAGCAACAATAACAATACAGTAATAATGTGAGGTAAAAGAAGCATTAATCAATCTTATTGTGGTAAATGTTTTATAATAATATGTGTATCAAATCATCACAATGTACGTTTCATGCTTACACAATGTTATATGTCAGTTATATTTCGATAAAGCTAAAAAGGGTATATATGCACAGAAGAAAAAGGATTTTCTGCTATGTATGTAACAGACTTTACCGCCCCTGGGTACAGCTCTCAATCACTGATTGGAGGGAGAAGGTGTATCACTAACTCGTCATTTTTACCTTTGTATGATACGTGTTGAGAACGAGAGAGATTGAGACTTTTTAAAAAAGAATTGGTTCATGTAGGGGCTAGCAGGTATGTAATTTACCAAGCAGGCTATAAATTCGGGTGAGTTGATGTTTCAGTCTTGAGTCCACAATTGGCGGGACAGGCCGGCAGGTGAGGAAACTCAGGCAGGTTTCTATCTTGAGGCAGAAATCTATTGTCTTCAGGAAACCTCAGTCTTTGCTTTGAAAGTTTTCAACTGATTGGATGAAGTCCTGCACATAACCAAGGGTAATCTGCTTACTGAAAGTCTAGTGATTCTGAATGATAATCACATCTAACATATACTACACAGCAACATCTAGACTAGCTAGCACTTGACCCAACAATTGGATACCACGGCCTAGGCAAGGTGATACATAAAATACCAGCCATCCTATGTTGCTTGTATTTTATACTGTTTCCCAGTATTCCCCACTAGGATTTAGACTTAGTTATGCACTGTGGGGACTTAGCATGCCACTTATTGGCTTCCCTCTCTTCCCTTTGTCACTATATCACTTCAGTAATGTTGTTCTCTGCAACTCCCAAATAAATTGTGTGCATTTGAATCCTTGGAACAGTATTTATTATTAAATTTTGAAATATTTATGGGAATCAAATTCTCCATAATAAGTTAAATAAACATTTAGATAATTCATTGGATGTTTCTTAAAAACTATCACGGCTTTCAAATATTATTATGAATGTCATTCATAATAATGCCATTCGTGCAGCTGGAGGGTCCCATGGGCACAGAGAATGAAAGGGGCTCACTGAGGTGTGCAGTAGGGGAGGTGGAGACGAGAAGGTGAAGACCCACATATCTGATTCCATGCAGAGGTCCTGGTAGCTCCCGCTCAGGAGCCTGGGGAAGAAGTTTAGAAACTGGCAAATACTTTGATGTGGCTTTTGAAGGAGCCCAGGCAGCAAATTGGCATGAGCACAGTGGCACTCCCAGCGATTCCCTGGCATCGTGGGGCTGGTGCTGACAGTGCTGCTGCAGGCTGTGTTGATGCTATCTTGAGACAAACAACACAACCTTTATTTGTCTCGTTAGCCGCTACCCAGGGAGGGAAGGCAGGCTGCCAAGGCACCAACTCATTCCAACTTCTCTTTTGTCCTGGAACTAGGGAGTGGGATGCAGACAGGGGAGGCAATGCAATATGGGGTATAAACCAATTGACTTATATTAAAACCATCTTTAAGACTTCATATGCCCAAAGGTAGGAAGGAGTATAAGAGAACTCAGACTTTATGAAAATCAAGATAAACAAAAATGTTAGTGAGGTTAAAATCTTCCCTTTTGTCATCCTAGTCCAGAGACTCTAAATTGTGTAGGTTATGGGAATGCCCTGATATATCCCTTACATCCCTGTGTGTAGAAAATCAACCAAAATCTATTTAACAATAATTAAATACCGCACATGGTGCTAAAGATAATCATAACTGTTGATTCCGTTAAGCCTCTCAGTAGTCCTATTATGTATGTGCTATTTTTATACCCATTTTCTTTTTATACCCATTTTATAGATGAGAAAACTAAGACAGATCAAGTAAGCTTGTGCACAGTTTATGCAGCCTATAATTAGAACAGAGTTCTGCAACGTAGATTGTTCTCCTCCAAAGCTCTTAATTCATGAAGACATTATGCACCTATGAATGAGAATATTATATAGCTACTGATACTCCACTGGCCAAAAGAGATAATAAATCATCCTCTAGGGAAGGCTACTTAGGAGGGTGTAACTCAGGCATTGGAAACAGTTCAGCTCTCATGGTCAAGGGTTTTTCTCTGAGGGTAAACTTAATTTTGACTTTATGAAAGACTGTATTGTCCTCTGACAGTTACAGGCAGTAAATCTACTCTTATGTTGAACATTTTAGACAAAAGTGCTTCATATGCACAATAGCACAAATTTACGGTGACATTACTTTAGTTGATATTTTGCCTCTGTCTGTAGGTTTTCCTTATCTTAGGCAGTTATCCTGGTGCAAGGAACAATTCAGATAGGGAGGTTGAACAACTTTATCCAGACAATCTATAGTGAGCCCTTTATAATCAGACACTACTGTTTGGTGTCAGCCAATCAGACCACATTAAATATTTTTAATTTTGCATTATCTGTGATTCATATGCTCCTGTTATCTATGTAGTTATGAATTATCATAGACATGATCCATCTGATCGTTACAGAAATGTATACTTCTACTTTTAGACATGGTTCACCTCTACCCAGCAACTAAGAGATTCTTGACTTTTTTCCACTTTTTTTATTATAGAAATGTAATTAACATACAATGTTGTATTAGTTTGAAATTGTCAATTTTCCTAAAAGGAACCCAAAAGAATGAACACGAGAGCCAAAGATACTGACATGCAAAAATACTGTTCTACTCCTTCTCTGAAACGGTTTGTGTGTCTATGACTGAGACTTGTCTTGAGCTAGCTGGAGAGAGCCTGGAATCTCATGGCCTCTAGCTCTGTTCCTTGCTTCCCAATATCCCAGAAAGTGCAGGCCAGTTGTTAGGCTTCAGTGCTCTCTGTGTCCCATATTTGTTTTGTTATCTCCGAGAGAGTGACTACAGTGGATGGAGGACTGAATGTCAAATTGTTAATGCTTTTATTTGAGCCTATATCAAAAGATGTCTTCCAAGTGCTAATAGCTTCCAACCATTTACTTGGGATATAGTTAGAATAAGAGCATTTTTTCCTATGAAAATAATTAAGACAAACACCATTTCATTGTGGTGTATTTTTACTAGACACAGTGTCATTGTGTTGGCCAACAGCAAACAGACAAGAAACTATCAAACCTTCAACAAAATAATCACTGGCTGGGCAAAAAGTTGTTTTCATCTGATCCCATCCTACATCCATGCAATATGTATCATAAGAAATGCAAATGAGCTAACAAAACTTTCAAGAATTAATAACATCTCTTTACACTTGACATGTATAATTTTTTAAAACTTCTTAGTTTGAAATAATGTGAAATGTATAGAAAAGTTGGAAGAACAGTATGAAGAACTCCTATATACTTTTTTTACAGATTCATCAATTGTTAACATTTTGGCACATTTGCTGTATCTCATCTCTACCTTCCCTCTTCCCCATGTGTGTGTGCACACGTGCGTGCATATGTTTCTTTTCTAAGCCATTTGAGAATTAGTTGCAGGTCATGTTCCTTTACTCTTAAATATTTCAAGGTATAGTCCTTAAGATCAAGGATACTCACTTATATAACCATAGTACATTGATCAAAAACAGGAAATGACATTGATATAATTATCTAAAGAACTTCTTCAAAATTTTCCAGTTGTTATTGGTTCTTTGGTGTTTTCATTTTGTTTCATTTTGGTTCAGCATCCAATCCTGGGGTGTACACTGCATTTAGTTTTTGTGTCTTTGTCTTTAATGACGTTGGTTTTGAATACCATATGCCACTGATTTGGTAGACTGTCCCTCAATTTGTATTTGTCTGATGTATCCCCATGAGTGGATTCAAGTTATGTATTTTGGGCAGGAATGCCACATAAGTTATGCGTGTCTTCCCCAGAGTCTCACACCAGGAGGTGCATGATGGCACTTTGTCCATCGACAGATTTCTCCATTGCAACATTACTACTTTTCCTCTTTGAAAACAACAAATATGACTTTTTAATTACTACTTCATTTGCTTTCAGAGGGTACTTCTATAATAGGCCAGATGTACAAATATGAAATAAGGCTATTTGAGTTGAGGACTGAGGAGAGCAACTGGGCTTCTTACTTTGGGCTTGAAGCTGCACAACATGGAATACTGTTTGTTTGTTTGTTTGTTTGTTTGTTTGTTTGTTTTCCCTAGTAGGTGATGAAGTAACTTAACATGGGTTTTCTTACTGGGAGAAAAACCTCATGGACCTTAGGTTGCACCAGAAGAGTTTGCTTTGCTTCCCATTTAGCTAAATCAGGGCGTGTATGAACTTTGTTATAGTTGGGGTGCTTGCCAGGACCAATTGAACCAAGGACCACAATGAACCAAAGAACAGCATAGGAAAACTTCCAACTTTTCATGTATTTTAGTTCATTGGAATGGATATATTAAAATGTTGTAGGGTTTTTACATATATCTATCATTTTATCTTCTGATACCATGATAAGAACATCTTCAACATAAGATCATCTGTAGAATCCTTGAACGCAAGACCCATCCCTAGAAAACAGAAGATTCAAGAAGTATTGGAGATTGGCTCTTAGGTTCCAAAATTCAAAGCATTAGCAATTATTCTGGAGTCTTCAAAAACATCATAATTATAAATGTCTCCTGACAAACTTGAATAACATCAAATATTGCATATTATTCATCCCAACAAAGCAGCAACAACAAAGTCTTTCATGTAAGTTCCTCAGCCATCAGAATTTCTATGCTCTGTGAAGCCTCTTTGTCATTAGACTTTGGTACTGACTTATTGTTGGATCCCACTGGCTGGATTACATGTGTTGAGGCTATATTTTAGGATTAAAATTCCTCTTCAGTTTTGTCTTCCATCTTTGATAAAAACCTACTATTTGAAGTAAGTTTGGGCATAGTTATCTCCAAAGGGAATGAGATTTGTACTTTTCCATTTTCTTGGAGAATAATTAGTAGTTTTCCTATAATTATGGTGTTCTAATGGTGGCATTACATAAAAGACTGTTTTAATGGTATAAAGTGTTCTTATCCAAAAGATTTTTGCATTATGTTGCTAAATTTTAAAGAAAAAGTTTTATAAATATATAAGGAAAGGTACTATAAATATCCCTCCCCAAAAAAGAGAAATAGTGGGTTTTTTTTTTTGAGGTATAAGAGAGGAACAAGAATGCCATGTGCCAATTCAAGCCTAAAGTAAAATAATTTTCAGTAGGTGTTCTAGTGTGTGTGTGTGTGTGTGTGTGTGTGTGTGTGTGTGTGAAAAGGAGAGAGAGAGGGAGGGAGAAAGGGGGAGAGAGAGAGAAATAGATCTTGGACAACATTTTATTTTTATGCTTCGAAGTTTTCCAGCTAAAGTTTTCATATTAGGTTTATCCTCCTGCACTAAGACATGAACATGCTTAAGATTAATTAATTTTAGTGAGTTCTTTAATAGTCCTAAAGAAAAATTGTTGCATGCATAAGGCATTATTACTAAACTAAGATAAATAAGGTCATGATCTATTCACAGTTTCCCAGTCACGTGGCATTTTTATGGGATGATGGAAACATACAAAGCAAGGAGCATCTCCTCTTGGGGACATGAGACTGTTCACTGAACTCCATTCAAGCTTTAAGCACAAATCGACATCACCAGAGTTCAATGCCTGGATTGATGCAGTATAACATCCCAGTGACAGCAATAATTGCTAAGCACTTGCTGCTGATGTGAAAGGAATGCAGAATCCATTTTATTTAGCACAAGCAATTTTAGAATATTCACATTTAAGCCTAGTTGCTTTGTAAAATGAATAAGAATTGAAGAGTAGAAATACTATTTGGTTTGCATAAAACATCAAAATTCCATGCTATATTATAAGTAATTTGTGAATTTCATTTATTTTACCCTAATGTTGTTTTCAAATTGTATTACCTTCCCATTACTGATAACATGCTCTTGATAGATTGACTTCTAAAAAAACTTGCTATCACTAGGATCTCTTAATGTTTTGTAGGCATTTCAATGAATCTTTGGTCTTGATAAAAATCTATTTCAAATGAAATTACATTATATCCTATGTCTACTCAAATCTTAAGAAAGGCTTTATCATAAAACTCTAAATTAAAGAGAAATAATCTCTCTCTTGAGGGGCAGATTAGTATCATGACCAGTGATAGATATCCAGAGACATTCTATTTCCTCTTATTCTTTTGGCCTTGCTCAGTGAGTCTCAACTTCTTTTTGGCTTAAAAAATATTCATATGTGAAATATACTCCACATGTAACATCTTTCAGGAAAAGTAATAATTCTTTTTTTTTTTAAGATTTTATTTATTTATTTCACAGAGGGAGAGAGATCACAAGGAGGCAGAGAGGCAGGCAGAGAGAGAGGGGGAAGCAGGCTCCCTGCTGAGCAGGGAGCCCGATGCGGGCCTCGATCCCAGGACCCTGAGATCATGACCTGAGCCGAAAGCAGAGGCATTAACCCACTGAGCCACCCAGGCGCCCAAAAGTAATAATTCTTTAGTGTGTTTGAAATAATTATTTTCCCCACCCTCACCTCGAAGGAGAATATCTAAATTACCAGGAACATTGGTGTGAAAATGAAATCCCAAAAAGTCTAGTATAAGAATCTCATCAGTTGTCTCTGAAGAGTTAAATCATTTAATGATTACCTTTGTTGTTTGTGTATTATTGGAGGAATACCTGTAGACATGAGGATTAGCCCCTCCTAATCTCCAGTCACAGTTGAGCTGTCAACATCGTTACAGTTCTGACTCTTGTGCTTGATCAGTTCTCTCTTTCCATTCCTTTGAAGGAGTTAAATTAGCAGCCATTTGTAATTGATCGATTGGATATGGCTGATGCCCTGGTTTGTATCTTAGGTGACTGAATGACACCTAAAAATAGAAAGAAATGCAGAACAGCATATTTAAGATAAATGATGACATGTTTTCTTTGGCCCTTGATGAGTTTGAAGTTTCTATAGGACATTCAGGAGGATATGTTCACAGGCAGTTGTACATGTCCACTCTTGCTGATTTAGTTTAGGAATTGTCTCCTCTGGAAAGTATCCTATAATCACCCAATATAAGTGGATTGCTCCTTCTTTGTGTTCCTACAGTACTTTGTTTCTCTATTATTGCTTTTTTTTCTATTATTGCTTTTATCACATAGTATTCCCTTTTCTGCTTATGTTTCTTCCTCTTGCTGCTATCTGTGAGTTTCTCGAAGACAGAGATTGTGTCCTATTCATTTCTGAAATCTATAAACCAAACATAGTGTCTGACACGCATTGGCATACAACACGTTTGACAAATGAATCAATAGAGGAATGTTTCTCTTTAACTTTGAAGGTTTGTTTTTATATTCTGCAGATACAAAGGCTATTGCCATGACTACTCCAGGGTCAGTTGAGAGATTCAAAGCAACTGACAGAGATAAGAATTATCGAAAATTTCTGTACCATAAGACATGTTTTTCACCTAAAACACATTAGTCTCAAGTGACAAAGCCACTTTCACATCAGCATTCATTTGCGTATAGCACTACTTGTGTTATCAAGGCCACTTGCAACTAGCAAAAGTCATTTATGCCATTTGCAGTTTATGTTCACAGAGAATTTTGAGTCTTTATAATTCCTTTGGGTATATTAGCCTTTTATATTCAGAAAACTCAACTATGATTATAGCAAGAGCAGGAATAATGTGACTCAATGTTAACATTAAGCATTGGATAAAAAGAGAGGTGACCATAGCTTTTTGGAAAGTGGAAAAATGTTAAAGACAGAAAGGTAAAGATTAGTAGGTTTAACCTGAGAATTAAATTAAAAAAAAAACTCTTCTAAAAAAGGATGGTGAGGAAGGCAGACATGTAATAAACCTAGGGGTGTTACATGTCTGGTGGGGGCATCGGGGTGAAGTTTCTTTCAGTCAGTGTTCTAAGACAAAACAAATGGTGCATTCAAGAGGGATAATTCAGTGAGGGTTTCTTTACAGTGGGTTGTTTTCAAGTGTCTGAATGTATGTTACCACAAGGGGAAATGTTGGAGCTTGGAGGGGACTGTTACCATTCCTAGGCCTGAAGGAATGAGTGACGAGAGCCAGATTCCTAGGCCTGAAGGAATGAGTGAGAAGAGCCAGTTGCCTAACCTGGAAGGAAAAAGACCTTCAGTCAAGGGACATAGGCAGCCCAAGACAATCTTTCATGGAGAGAGCCAAACTCATAAATACCCCTCCTGGTCTCCTAATGGTGCTCCCAATTGGCCTTCTTCAGAAGTCAGAGGAACTCTGGTGATGTGATATGAGAGATAATCTCTATCATTTCCAAAAATTGTCATCTTCATAAAAACTCATATATTTGGCTTTCTATTCTAACACATCTACAAAAAATATCTTTCTTGGCAGAAGTTCAGCTCTCCAAATTATGAAAAGAAATCCAGTTCACCAAATCATGAGAAAGTAATTTTATTAAGTTTTGTCATAGATACCCCAACTTTCCAGATTTGAGAACTGAGTGGTCCTCATTTTATCAGCCCTGATGCTAATGGATAGTTTGAGATCTTTTATGATGTATGCTAATCCCTTCAACAATCTTCCTGAACTTACCCTGGTGAGCCTCAATTTAAAGCACTATGAGAGACATTAGCGTAAACAATTCATAGTCACTGTCCTCTTGGAGTCACAATTGTGCAGAACTGGCAGTTATCTCTCAGTTCTGTGGACCTGTGAGGACTGTCTCAGTGTAGCAGTTGGCTCCGATAAAGACATCATCAAGGAAATGTGTAAACCATTCCCCTGTGAACACACATTAGGTTGGTTGACATGGGAAAGATTTACTAATTTGCTGATTGCTCTTGGACATTAGCCAGTTACCAGACATAACTCATCTGTTAAGTTTTTCTTTCAGTTCTAACCTGAAGGTTTTTCAAAAATCTCTGCTTGTCCCATCCTACCTGCCCAACCACCCTATCTCAAATATACAACCATCTGTAAATTTGGGATAGCCTATCTCCTCATAGGATTGTCCTAAGATTAAATACTTTAATGTTTTTGACATTAAACACAGTGCCTAAGAGGTAGTCTTTCTTTATCTTATTAATTTAACATTAATATTATTATTGTTGCTATTATTAGTTAAATGCTAGTCTCCTTGTTTTATTGTTTGTACTTCCATATCTTTACCTTTATGCCTTTTTTTCTTTTTTTGTATAAGGAATCCTTCATCTGAGTCCTTTCAGTCTGCATGTACAGTTTTTAACTGAGGAATGAAAGGCAGGCAGCCCATGCACTGGTGTGTGATACTAGGGCTGAGGGGGCAGGATAGTCAGAGACCTGAATCAAATTCTCAGGTATCCAAAGGCTCAACACTGATTATTTTAAAGTCAGAGGGAGAGTCCAAGTAGATAAGGAAAACTAATGCTACATCAACAGAAGACATGACTAAACCTTAAATGCAAAGGAGACCAGGCACTTCATGAGTGACTGTGCTATCTAATGTGAACGTGGCTGAAGTTCACAGTTACAGGGGGAGGGGTTGGGGGTAGGTATAGAACCCTTCAGCTACTATTGCACTAGAGCTGGAAATAAGACTGGAGTAATTTGGTTCCCTTGAGAAATGTGAGATCCTGAAATTTGCTAGTAAGTCGCAAACACCAGGCAAAGTCAAGGACCCGAAATAGGCTCTGAAGTTCAGTGTAAAAGTATCCCCTGTTAACCCTAAGTGTTCTCAATCACGTTAGATACCACTGATAGAATCCTATTCTAGGGGTTGTGGGAAGGACACCACTTTGCTCAAGAATACAGTCTTGTCTTCTTTCTTTCTTTCTTTCTTTCTTTCTTTCTTTCTTTCTTTCTTTCTTTCTTTTTGAGAGAGAGAGAGAGAGACAGACAGACAGACAGCAGGGGGTAGAGCAGAAGGAGAGACACTGAAGTAAGCTCTCCACTGAGCAAGGAGCCTAATCAGGACTTGATCCCAAGACCCTGGGATGATGACTTGAGCTGAAGGCAGAGGTTTAACCGACTGAGCCAACTGAGCACACATACAGTCTTGTCATTCTTTTTTTTTTTTTTTAAGATTTTATTTATTTATTTGACAGAGAGAGAGAGATCACAAGTAGGCAGAGAGACAGGCAGAGAGAGTGGAGGAAGCAGGCTCCCTGCTGAGCAGTGAGCCCAACATGGACTCCATCTCAGGATCCTGAGATCATGACCTGAGCCGAAGGCAGAGGCTTTAACCCACTGAGCCACCCAGGCACCCTAGTCTTGTCATTCTTATAGGAGACCTGCCTATGAGGAGCTGCTGCACATTACGTCACTCTCTCCCATGTGCTACCCACTGGGGCTGAACCTACATGCATGACCCACTGCTGGCTTGGAGAACTTAAGCAAAGCTTTGGGGTTTTTTGGTCATTGTTGCCTACTGTTCCCAAAAACTTAGAGAGTTTATAAGAAGTGCTTCTCAGCAAAAAAATCAATTGTTCCTCTTCACAGCCTCTCCATATCTTAGTAGGATTAATGGATTCTTAGTGGGACCTGAGTTCCTGAAAGGAAAAAAGGTTGGAATATTAAAAGGAATAGTTTCTATTTTACAGTTATTTTCTCATTTCTTAAAATTTATTTTTATTTAGATCCAAAGGTAGCCAATTTAGTGAAAATTGGTGCAAAAATGTAACTGACTTTATTCTAGATGTATGTGTGCGTGGATAAAAAGTAAATGATGATAACAATGGATAATTATCTTTGCATTAAATTAATATAACACAGTGGAAGATGAAAGTTTTACTATTCTGTAACCAAATAATCATTTCAAGTTGCTCATAGAGAAAAATTTTACTAACTCTTCATCAAGACCTTTAAAGATTGCCAGTTCTCCCTGTATTTTTTTTAAAAGATTTTATTTATTTATTTCACAGAGGGAGAGAGATCACAAGGAGGCAGAGAGGCAGGCAGAGAGAGAGGAGGAAGCAGGCTCCCCACTGAGCAGGGAGCCCGATGTGGGCCTCGATCCCAGGACCCTGAGATCATGACCTGAGCCGAAGGCAGAGGCTTTAACCTACTGAGCCACCCAGGTGCCCCTCTCCCTGTATTTATACTCCCCAGGACAATAGCTTCTAATATTTATAGGGGTGCTTTCTCTACACTAAATATATAGAAAGCTTTTAAGCATTATGCATTTATGTTTTCACTTAAGCATATTAAGCATATATTTATATTTATTTTTCAATTTTCCCAAACTTGGGATGTCTTTAATGATAAAGATAGGAAATGTGTGCATCTGTTGAATCATTCTACCTACTATCTGCTTGTTTTAAAAATAACTCATGATCTTTACAACTTAGCCAAGAAATTTCCAAGTGAAATTATGATTGTGATTATCCTTCTAAGGATATTTTTTAAGCATGTATTATCAAGGAATCAAGAGCATTGGGACCACATTAACACAATGGAGATAAATTTCTAAGAGCACAATTCCATCCTGGGCAGCAAAGTTGCTATATTCTGCTACAGCTTCCAGAGAGCTCTGTGATATTTTTTGTCTTCCTGGGTTTAAAAGTAAGAACTGAGGTTCAGAAAAGTGAAATATGTCACTCAAGATCACAGAACTGGGCCGTGATTCTGGCAACAATTATTTCAAGATTTGCCATGTTTCAGCTCACTATTTCCTCCATGGTCAGGAACTAAGGAGTTCCAGTACTTGAGTGCTATTAGTAGGGTTAAATACTTTATGGTTTTTGAAATCAGAATTAATGGATGAAAGTTTTCAGGATTTGGGAGCTTTGATTAAATTTTTTGATGACGATTGAACATAGCGTCATTATTGTAATTGAGGACTTCAGAGAAAGCAAGCAATTGGTTTAAAAATTACTTTTTCTTGAGTGCTGTTGTAGCCCTGTGGCTAGGTTGTAACTTCTTGAAAGAAATTAACTATTTTATACCTCTTTGCATCTTTCTAAGCACTCAAAAGAGTTGTGTACACATTGTAGGAAGTCAACAAATATTTGATTGATGAGTCAGGAAGAACTGAAAAGTAAAGACCTAATGTCAGTGTGCTTTGCCCAGTAAACAATTCACAGCCTCCTAAAATCCCTTTGGGAAAGTCTTGTCTATCTGAAGCCAAATAGCATTACCATATTCTGTGTGTATGTGTGTGTGTGTGTGTGTGTGTGTCTGTGTGTCTGTGTCTGTGTCTCTCTGTTTGTGTGTGTATTAAACTAGCATTTATTGTGAGTATACAATCTGTCAGGCACTTTGCTAAGCATTAGATATGGATAATTTTACTTAATTCTTATTACAATCCCATGAAGTAAGTTCTAGAAACAAAAACAAAAACACAGATTGTGCGTGGTTGGTATCTTCTGCACTGGGGAAGACATAGATGCCAATTGAGCCAATATAGAGTCTGGTAGTATCAGAAAATCCAAGAGAAATCCTCCACTAATAAATTTGAAACTAATTATCCAATTTATAATGATCTGAAATGTTATAAATGATCGGAAAGCCTCTAAACTTTCCTTAAACATAAAGCCAAAGAAGACTTGCATTTTATTTTATTTATTTTATTTTTTTAGATTATTTATTTATTTATTTGACATAGAGAGAGAGATCACAAGTAGGCAGAGGCAGGCAGAGAGAGAGAGGAGGAAGCAGGCTCCCCACCGAGCAGGGAGCCTGATGCAGGCCTCGATCCCAGGACCCTGAGATCATGACCTGAGCCGAAGGCAGAGGCTTTAACCCACTGAGCCACCCAGGCACCCAGACTTGCATTTTAGTTAAGAAGTAACAAGCTTCAGAAACAAGTGAATATATTGGTTCATGCAAATTTGGGAATGCTGGTCTCTGAAAAGAAAAACGAAGCATGATTTCTTAGGATGCTGGCAAGAGTCAAGCATGAGAAGAAATTTGTGGCTCATAATTGGTACCAATAAAACTGTTATCCTAAGTATTTCAGCAATTATAACAATAATGAAAGCCACCTAGATACCAAGGTGGGTGAGCTGGTTTTTTAAAATATGAGCACCATAAATAGCAGAAAAATTCAATTACACTGAAAATATTTATGCTGAAACACTTCCACAGAAAATGTTTATTTAGTAAATGTGCTTTTCACTAAATGATCTCTCATATTGCACTGAGCAAAATACATGCAATTTTCTTTTAATGATATCAAAAATGGGACTTAACCATCTGTCTTTTGGTATCTCCTATCACTCATTTTTTGTAATGAAAGAAAAAATTTAAATGTCCTATATGATACTATAGGATTTAAAATATGGCAAATAGAACTTTATATACCATGCATTCTTTTATAGGATGGCTCCATGTCCCTAATATCCACATTCACGAGGGTCTTTGGTCTAATGTGTGAGGAGCAGGGGGGAAATGCGGTTGGTGGTCTTTTCCTCTGCTGCCATCCGTGTCTTGTTTTGGTAAGCATGACCACAAAAGTTTTTACTGAGTACTGAGAGAACAGCTCTTTCTTTCACAAAAGAAGCACAACACTCTTTCTATTTTGCCTGAAACTCATTCACTGCCGTATGGACTAGAGCCCTAGGGACTTAGCAGGCCTAGTGTTAAACAGCCTTTGTGCAGACAGTATTACACAGCAAGCTGGCATCTGCTCTGGGAGCACATAAGAGGAGCCAGGAGTCGGAGGCAGATTGGATTCTCAGTTACTTGAACAGTAGAGCAAGTGTCTGCAAGAAGAAATTATCCGCGGAGGTACAGTGTCAAACAGCCAGCACCATACTGGCCACAGCACACAGTAGGTCTTCAGCAAATACATGGCGCACAAGTATTTGCTGACTGAACTAAGAGAAGTGTTGGGAAATGTAGAGGCTAATTAAGCAAGCTCACTTGTGAAACCTAACCTCTAATAATCTTTATACTATTTCATAATGCACTTAGCAGAAACCAAAATGACTATTTAAAAAAATGAAATTGTGTTCATTTCTTTATATAAATTGCTTTTCAAACATAGGAGTGTGTCCATCAGCAGCAATATTAATGTGGATTTTATTAACTTAATGTCATGATTTTATTGTAACTCTAACTGCACAACCAGTAATTAAATACTTGGTGCTTTTCTCTATCTCCCAGGCACTTGGATTTCCTTCAGTGCTGTAATGCCCCTGTGAACTCTGTAATGACTCATCGCCAATAGGGTCCATACAGCAACTTCTTTAATTGCCTCCACATCTCCATCTCTCTCCAAAAATGGAATTCATAAATGCAGGTGTGGGAACATAATTAAGGACATAATATTTTCCATCTCTTCTTAACAACTGCTTTACTTCATTCACATTTCAGCTTGTAAAGCCTTACTCTCAACGGAGTGACCCACAGGAGAGCTTCACAGATGCTAAAAACACATACACACTATAAATTAATTGTTGCCAATTGGAGGAACTGAAGGAAAAAAAAAGAACTTGCACAATGTAATGTAATGTATTAGGTATCTAGTGACATGGCTTTACATTTAAATTCATCTTAATGTGCAAACGTAGACACCAATTACCAGTGAACACACAACTGGTTCTTTTTGACAAATAGAGTCAAATGGTTAATAGGTTACTGTGCTTTCTTGGAAAATGGCCACTGTGTATTAAATAAATAGGACTCTATAACCAACCTACCTGAGAAAGGATATGTTGTGAATTTTTATCCATTGTGATTGAAATATCATCCTATTACTTGGGTATAAAAACAAACATTCATATAAGATACTGTATTTATATGGTTCAATCAATTGCATTACACTTGTCCTATTTGGGTGGGAAAACACAGCAGTGGAAGGAAATGTGGTAGGAAAATCATGGGGTAAATTTCATCAGTGCAAGTTTACTCACATTTTCATAAAGCACAAGTCATATTTTCATTAGGGCACTGACACCTCCTTTGTTCAACAGGTGGCACAAAACCTAACAGTCAAGGGACACCATGAAAGCATTTTTGTGTGCATTTCATCTTATGGACACCAAACCAAAAAGGTTGAACGTGGCCCTAGAGAAGTACACTATGTTTTTTTGCCTTCCGGTAATGAGGTAACCACCATGGTACCATGTGTGAGCAATCCCATGAGCCAGTCTGTGCATACCTGGAAAAACTCTTTTTAGTGCTGGTTCTTTCCCCCGCCCCCCCAAGAAATATAGTTTCATTTATTATTTTTTCAATATAGATAATACTTAGAATCTTACAAGTCTATATTATTTTGTTTTATTTATTGACTTTTGTACGCATTACATTGATTGCACTGTAATGGGATCCAGGGATTCTAATAATGGAAGAGAAATTTGGATGTGTGCATGTGAGAGAAAACTCATGGGCCATTTGTTCTGCGTTCTAAACTGTCATTGTGATTTTGTGTGTGTGTGTGTGTGTGTGTGTGAGCTTTGTAACTGATTTACTTTAGGACCATGATAAGCAACATAGATCAGGCTTTTCCAGATGTAATTTGGAAGACTTTTTTTTCTTTTGACACATTTTTACTAATAGGATAAAATATGTTAACAAATTCACTTACTTTCTTATGAAAAACTTTAGTTCTCGGATCAAGGAAAATGTTGATCATGAATCACACATAACTGAGTCATCCAATAGCTTAGGCATCAAAAAACTGGTTCCTAGCTTCAAATTTTATATTTTTGTAATGTGTCTGTGCCTTGATTTCTTCCTCTGAAAACAATTCCACATCTTGTTTATTTTATGGCCAGATCAAAACTTTGATGAGGTAAGTTACAGAAGTCATTTTGTAGGTTGGGATTCCTGTGCCAGTGTAAAATGATAGTGTTTTTCTTACTATTGTTAGTGCTTAATGGGATTATTCAATGTTTTATCAACTTTATACCCTGTCTGAAAATTAATGGTTTCGGATAACCTTCACCTTCTGTGGTTGTTTTTAGCTAATGCAGAATTTCCTGGAGTACAAGGTAAGTCACTCCAGGGCTTGAACTACAGTTCTGGTAACTGCTCCACATTCCAACATTCATTTCCTTTGTGTTTTCCTTTTCATCTTCATTTTTCTCTTGTTACTAAAATAATTAATGTGGATACTTACATTGTTTCTATTTTTTTTGTGGTGATAAACAAGGCAATAATACATTTTGACTGCACATTTATGCATATATGACTTTAAATATTTATGTGATTTAGTTCCATATCTTCTGGTTGGAATATGAACTCTTTTGCCCACAACCTGTCTGGGTTAAAAATGGAAGACATATTTCTTTGGCCTCTGCCAAATTCCTCCAAAATTGTAATAATTTCAAATCTATGAAACAATAATCTGAGCCTCACATTCCACAATATGTGAAAATAACGACACATAATCTATTTATGTATCAAAAAAGGAAAAGAAGAAAAAAGGAAAAAGAAAAAAATAACTTTCTGTTATTGACTTCTATTTTAATTCTACAGTGGTCAGAGAACAGACTTTGTATGACTTGTGTCCTTGGTTTTGTGGCCCAGAATATGGTTTATCCTAATCTTTTGTTTGCAACTAAAAAATGTGTATTCTGTTATTATTGGGTGAAATGTTCTATATATGTCATTTAGATGAAGTTGGTTGATAGTATTGCTTATGTGTATATATCTGCATTGGTTTGCTGGGGCTTCACTAACACAGTACCATAAATGGTCTCTTGTTTTTCCCTACAATGTGATTTTTAAAAATTGTGTTAAGAACACTTAACATGAGATTTACCCTCCCAACATATTTTTAAGTGTACGACACCATATTGTCAACTATAGGCACAATGTTATACAGCAATCTTCAGAATTATCCATCTTGCATAACTGAAACTTTGTACCTATCGAGTAGCAACTTTGTTTCCCCCCCTCTCCAGCCCTTGGCAACCTTCGTTCTACTCTCTGTTTCTATGAAATAAACTATCTTAGATACCTCATGTACATGGAATCATGCAGTATTTATCCTTCTGTGATTGCGTTATTTCACTCAACGTAACATAAAGTTCTCCGGGTTCATGTATGTCATAACATGTGTCAGGATTTCCCTTTTTAAGACTGAATAAGATTACATTGTATGTATATACCACATTTTTATCCATTCATCTGTCAATGAACATTTACACTGTCTCCATATCTATCTCTTCAAAATCCCAATTTCACTTCTTTTTCTATATACCCAGAAGTGGGATTGCTGAATCATATGATAATTCTATTTTTAATTTTTTGAAGAACTGCTATACTGTTTTCCATAGTAGCTGTATCACTTTACATTCCCACCAACAATGGGCAGGGGTTCAAATCTTTCCTATTTCTTGCCAACATTTGTTATCTTTTGTGTTTTTAGTAATAGTCATCCTAACAGGTGTCAGGTGATTCTCATTATAATTCTGATTTACTTTTCCCTTATGGTTAGTAACATTGATATTTTCATATAATTTTTGGCCATTTATATGTCTTGTTTGAAAAAATATATATTCAAGTCTTTTGCCTATTTTAAAAAATTAGTTATTTTTTTCTATTGAGTTGTATGAGTTTCTTTTCTATTTTGGATATTAATCTCTTATTAGATAGATACTTTTTGCAAATAATTTCTTCCAGTTTGTAGGTTACCTTCCACTCTATTGTTTCTTTAGTTGTATAGAAGTGTGTGTTTTTTTTTAGTTTGATATAGTCCTCCTTTTTTATTTTTTCCTTTGTTGCCTGTGCCTTTGGTGTCACAGTCAAGAAGTCATTGACAAGACCAATTTCAAGGAGCTTACTTCTTATGTTTTCTTCTAAGTGTTTTATACGTCCAGGTCTTACTTTAAATCTTTAATTAATTTTGAGCTGATTTTTTGTATAGTTTAAGGGCCCCCTTTCTTTCTTTTGCATGTAGATATTTAATTTTCTTAACACCATTTAATGAACAGATCATTCTTTCTTTCCTCATTGTTTATTTTCAACATCCCTGTAGAAGATCAGTTGACCACATATGCCTGGATTTCTTTCTGAGCTTTCTACTCTGTTCCATTTATCTCTTTGCCTGTTTTTATACAAGTACCATACTGTTTGGATTGTTATAGCTTTATAATAAAGTTTGAAACTAGGAAGTGTGAAACCTCCAACTTCATTCTTCTTCCTTGTGATTGCTTTGGCTATTTGGGGTCTTTTGTGGTTCCATATGAATTCTAGCATCTTTTTCTTTTTCAATAAAAATATCATTGGGATTTTTAAAAAATATATTTTATTTATTTATTTGACAGAGAGACAGAGAGCACAAGTAGGCAGAGCGACAAGCAGAGGGAGAGGGAGAAGCAGGCTCTCCACTGAGCAGGGAGTCCGATGCGGGACTCGATCCCAGGACCCTGGGATCACGACCTGAGCCAAAGGCAGCGGCTTAACAGACTGAACCACCCAGGTGCCCCAATATCATTGGGATTTTAATAAAAATTCAATAGATTCAACCATTGAATCTGTAGACAGTTTGGGGTGGAATAGAAATTTTTATCAATACTTAGTGTTCCAATCTGTGAACGTGGAATGTCTTTCCATATATTTGTTTCTTCTTCAATACGTTTCATCAGTGATTTATAGTTTTGAGCATGCAAGTCTTTCACCTCCTTGGTCATTTATTCCTTAGTATTTGATTCTTTTTGGTGCTATTATAAGTGAGATTGTTTTCTTAACTTCACTCTTGGCCAGTTTACTGTTAGTATATAGAAATGCAACAAATTTTTATATGATAATTTTGTATCTTGTAACTTAACTGACCTTATTAATTCTAACAATTTATGAAATCTTTAGGATTTCTACTGATTAGATTCTGTCATCTGGAAATAGATGATTTCACTTCTTCCTTTTCAATTTGTAGGCCTTTTATTTTCTTGCCTCGTTGTTCTGACTAGGACATCCAATACTAAAGTTGGCATATATTTATAGTATATTTATGTACTAATATAGTTCCAGTACCATTGTTGAATAGAAGTGGTGAGGGTAAGCATCCTTACCTTATTGTTGATTTTCAGTTTTCAGTTTTCCACCATTAACTATAATGTTAGCTGTTTCATATATAGGTTTTCATATATACATTTTATTATGTTGAGATAAATTTCTTCTATACTTAGATTTTCAGAATTTTTATCATGAAAAGGTGTCGAATTTTTCAAATGCGTTTTCTGCATCTATTGAGATGATCCTGTGACTTTTAGCCTTCTGTTAATCTGGTGAATCACATTAATTGATATTTATTTACTTACTTATCTTTTAATTTATTTTAAGATTTTATTTATTGATTAGACACACACAGAGAGAGAGCACAAGCAGGGGTAGTGGCAGGGAGAGGGAGAAGCAGGCTCCCGGAGCCCCACATGGGGCTCAATCCCAGGACCCTAAGATCATGACCCAAGCTGAAGGCAGATGCGTAACTGACTGAGCCACCAAGGTGCCCCCTGATTTTTATATGTTGAATCATTCTTGCTTCTCACGAATATATCCCACTTGGTCATAGTATATAATCCTTTCAATGTGTAGTTGAATTCAATTTGGTAACACTTTGTTGAGGACTTTTGCATGTATATTCATCAGGGATATTGATCTGAAGTTTCCTTTTTTTTGTAGTGTCTTTATCTGGCTTTGGTATCAGACTAATGCTGATAAATAAGTTTAACCTACTATACTAAAATACCATAGACTAGTGACTTATAAACAATAGAAATTTATTTCTCAAGTTCTAGAGGCTGAGAATTCCAAGTTTAAAGTGTTTGCAGATTTAGTATCTGGGAGAACCCACTTCCTGATTCATATATGGTCTTTTTGTCACTGTGTCCTCACATGGTGGAAGGGCTTAGGGGGCTCTTTGAGGCCTTTTTATAAAGGTATGAATCCCATTTTTGACAGCTCTGCCCTCATTATCTAACCACCTCCCATAGGTCCCAGTTACTAATACCATCACACAGGGAGTTAGGATTGCAACATATGAAGGGGGGGGGCGGGGTGGATACAAATGTTTAGTCTGTAGTACTAACCCTTGGGAGAGAGTACTGAAAGGCTGGGGGCATGGAAACCGTGCTCCACTTGTCCCATCATTCTGCAGGAGAAGCCTCAGTTCTGTACTTCCTGTAAGACTTGTAGAGCCTGGATGGCTGCAGGAAGGAGCCCATTTCCCTAACTGTTGTTCCAACCACAGCAGCTCTTTGCACTCGATGTGAGTTGAGACAGAAACCAGTGTATTCTAGCCCAGGGAAGCTGTCCACTCCCTGCCACCCCCTTCCCCTGAGAGAGGTAACAATTCCTCTTGGTGCAGAACTGTGTGAGCTCAGGGGAGGGGCTGACATGGGTAAAGAGAAATTGTTCTTCTTACCATTTCAATGTGATCTCAGATCTGTATCATCTGACGTCCTACAAATTCTTAAGTGGAGTTTGGACTTCTCTTAAAGATATTGTGTCACTTATTTCATTGTTAAACCTGTGTTTCTGTGGGGAATGAGGGCTGGGACTTTTTAATCCCACCGTCTTGCTGCCCTCCAACCCCTCCGACAATCTCGGTAATATTTCTAAGCTAGGGATAAATAAATTGATTCAATCGTTAGAACTGTCAATCCAGCATTTACATGCTCCAATTAACCAAGCAACCAAGAAGATATTTAAAAATAGTCTTGAAGAGTTCAGTGTTTATTCTCTGAGCAGGTTTTTCAAATTAGAAATTAACATTTAAGAGAAAACAAACAGAGGGTTGTGGCAAACCAGGGCTAAAAAAACTCACATTAGCACATGGTCGTGTGGGTTCTTTTTTCAGGAAAAACATTCCAGATTCCACAGATTGTCGGTGGAAAAACAAAAACAGAATTCCCATCCATTTTCAAGTATGGCAAAGTCTGCATAAAACTTGTGTGTTTCTGCCTTGTTCTCTCAAAAATACAAATTGCTACCCTAGTAAAGCACTCCCAGGGAGCAGGGGTGAAGGCTATGTAACATGGGAAAGATACTAGACAAAGCCACAGAAATATTTGATTTTAGCCTCAAGGCTGCCATTACCAATATCTGGTACCTCAGGTTATCTATAAAATAAGTTAATAAATAATATCTTCTCTACTGCTTCCATAGGCTTTTTGTGAAGACTAAATGAGGTAATACATGAGAAACTCTAAGATATAAAATAGATAAGGAACATTTATTATTCTTAACTTCATTGTTTTTGTTTAATTGCTCTTGCCACATCACTTACAAAAAATCATCTCTAGTAATAAACGTGGTTAATGTCTAGTGGTGTGCTCGTAAACATGCTCTGAGATGGAAAAGTACTGGCTTGAGATGTTTGCTGGTAGCTATGGTATAAATACTCTCATCACGGACAATTTTTAAGTTACCAATTCACAAAATTTCTGAATCTTTTAACAACTGGCTTTTGTGAGCTGGTACTGACTGGCTCCAACAGAGCCCTGAAACATTAAAGAATATTTAACCAGAATAGAGGGCGTTTCCAGGAAGAAAAAAGAAATTTTTTTTTGTCAGAACCTTTGCTTAGCATTCTTTACAGTTCTAGATTCTTGCTCTCCCCTGTAAACTTCTTTATCTTCCTTATCTGCTAAGTTAACTATCACTGCCTCTGGCTGTTATGAAAATTGAAAACTGGCTGAGTATTTATTTGTTTTGTGACAAATACTCAAATACTATAATATGAATATCAAATACTGTGACAGTTACCCTAACAATATGAAAAATCTCATGTCATAAACCACATTAGAGATTAAATAACAACTTTTAAAAATCTGGTGAAAATACGCACTGGAGAAGAAAGAAAAATCACACATAATGTTCTTTCTCCAACGGGTCGGAGGCAGTAGTATGCAAAGATAATGGAATTTGTCCAGAGGTTCCATGTCCAAGTCTTAGCGTAGCCACTGCTCAATGTTTGGTTGTAGGCAAGTCTCCTCCTCACTTTCAAGTTCAACTTTATCTTCTATTCAGTGGAAGTGATAACATTCATCCATGTATCACAAGGGTTGGTTTGAGGTTCATATGAAATAAAAACATGTGACAATCCTTTGATAGTAAAGTGCTAAACAAAAGTTAGTCACTACCGTGAGGTAACTGCTACTTAATACAAGGAGAAAAGGAAATTTGCAAAACTGTGTAATTAAGGGAGATCAAGAATATTGGTTAGTGGGAATCTGATCTAGATTGGCAGTCATAGAAGTCTTCTCTCCTGTAGTGATAACTGAGCTATCATCTGCAGGAGAAATGTGAGCTGGTTGGGGAAAAAGATGGGGGGGGGCGCACACGCAGGGAAGTAGGAGAGGTATGTACAAGGATTCTGTAAAGAAAAGACACAGGGTGACTACAAGGAACTGAAGGATTATACATGAAGAAAACTGGCACCCTGTCTTGCTGCCATTTTCAGTAAGTGTGTACATTTCATACACAAAGGGGAAAACAAAAGCATATTTTCACCCTGAGATAACCACAAAACCCAGAAACATCCTGTCTATTTCAAGTCCCCAAGACAAATAAAGCCTTGAATCCCTTCCAGAAATTTAATAACTTTATCCTTGACTTTGTATAACCTTGCTATCTGCAGATATGTAATGATCCTTGAAGATATGATAATGAAGTGGGGAACTTCTGTTTTTTGAGCAATGACAGTAATAAACAGACTATTAAAAAAAGAATAGTGGCTAGCACATGTAGAAGTTATAAATTAGTTTTTTAATAGGGTTCCATCATTCTGGGTAAATATCTCCTAATATATTTGTGTGGTAAGTAAAATAAAAACTTCAAATACTTTTGGAACTTGGTTAACTATATATAAACAATATATATTTGAAAAGGTTACATGGGGCCAATGAAAAGTCACACTCTTAAATATCTGGAGGAGTTCCTGAGACTCCCAACAGGGATAGAGAATCTCACGCCCAACACCTCTTTTGATATAAAGGAAGATTTGGGATACCGGGAAGCAGATGGTTGTTCCCACTCATCTTTGAAACATTTGGATATCCAGTGTTTAAGTATAACTGATGTTCTACAGAGAGGCATGAAGGCAAAGAGCGCTAAGAGCTCTCTTCCCCGCATTTTTACCCCACTTTGAAATATGAAAGATTCCATTTTGTCTTTTTCTCTTTAGGTGTGAAGTAATGAGGATGGGGAAAAATGAGAGAAGAGGGGAAGACTCTTGCATTTCCCCCAGACTGAATGACCAGCAATCTGACTCATTACAAGTTTATTTGACATAAAGATGAAAAGAAATACAAATTGGCCATAATTCCCTTTTCCTGGACAGTCAACAATATGGAACAAATACCTGCAGTATTTTTATGTTGGTAAAAATCATTAAATGTATTTGAATTTGAATTTAATGCTAGAAGTTTCCTGAGAAACTAAAACTAAAGGCATGGTTTTATGTCTTTTGAAAAATTATTAATATGATCTGTGATATTCAGGAGTAGGTAAATGAAGATCAGCAGACACTTCATCATTCAAATAAAGATAAATAGGGGTGCCTGCGTGGCTCAGTCAGTTAAGTGCCTGCCTTTGGCTCAGGTCATGATCCCAGAGTCCTGGGATTGAGCCCTGCATCTGGCTCCCTGCTCAGGGAGAGTCTGCTTCTTCCTCTCCCTCTGCTCCTCCCCCACATGTGCTCTCTCTCGCTTGCTTGCTCACTCTGTCTCAAATAAATAGATAAAATCTTTAAAAAAAACCAATAAAGATAGATATGTACCAGGGAATGAATATTCAGATGTTAATATTGCATAGTTTATAAGACTTGTCATGAGAAAGAACTAGTCAAGAAAAAAAGAACAGAAAAAAAGAGATCAAGCATTTGAATGAAAGACTTCCATATTTCTATAGAATAGAAATATATACCATAGACATGTACACCAAATACAGATGATTTTTCCCTCCGATAAATACGTACATTCAGCAAAGAACTCAACAATATTTTATGGATTACAGAGATATTAGGTGACTAATAATATGCTCAAGTAACTAGTTGAATAACAGAAGACTTACAAAATTATGATAATGCACCGTTGTGCCCAAAGAGAAAGAAAATGTCTTGCTCTGGAAGCCCTATCCCCTTTAGTAACGGGAGAGAATATTAAAAACTTCATAAACTCAAGAGCCTCTTTTTCAGTTTAACTCACTCTCCTGGGTTAATATTCAACTAATTCAAACTTCAAGCTCAATATTAGAAGGGTTTGTTTCCTCTCTATAAAGTTTTTCTGTTCTCCTCTTCTGGTATCTGGTCCAATTTTCTATGCTAATGACTATCATATGTGAATGACTTTAGGAGAGGTCCCTGGTGCAGAGGTTCTCCTTTGCATCTAGACAGTTTCCCATGTGACACAGAGTGCTTGGTTGGGTCTCACCTCTGAACATCCCTGGTGCTCCTTACGCTCCTTACATAGAACTGGTCCTTCCTCTTCATGCTTGGTGCCGTGTGGGAGTGGCTGCATCCCTGCCTTTCTCTGCGTGAGAGGCATTGGCTTCCCATGGCCACCATTTCCAATCCCAGGCCTCTTCTGGTCTATTCGTGCTCTTAACATCCACAGAAC
The DNA here is from genome assembly GCA_002007465.1 of Ailurus styani. Lineage (NCBI taxonomy): Eukaryota > Metazoa > Chordata > Mammalia > Carnivora > Ailuridae > Ailurus > Ailurus styani. The sequence goes on along the minus strand of LNAC01000432.1, from coordinate 1,804,141 downwards.
ATGGCCATTACAACTTATGCAAGGAATATTGTTAGCAAAATAGTGTGGAAGCTAAATGGATGGCCTATGGCTTCTGAGAGAATAAGATGGATGTGTATCTGGCCTCCCTCACTTGCCAGCTGTGTGAACTTGAGCCTGTTACTTCAACTCCCCCAGCTTCACGGTTTGTTCTCTGAGAAGGGCTAATTGGTTTATTCAGCAAGTGCTCATTTAGTGCCTGTTATATGCCGGGCACCCTGTCGAGTGTTGGGGATACTGGGGTGAGTAAGAGACACAGTACCTGTCCTCACAGAGCTGACAGTGTGGTCAAGACGGCCAGTGTTACCTGTGCTAAGAAAACAGAGAGACGTCAATGGTAAGAGAGCTGTTCGTATGATGAAGATTCTGCAATTTTACTACTCGAGAGGTGAGACCTGTGACCAATAAGCGGAATCACAGTGAGGCTGTTTTGAGTTTAGTAAGAGGCGGCGCTAAATATAAGTGCTTTCTAATTACAGATGAGGGGAATTTCTGAAATCATAAAGTCATTGCTAGACGCGACAGGCCTACTGCCTGCACCGGATGGGAAGCTGGGCTGGATGACCAGCGGCGTCACGCCTCGTCTCCGTGTGACAGTGAGATGCCTCAGCAGGACCGCAGCATCATTAACGGGTGAGAATGGAAGGGTTAAGGTCACAGTCGACCCATGGGCTTGTCAAGTCCGATTTTGCCTCTACGTGGACCAGTGATGGATGATGTGTACATTTCTCCCCTTCTTCTCTGTTGTCAAGCAAGGGTTAATGTAGATTTTCCCTACTGCCATTGCCAGTTTACTGTGCAGAGCCGAGGCTTGGGATGGAAGGGATGTTAGAAAAAGAAGAGGGAAAAAAAAAAAAAAAAAAAAAAAAAAGGAGCAGCTGCCTTTGTGCTCCTAGGCACAGAGAAAAAGCAGGCCAGACCAGTCAAAGGCAGGGGAAGAGGTGAACCCGGGGACAAAGAACAGATGGAATGTGATGAGGGCACAGAGAAACAGATTTGTGAGAAATACAAACGGGATGAAGGAAATGCGAAGTCATACGGAGACTGGAAAGGAAGACAAGGGAAAAAAACCAATAGAACCGAAGGAAACGGTGGGATAAAATAAGAGGGAGAGCGTGGAAAACAAAAAGCAAAAATGCAAAGCAAGGAGGAACAAACAGAGTTTATGAGGTAACAGTTTGGTTTCCATGGAGGGTCTTCATTCCCGAGTAGGGGGCAGACCCTGAAGAGAATGTCTGTTGCTGTGTGGGCCCTCCCTCCAGAACGTCACAGCACAGGCTGTTCCAGGCAGGCTCGGCCCCTGGCGGGCAGCCCGGTTCGCTGTGGGGCTGCATCCCCCTCTCTCCGCTTCCTCAGCCAGAGTTTGAGGAAGACCTTCCTCCAAGTCCGACAAAAATCTTCTTCATAAAAGCATAACTTTTTATGAGTCACTATATCTTAGCGTCTGGTTACCCTTCCAGCCTGGAGCTCAGCGAGTCTCCTCACAGATGGTCACTAGGTTGCACACACTTTCTGTTCAGTCGAAAGCAAAATTGGAGGTGGAGTGTTCATTATTCAGTTTACAATACTGAGGGTGACTGGTTCTACTTCACAGGGAGAATTAATTGTAAAGAAGCCAAGGGAACTCTGATGTCCTGTCCTGTGTGGTTCTCACTAGGCCTTCTTCTGACCACCTGGTCCCAGCGCGGGCTTCCTCCCTGGGTGTCGGTGGGCTCCAGACGGGAGGCCCTCGCTGAGAAAATCAGAAAGAACAGCTGTGGCCGTCAACAGGAAGGGAAAAACAAATCTGATGGGACATTATCCTAGCCCGAGTAGTAACTTTTTTAAACATGCAGATTACTCTGTTGTCTTTCTTGTCTTCCTAACTCACTAATGGCAATTTGTTCAGCATCTTGTCTTGAGCCCCTTTGTTCTTTAATCCTCATATTTCATCTATGTCAGATTCTCTGACACACGGACCTGTGATAAAAACTCATCAAAGTCCTTGCTACGCTGTGTTTAGATCACTGAGCTGTTGTCATCTGTTACTCTGTAAGTGATGTCTCTCCGTATCTCACTTCACCAACCCCCTTCAATTATCATTTATTTCTGGCTTGGTATCTACTACTTTTTGTGTTTTTATTTTGAGGAAATGATCTTATCAGCTTATTAGCAAAATCTGTTAGCAGTTCTTTAGGAATTTTAGGATGCGTTTAGAATAGTTGTTTGAACGTTGTATTCGATCACAAATATCACTGACAATTTTCATATGTTCAGATGAGATGGATAAAAGCACCTCTAAGTTTTCTGAGTCTGGCACGTAAAAAATCAAACAACTTTATGTTAGGAGGCAAGAGAACTCATTTTTGCAAGTAACTCACACAGTGTCCTGGCCGTCAGTTTTGGACCAAATGTGAACCTTTGGGGGTTGAAATTCATTTATTCCTGGCAAAATGTGACTTCCTGCTTCTAAGAAGAAAGGCTTGAAAAGACTTATTAAAGGAAGGCTCCAGAAAGACTTCTTAAACTTCAAACAGGTCTTACAAAACAACATTCTGATGAGTTAAGTGCACATGAATTAGAAGCATATGTATTAAATTTCCCTTAAAATACACATGGGTTTAAAAATTAAGGGGGGAAAAGACTCTTGGCAAAAATCTATTTTAGGTTTGGCTAAATCCAAACCATTTGAAAAGTAATTCTAAGGAATGGGACAAAAGACAGATTAAAATTCTTAAACACATTTGGGCATTGAATATGTTTAATTTTTTTGAAAATGATTTAAGCTTCCTTGAATAAGAAATGCTGTATTTGTTTAAATTTCGCCTAAAATGAAGGAAAACTGCCTGGGAGCAATATCTATCATTTGGAAACTCCAAATGCCTGGGGAAAGGCTTGAAGATCTTGACAATCTTAAATCAAGGCCAGAACCGCTTGGAAGAAAAATAAAATTGTACTCAAGGGAGTTGTGACTTTTGTCCTGTTTTGCCACTCATGTCCTTCCAGACCCTTGTTCCTTCATCTCTCATGTTAGTGATGTCATGGGTTCTTTCTCCTCCACATACACACACGTACATACATGCACATAAGACCCACTGAGAATTAACTAGATAACGCTTGTCAACAGTGTGAGTGTAGAGGAAAAAAACCCAGAAATCAATCTTAAATGTCCTATACTTAAGTCAGGCATAGTGTCATTGTCCTCCATTAAATGGAATGACAACGAAACATGAATGGTTTCTAAGTGATCGGTTTCATTGATATGAACCTAGAAAGACTGGGCCAGGATTAGAAACTTAATAAATCCTATGTGAGGGAGAGACTGGTATTTATCGTTTCTACCTGTATCTTGTTCTTGAAATATTCTTTTTAAATAAATATCAAGGTCTTATAGCTAAGTGAGTCGTAGAAATATCTGGTCATTCAAAATGCATTACAGTGTGACTATTATAGGAAGGGTGTAAAACCAAAGTAAAAAATCTAAAAGTGGAATGGATCTGTGGAAGCTGTTTGAAAGGATACCATAGTTCAGAATACTTGAGGTCATAAAAATGTCATTTTCAAATTTCTTGGTTTTTTGTTTATTTGTTTGGTTGGTTGATTGGGGTTTTGTTTGTTCATTTGTTTTTGTTTTTGTTTTTGTTTTGATGAGGAAGTAAGTAAAAATTGAGGNTGTTTATTTGTTTGGTTGGTTGATTGGGGTTTTGTTTGTTCATTTGTTTTTGTTTTTGTTTTGATGAGGAAGTAAGTAAAAATTGAGGAAAGACAAACCAGGGCTTAGGAAGGTAGGCATAACATTAAATAAAGTTCAATTCATCTAAATAAGTACTTATTAAGCAGCTGTGTTATTCCCAGAATTATACCCACTATTGGGTTAGAAAGATAAATGGAAATTGTCTTGAATCTCAAGGTATCCAGAATCTACAGTGGATTCAAATACTGCATTTACTGTGAGTACTACCTGTGTGACCTTGAGCAACCTCTTTAAGGCTCAGTACCCATGTCTATAAAATGGGATACTGTTATATTTTCTACAGATATGTTGACTATTAGTGCAGTTCTGGACTTAATACACAGCTCAAATAATGATATCTCTTGTTAGTGTTGTGAATATACTACTCTGGAAGAACCAAGAGAGGATGGGTGTGCTCTGTGGAGATAAGTGAAAAAATAACTTTTCTTTGAGCTAAACTTTTGGATTAGTTTGGTTTTACTCTGAAACAAACCACCTCAAAACACAATGGCTTAAAATAATGAATATTTATTATACTTTACAAATCTGTGGTTTGGCTCTATGGCTCTTCTAGCCTGGGTTGACTCAGCTAGGGATGGATGATCTAAAATGGGATCACTACTATGCCTGGGACCACAGTTTCCTTAGTTGGGACTTGTGATGCCTATGGGTTTGGGTCAGCTGGGAAATGGCTAGAACCTCTCTAAGGCAATCTCTCTTCATCCAATGGCTAGCTTGGGCTGATTCATTCAGGGAAAGGGCTTCCAGAAGCAAGAGAGTGTGAATTCCAATATACAAGGCTTCTATTTTCACCTTTTATTGTTATCTATTGGTCAAAACAAGTCATATGGCTAATACCAGATTCAAGAAATGGAGAAATCCCATTCTTGATGAGAGAAATGGCAAAGTCACATGGCAAAGAGATGTGCTTACAGGGTGGAATGAATACATAGGTGCCCATTCCTGCAACAGTCTATGGAGACCTAAAAAATTCTTGAATTTTGTGTGCATAAGAATCACCAGAGGTGATGATATGGCAGACTTACCTGGTTCAAGTATTGACAAAAATGATAATTAGATCCTGGATAAAGTCATTTTCATTATGTTTGAATGTAGAATCAGCATTAAAGAGTGCAAGGATAAATTCTAAATTAGGAACCCAGTTGAGTGGAGAAGTTCCCCGGTGCTTCTTTTCAGTGCTTGGAAAGGCACAAGGAGGTAGTAGCAACCATCAGCTATCTGTGTGGAGCAAGGAGCCACCAGGTCTGGGAAGACTCAAATAATTCAGAGTCATGTGTGTCCCCCACCTCTGTTCTGAGGTAGTTAACTGCAAAAGCACAAAAATCTGTGCTTGCAAGCCTAACAGTATGTATGTAGCAATTACTGAGCATCCCATGTGTGTAGTCAGACTCTAGGTATGTATCTGAGACCAGCCAATGGCATGAGCTTATCTGTTGTTGCAACACAGTGCCAGGGGGAACCCGTCATCACATGACCAGGAAGATCTTGTATAAGTGTTTGTTAAAAATGAAAATTCTTGGGCAAAAACTGACATTTTTCTTACATTATTTAATTCAAATGCTTCAGTTAATTCTGAACACGCTTGAAGAAATTCTGCTTTCAAGCATGGGTAGGTGTTCTCTGGGTGAGAAGGAAGGAGGGGCATCCACATGGAGAGACTAGGATGCAGCATGCATGAATGAAATGATGAAGATAGTGAAGCGCAATGGACCTGGGGACATGGAGGGAAGGGGCGAGGTAGATGAAGGAAAAGGTAAGGGAGAAAAGAGGAGAGCAAGAAAGTTGAGGAAAGAAGACAGATGGTGGACTGATTTCTGGAATGGAAACCAAACTATCCATAATCATGGAGATTTGTGGACGGAATAAAATTTGAGGTTATAAAATTGGCACTGCAAATAGGGATGGATGTAAATATATGGCCTACTATACAAAAGTCTTTCCATATTAATTCGATAAAAAGAGCTAGTTGTGGTCTTTAGGCAGTCAGGAGTTCAGTTGCCTGGTCTCTACTGGAAGTCATACATTGAAGGCCTTCTACTTATTCATGTGTATAAACCCCAGGGTCTAATCAATGCTCTCAATCACTAAGAAACCTTTCCTTTTTGTTGTGACTTGGACTGGAATAGATCGATAGCTCCCTAACATGTTCATTATGTTTAATATTTTATGCATACATAAGATGATTGATCATCTAAACTGTTTGGATGTGATTACTCATCTTAAGTTCTGCTCACGGCCTGCTTGTTTGCAAAAGGGCTTTGTTATTAAGAAGAAATAATGAAGTACTCTAAGTTTATTTTCAGCCCATAAAGATAAGATCCTTTCAATTCTCAAGAGTTTTGAAGATGCTGAAGATAGTAAATATCCCTGCTGGTCTATAATACATGAATTTCTATGCTCGAGATATTCTAACATGATAGTTTCAGTAACATTCTAATACTCTCTAAGTGTTCACTTGTGGGTCTCTAAAAGACATAAACCAGAGAAAAAAATTGGACATGAATTAAAACTCTTTGGTTTACCAGTTTCTTTTTTCTTCCACAAAGAGTTTGAGAATTTATCTCATTGGCATAAACCTGTGATATTCCTGTTTAATTTAGACGTTTCCTCCACAACACTCCTCTGCTTTAACTCTTGTGTTTTATCCTTAGGACTACAGTGTTTTTAGACTGATGGGTTTGCCCAGGTGATTTTGGAAGACATTTAAATGCCTTGTCCCAAACTGAGCTTATCATCTCTTCCTAAGTGGATTTCTGGACATCCCTACGTCAAATGCTTCACCATTTCTTCTGTCCCCCTGGTTGTTGAAGATGAAGATTTCATTAGTATCTTCCTCATCACGTGGTTGGTTCTTCAATGGGGACCAATCCCATGGTTTCTATCTCTTAGTAACTCAGGCTTGTACCATTTTCTTTCAATTCTTAGTGTCACTAGTTTATCTGAAATTTTCTTTTCTTTCCTTGAGCTGATTGCAATTTAATAGATTCTGTGAGCTGTTTTCATTGCATCCTGTTTATCCATCTCATACATTCTGCCTCCTGATTCATGTGTTTATTCAGTAAGCATCTACTACACGCTGCACTGCAGATAAAGATAATCCCAGCAGGTAAAGCCATGAACAAGTGGGGGCATAAATCTCTGCCTTCTTGGAGCCTACATTCTACTAAGGGAGACAGAAAATAAAGATGATAAGCATGTAAAATATATGGACTGCTATAGTAGTAAGTGCTAAGGGGAACAATAAAACAGTAAGGGGGGATATGAAATGTTAGGTGGGGTGTCTGAAGTTATATGTAGGGTGAATGGAGAAAGACTTAGTAGGAGAGGAATCTTGAGAGAAAAAACCTGAAGGAAAGAGGGAGCTAACTGTACCACAGTTGGGGCAACTACAGACACTGTAACATATAAATCCCCCAAACTCATTGGCTTAATTTTTTAAAAATATGTGTCTCTTATTCATATAGCAGTTCGATGTGGGAAAGCACCTAGGCTTCTGTGGGGTGATTTAGGACACAGAATTGACGTCAACTACCTGGAGTCAAGCTGAACTTTGTAGATTAAGGGGATAGTCCTCCACATGACTACTTTCACTTCAGATATTAGCTGCAAGTTTGGGAGTCCCTAGGCCACACTTAATTCTGACCAGCTGGTTACAAATTCGGGGGTTCTCACTACCCCTTTTAAGTTTGATAATTCACTAGAACAACTCACAGTACACAGGAAAATGCTATACTTAAACAATTACAGTTTTATTTTTGCCAAAGGATATGTAAATTTGAAGGAGCCAAAGGAAGAGATGCATAGGACAAGATTTGGAAGGGTCCTGGTCAAAGGCTGAGTGACAGTCCACAGAGTACTGCCAAGCAGGGATGCTCCCCCAATCCTCGTAGCCCATAGTTTTGATTGGGGTTTCATTATGTTGGCATGATATCTTGCACCATTGGCCATGTTATTCAACCTCCAACACTCCTTTCCTCTATGGAGGTAAGACTGATATCACATGGCTCAAAGGCCAGACCCTTGATTCATATGGGTGGTATTTCTACATGACCAGCCCCCATCCTGAGTCATCTCATTAGTATAAACAGGGGTTCTACCATGAATAGCAAAAATACTCCTATCACTCCGGAAATCCCAAGGATTTGAATCCTACCTCCTAGGAATAAAGAACAAAAGCAAGCCAAATTCCTTCTTACACAAGTTCTTTCCACAGTTTGCCTGCCATCATCAACATGTGGCCAAGATTGCTACAGAAGAAGAGAGAGAGGGAGGAAGTCGTATCCTTAATAGGCCTAAAGTGACACACATCACTCTGCTAGCCACACAGTCACAGCTAGATGCAAAAGGGGTGGGGAAATGCAGTCCATGGTCAATGGCAGGTTCCCAGCAATTATCCTCACTACAGAAGGGGAGGAAGAATGATGCCAGTTAATCATCTCTATCATGCTTGTCAGATGGTTGCCTCAGGTAAGAGCACAGAGTTCCATCCCCTGTGCTCTTCACCTTTTTTGTAGAACAGCTTTCCAGGTGCTATTTTCTGCCTGCCTTTTCTCTCTTTTTTTGAAATATTTTTTATAGTGCAGGTCTGCTGGTGATAAATTCATTCAGCTCTTGTGTGCTCTTTGTTGCAGATTTACTTTGAGGTATAGAATTCCAACTTGACAGGTTTTTTTTTCTTTAAGTATTTGAAGATAATGTTGCATTATCTTTTCACTTGGGTTATTTTCAGTGATAAATCTGTTTTAATCCTTATCTTGTTCCTCTATTCATAATGTACTTTTTTTGTCTAACTGTATTTAAGACTTTCCCTTTTTTACTGTTTTATATTTGGTGAAGATGATGTACCTTAATATAATTTTGTTCATGTTTTTCATGCGTGCAAATGCAGGTTTATGGTTTTTACCCGATTTTGAAAAAAATCACCCATTTTTTCTTCAATTTTTTCCTGTTCCCCCTCCCCCAAATCAGGAACTCCTATTACACATATTTTAAGTTGTGAGATTCCACAGCCCACTGATGCTATGATTTCAGTTATTGTTTGTTTTTGACATGTTTTTTCTCTGTGTTTAATACAACCATGTTTTTAAGTTTACTATTTTTTTCTAAAATATCTAATCTGCTTTTAATCCCATCCAGAATATTGTATTTCATCTTATATATTATAGTTTTTATTTTTAGAAGTTCAATTTGGATCTTTTAAAATATCTTATACACTTTTACTTAGCTTACTCAACCTTTGCTCTAGCTTATTGAACATATGCAATATAGTTTTGAAAAAAACTTTTAAAGTTCTACTCTTCCAGTGCCACCATCTATGTCAGTTCTAGATCAGTTTGGGTTGGTTGCTTTTTTTCCTCATCATGGGTCATATTCTCTTGCTTCTTTGCCTGTCTGGTAATCTTTAATTGGATGCCAAGCATGGTCGATTTTATTTTGTTATGTGCTGGATATTATGTATTATAAACATTCTTGATCTTTGTTGTAGGATGCAGTTAAGTTCTTAGAATCAAATTGATGCTTACAAGTCTTTCTTTTAAGATTCATGCCATGTTTTATCTAGGACTAATTATTATTCTCCTTCTGAGTTCTCTACTTAATACACCATGAATTTTCCAACCTGATCGTTGGGCACAGGCACTATTTCCAGCCTTGTGTAAACTCTAGGAACTGCTCTATCTGACTCTTTCAGGTGGTCCTTTTGGATACTTTGCATATTTTTCCAATGCACATGCCGATCAATATTCTGCTGAATACCCAAAGGAGATCTCTATAGATATTCAGGGTTCTCTGTGTACGGATTTCTACTCTTCAGTACTCTGCTCTGTGGACATTAGCCTCCGTGGTTTCCCTGAATTCTTAGCTCTGTCTCCTCAACTCAAGATGTTTGCCAGTCTCCATACGGGTTCTCGTTCTCTTTGCCTTGTCCTGGAACTTCTCTCAAGATGTAGTGTGTTTTTGTTATCATCTGGGATAATGACAGGATTCAATCCTTTTGTTTCCTGTCTCTCATAAATTATTCTCATTTGTTGCCTGATGTTCCATAGCTTAAAAATGGTTATCTCATATTTTTGTCTGTTTTGTTTCTCTTTGTCTCAGGTGGGAGGATAAAATCGTTACCTACTGCTCCATCATAACTAGTAGTGAAGTGCTGTGTGATTTTGATTTGCATTTTGTTTTGCATTTGTGTTTACTTTTTAAAAATATTATACTAAGGCCGTAATTATAATGAATATTTTCTGGAGGGAAAGGAGGCTTATGTTTAAGAGGAACAGACAATTGTGAAGTTTTCTAGGATGGTTAAGGTGTCTATCCTCCAAAGGAATTAATTATTTGGAGACCTCTAATCTCATTTCTACCTATTTTCTGAGTCTGTTTCAAATTTTACCTGTTTGATACAGGAAATTAATTTTTTATTCACCATAATCACAGCTAGTCCATTATGTGTATGTTACCCAAGGTTTTATTTCTTCTGGGTAGATTTTAGCACTTTGTTAGTTTAAAAAAAATTATAAAATGTGGCTTTAATATTTTTTCTTTGTAAAATGCTTTCAGATGGTCATAAATAACAAAACAGGCAACCAAACAAAAGACATCAAATCTTTGTCTTGAAGCAACTACCTCTCCAACCACTCTATGGAGACAGAAGTTGTGGAAGGACTTTGGAAGAGGCTGACCTACAAGAAGAGTGTTTGTGTCAGCATCTTGTTACTTTGACAAAGGCCATGGGAAGCTGACTGCCCAGAACTTCTGCATTCAGAGACTTACAGGGTCAGGAATAAGAGTAATAGTAACATAAGTATTTTCAGTCTCACCAAACTTCAAGGTGCTTTTTAGCCATAGTCTGGGAGTTGTCACTTCAGCAACTTTATTAAAAGAAAAGCATTGTTTTTTGCTTCATTTGCCATCTGGAGTAAAGCTCTATAGGCATTCTGACCAAGTAGGTCATCATCTGGGAGAGATAGAACAACACTTTGTAGAAATTACAGGAGAAGCTAGTAACATACAAAAAAGCAGAACCAGCAATAAGATAGGTGGGGGCAAACTTTATTGAGAAAAGAAAGAATGAGAGAGGGAAGGAGAGAAAGAGAGAGGAAGGAAGAAAGAGAGAAGGAGAGAAGGAGGGAGAGAAGGAGGAAAGGGAGGGAGGAAGGAAGAAGGAAGGAAGGAAAGAGGGAAGGAAGGAAGGAAGGGAGGAAGGAAGGACGGGAGGGAGGAAGGAAGGAAGGGAGGGAGGAATGAAGGAAGGGAGAGAGGAAGTGAAGGAAAGGAAGGAAAGGAAAGAGGGCTCCTGGGTGGCTCAGTCGGTTAAGTGGCTGCCTTCAGCTCAGGTCATGATCCCAGGGTCCTGGGATCGAGTCCTGCATTGCGCTCTCTGCTGGGGCAGAGAACCTGCTTCTCCCTCTCCCCTCTGCCTGCCACTCGGCCTACTTGTGCTCTCTATCTCTCTGTCAGATAAATAAATAAAATCTTTAAAAAAAAAAGAAGGGAAGGGAAGGGAAGGAAANAGGAAGGAAGGAAGGGAGGGAGGAAGGAAGGAAGGGAGGGAGGAAGGAAGGAAGGGAGGGAGGAAGTGAAGGAAAGGAAAGGAAAGAGGGCGCCTGGGTGGCTCAGTCGGTTAAGTGGCTGCCTTCAGCTCAGGTCATGATCCCAGGGTCCTGGGATCGAGTCCTGCATTGCGCTCTCTGCTGGGGCAGAGAACCTGCTTCTCCCTCTCCCCTCTGCCTGCCACTCGGCCTACTTGTGCTCTCTATCTCTCTGTCAGATAAATAAATAAAATCTTTAAAAAAAAAAGAAGGGAAGGGAAGGGAAGGAAAAGAGGAAAGAAAGGGAAGGAAGGAAGGAGNCAGATAAATAAATAAAATCTTTAAAAAAAAAAGAAGGGAAGGGAAGGGAAGGAAAAGAGGAAGGAAAGGGAAGGAAGGAAGGAGGGAGGGAGAAAGGGAGGGAAGGAAGAAGAGCAAGCGGAGCTCAGAGCTGTGGAGACTGGATAAGGAGGAAAGAAAAAAAAAAAGCTGGCATGCTGCCCAGAGAAACAGTTTAGAAATTGAAGTGGAGCTTCGTCTCTAATCCCCAATCTTCAGGCTCCCTCAAGCCCACTCTAAGAGAAAAAGAGGGGGAACACAGATGACTGGAGAGCATCCTCTTTCCAGTGGGGAGAAGAAAAAAACCCCATGTTTTCTTTTTCAAGGCACCATGGCCTTTTGGAGTCTATTAAGCCATGAACCTTAGGGTTAGTAAAGAGGTTTTCTTCACCTCACCAAGGGGTTCATTTCTCACATTTTTGTTTTTGACTATTTACTACCACACCACAGAAGTGTTTGAGATCTTTTCCTTCTCAATCTCTGCCTCATTTCCATTCGAGACTCTACAGTTTGCCTTCCCCCAGCGCATACAATTATCACCTCTCCATTCTAATTAGCTTCCAAGCTGCCTATATTGTCGCCCCCACTTTTATGATATTGGCTCCATATATTTTGATCTCTTAATTGGCTTTTGATTCATCCCATTTTACAAACAGTTGCCAAGTGCTTTTTTTTTTTCTTTTTCTTTTTTTTTTCTTTTTGCTTTGATACACTTTCAGGGCTGCTTTACGGTGTACTTTTTTTTAGTGTGTCCTTTTTCAAATCTGGTTTCCTACACAACATAGCTCAAATCTGCTCTCGCTGGCAACATATTAAATCTATGGGGGAAAAAACTTTATTGAGTTATTTATTTATTTATTTTAGCTGTAATGGTGCACAACTCACTGCCAGATCAGTTTTTTAAAGGATTTATTATTTTTCACTTGATATTCCTGGACTTTGTCAGTGATGACAATCACTTTCTATTGAGGCTAGGAAACTTCTCCCTTGCAAATCACATTTGTGATAGTTTGTAATGTCTTGAAGACTGTAGGAGGCAGACATCTGAAAAGTGTGATTTCTTGACAGACTGTTTATGTACTAATGTGTAAAATTTCCCAAAAATCTGCTCTGCCATTTCTGTTGCCCGTGGGGTTGAGAAATCCAACAGCTCCGTATGTCTAATCACGTTGCATTGCTTGTCTGCTCCCATTGACTGTCACTCAGTAAAATCGTCCATCAAAGTTTCTAAAAATGTAAAAATAGTTCTTTTCCTTATGATTTTTATAATGTTTTAAAGTTAAATTACTCCTGCCAGTGCATTGCACATAGCAAGGATTTATATTGACACATTTCAGTGTTTAAATAAAAAGTAAATATAGTAGTTAAAAGTGAGAGGAATAAATATGAAAATATAAAACACTTAAAGCTTTACCATTGTGATAATAGCCATTTCAGTCTTTAGTTTGTTATAGTTTTCACGTTACTTCTAACTACCCAAATTCCGAGTTTAAGGGCCCTGATGAAAATGAAATGGGTGATTTTGTTGTAAGTTGTCATTAGCAAAAAAGTTGCTTTTAATTCATGTGCATAGAGAGTCTTAGGAGCTAAAGAAGTCTATGGGAATCATTTGAAATTGGAAAGTTTGGGCGAACAATAAATAGGTGACTTTTCTGTTTAAGTCACTAACTCAGTCAAGCAGCTTAAATATTCTATCCCTCAGTTGTCTCCTAGGAAATACCCAAGAAGTATTAGTTTTAATTATTATTTGACTGAATGGATTGAGTCAGATTATACTTAAATCTTAAGCAAGTAAACATTGTCTAGTACCCTGTAGGAAGTGTTCCGTTCAGCTCTGCGGTGTGCATAGTAACCTCGAGTTCCTGAGTGTGTTTGCATTTCTAAGTATCAGGTGGTCATGGTGGGTGAGAGAAATGGGTTGTGATCTTCCCTGAGTTTCCTTCATCAGACAGCTATAATCACATTAACATCATGACCAGGTAAATTGATCACAGGAAGGGAGGAAGGCCAAGAAGAACCTTAGGAGGGGACATGAGTCGGTGCCATGAGACGGAGCTTCTTAATTGTGTCCGGTCAAGTATGGAAGAAAAAGGACACAGGTGATTGCAAAGGGTGATATGGGATTAGGAAAAATTGCAGGACCCTGATGGCAAATCTAACCTACCTATTCTGCCATATATGACAAATAATCTATATTAGTGAGAATTTTTCTCATGAACAGTTCTGTAGTTTAGGAAAAATTGATAACACTTCACTCTAGGAGCATCAAGGACTTATTTTTTGAATGTTGAACAATTTGCCAGACATAGTGATAAATATGTTATAACTATGACAGAGATCTTCTCATCTTTGTTTTACAGGTGAGGAAACTGAGGCTCTGAGAATTTCAAGAGTTTTCCAGAGTTAGACAACAGGTAAATTGCAGAAATATTTTTGAAGATAGTCATACCCGACCTTTATGTGGCCATAATTAGTTGTCTGTACTCTTCCCATTAGGTTGTACTAGCTCTCTTCCATAATATTTCACTCCTTGAGCTATTAGCAATTGACTTCATGCCTGAGTTGGTAAGCATCTCATGATGAGTCATCTTTGGTTTCATGGGTAACCAAAGAGTTATCAGTGTATAACGTGCATATCTACCCCATGGAACTGTGGGCCATCTCGGACTTTCTGACGTCAGACTTGCACCTGTGATCCCAACATTCTATGGATACACAGGCTTAGTGTACTTTGTGGCATTGCCATGATTTTTATGTACCTGAATGGTGAGTCTTGCAGCTGACTTAGAAGCTTCCTACTGACATTAGAGCTCTAACCTTAAGCCAACCGAGAATCAGCACTTCCTTGTTCACCTTACAAAAAAAACAGGGTGAAGCAAAAGGAGACAGTGGGAGAAACTGCTATGTGGAGTTGCTGTGTAAGGTTTTACGGTCTTGCTTCTCTCATACAACAGAAGAAGATTAAACACAAAATGAACTTTGTGGGCCATTAACACCGAAGATCATTTTGTGTGAGCCACTTTCCTGAAAGAAGTATTCTTGATCTACAGGGTCACCAGAGAACATGACTGCTGTTCATGAACATTGGGAGAACAAGGACCCTAAAGGAGTCACTAATAGGAGCTGCATTAGGAACCGTAAAGACTGGAAGCCTCTAGCCCTGTGAGGCTACAGGAAACAGAGCAGAGAGAGTCCTCTGACAGGATTAGCCACAGGCAGTTGCTGCTAGTCCCCAAAGCTACAAGTGCCCCTAAATGGCCTAGAGGACCATTTAGTACCCAGGAGCGACATTGTCGGGAGCCTACCAGCAGTTTGCTTTATTATTACAATTAGCCATGGCAAGGGAAGACAGAGCATGTGACAGAGGTGACCATGTCCAGCCCTCTTAACCATCTCAAAATAACTCCCCTAGTAAGACAGTGCGAATGACCCTCAAGATATATACTTCCATTCAAGAGAGATAAAGATTACTGTTGTTACCTTATTTAGTGACTGCTATAAAAAATTACCACAAACTTGGTGGTACCACAAGCAACACAAATTTATCATCTTCTAGGTCTGCAGGTTAGGAGCCTGACTTGGACCTCACTGGCTAAAATCTAGATGTTGGCAGAGCTATTTTTTCTGCAGGCTCTAGGGGAGAATCCATGTCCTTGCTTTTCCTGGCTTCTAGAGGCTGCTTGCATTCCTTAGTTGTTGGCCCCTTCATCGATATTCAAAGCCAGGTGTATCAGGTCAGGTTCTTCTCAGACCACATCATCCTGACCTTCTTCGTTAGTCACACCTCGCTCTCACTAAGGACTCGCTCTTTCACTTATAAGGACCCTTGTGATTATATGAAGCCACTTGGATCATCCAGGATTGTCTCATTTTAAGGTCTGCTGATTAGCAACCTTAATTCTATCTGAAACCTTAATTCCCCTTTGCCATGTAACCTAATAAGTTACAGATTCTGGGAAGCAGGACGTGAGCATCTTTGGAGTAGCCATTATTGTGTGTCACAACACCTTCCAATACAGATCTCATTGAAGAGACAGAAGAAATATCCACCAAGAAAACTGATAAAATAACCAAAAATTCTGCCTATATGCTCCAGCCAATCATAGAGACTTCAAAATAATGACATATACTAGACATATTTCGGGCAGTATAAAGAAGAACAAATCTGCCCTCAACAACCCTGAAGGGAGTGGGCAGGAGTAGACTCGAATCACAGAATCCCACAAAAGATGTAAAATTTCAATTGTGATAAATGTGGCAGTGATGAGGTATAGGTGTCTAAAAGAGGGAACAGGGACTCACTTAGAAAGGCTTCCCCAAGGAAATGTTGATCAAGCTTAGATATCACAAGACACTTAAACTAGGAAGAAAAAAAAAGG
Organism: Ailurus styani; assembly: GCA_002007465.1. Lineage (NCBI taxonomy): Eukaryota > Metazoa > Chordata > Mammalia > Carnivora > Ailuridae > Ailurus > Ailurus styani. The sequence goes on along the minus strand of LNAC01000432.1, from coordinate 1,788,149 downwards.
AGGGAGTTGGAGGATCATAATAGCCTTAGTCGAGGAGGGAACAGGACTGAACAGAAGAGAGGATGAAGAGTGTGAAGTGTGTTGTACATGATAAAGCTGGAGAAGAAGGCAGGGAAAGACCATGTGGGACCTGGCAACCACATTCACTACTTTAACTTTTATCCTGAACTCAAGGAAGTGTCACCTAAGGAGTTAAACAGAAATCTGAAATGGAATACGTACACATGATAATATTTGTCTTTTGAAAGATCACTCTGGCTACACTTTGAATGGATTGGGAAGGGTGTGCCAGCTGGAAGAAGCTGTGTGCATATAGAAGGATCTGACTTGGTCCTGATGAGAGATGGTGGTTGACTGAAACCTTGGTCGTGGCTGTGTAAGTGGGGGAGAAAAAGACACATTAAGGGTTACATCAGGGTAAAATCATCAAATCATCAGCACCAAAAGAAGGATTCGATATGGGGAAACGATGGAGAGGAATATGCTATGATTTCCAGTGGCCTGCTTGTAGGATTTGGCCAGGTAGTTCCTCATTTGGGATTTTCCATTGTCGCTTTTATCTCCAGAACCTTGATTCACCCGAGCCTGCCTCTGCCCGCCTTCCCAGCCCATCACCTGCGTCTGTCTCTATTGCCTGGGAAACTGTTTCTTGTTTGTTCTAAGGTTGGACTACCTCCTGGCCTTCAAAGTGGGCCTCTGCTTGCTTTGTCATAAATGACAGCATTTCATTTTTCTTTGACAAGTTCTCAGGACTCCTGCTAATATTTGTTCTTTCTGCTGACTCAACCCAGTAGGTCTTTAATGCAGAAAGCACTTGTATGGTAGTGACAGGAGATGATCTTTTGGGGCCTTACTATTACAGATCTTGCCTTGTCTCCAGTTTGACTTTTGAACACTGGCCCTGAACCTTTAAAGGCTGATGCGCATCACTGTTTCTGCTGTCCAGATAGGAAACTTGGAGTTGAGGCCCATCACACCCAAATGGCCTTGATTTTCACCGTGTTCCATGTTACAGGCTCTTTCCCTCTTCTTTTCCAAGGATATTCTGGCCCAGGTGATTTAGTTTTCTAATTGCCATGTAATTATTACCTCACTGCTCATAGTGCTGCTGTGATGTTATGTAGTCTGATGACGACAATCCCTAGAGTAACTTTGTGTGCATGTGGGCTCTAGGAATTAAAATGTTAACCCATAATATTCTCAAATAGTGATCAAGGACTTCCAATTGCCCTTGTGACTTCAAAGAACTTCATAGATTCACAGAAAAACAACCAAATTCACAGTGAAATCATTAGTACTGATTATGCTAATCACTTTATTAACATTATTCTTTATCCTCTAAAAACTCTGAAAGACAGGTATTATTATATCTATATTATAAGTGGAAAAAAATGGAGGCACATAGCAGTTAAATATATTATAGGAGCTAAACAGCTTAGAGCAAAGTAAATTATTTTTTCAAGGTTGTATAGTCATAACTGATGCAGCTGACATCAGAAGTCTGTGCTTTCTACCTTTATGCTGCTCTTCGGTCCCTTGAGCTATAGTTATACCTTTGAGTAAGATCAGAACTTTTTTACAACCCTACCCCACCTCCTGAAATCCTCAGTTCCTTTGGGATCAGAAGAGTAGTTGACCTGGATCATGCAACTGAATGGGTGTGTTCTGTCGGGAGCATTTTTAGCGCCCCTCCCTTAAACACTGTAGCATGTTGGTGGACCTGTGGATGCTCAATCCAGAATTTGGGAATGGTTGTTGGTTATAACATGGCACCAGGAAACTGCTCTTACTTCTTAACTTCCAAACTAATAGTCTTGGGCTTTTACGCCTCTTTCCTCAGATCCACTCATTTCCTAAAATGGGTGAAATGGAAGAAAAATGTGAAATGGGCAGTTCCATGGAAGAAAGCTCGCAGGTGGCATTGCTGAGCGATCTTGGAGCAATACTGCTTCTTGGATCCCAGCAGCCATATTATTGTGCTTTGCCTTTTGTTTAAATTGATTACTTCCCAGGTTTGTCTTCAGACCTGCTGAGCGAACATGTTTCTGATTACCTCCCCCCAGACTGATTAGTTGCACTTTTCTAAATGGAATCTAATTGTCCTCTTTTCTCCGTGTATTTGTAATCTCATTAGATCCATTTGTATTAATTCTTAGTCTCCTGGTGTGTGCAACAGCTTCCAAATTTGTAACATCTGCAAATTTTATTAACATGCTGTGCACTCTGTCTTTCACATCATTAATGCTCCCCGTCAATAATCCAGATGTTAGAGAGGACGAGAGCTTCACACCGACCCCTGGGGCCCTCACAAGAGATCTCTCCCTGCTCTAAACGTTGCTGCTTGTCATCACCTTTTATTTATGACCATTCTGTCCAACTGACACTCATGTGATCACATTGTCTTCAAACCTAATGGTCATTTTAAAGTAAATTTGCCAAGTTTTATTTACCAGTGAAAGGTCAACAATGTTTTGGGCATACTCTTGCCTTTTTGTAGAACTTATAATTAAGAATGTTCTAATCCTGTGAAAGTCTTCAAAAAAAATCCTTGATAAGAAAACGCTTGTAAAAAAAAAAAGAAAGAAAGAAAAAAAAAAGAAAACGCTTGTATAGCATTTTCTTATTCCTAACCTTTCTTGTTGTCACTGAAAGTCATTTTATAATTACCCACTGATTTGGATCAAGTGTATTATTCTTTAATTAAGAAAAAAATGAATATTTATTGAACATCAGTGTGCAAAATATATGGGTCCCTAAATTCAGATGAATAAGAGCTGGGATTTGATGGAATTTCTAGTTGAATTCACTGGCAAGTTACACCTTTATTGTTTTCATACTCACTGTCTTGTTTCAATTTCTTTTTGCAAAAGATACTTAATGGCTTTAAAATACTTTATTAGAACAATTATTCAATTGTTGGGATCATAGTTATGATAACACCATTCTTTTCACCTTAATGAGATCCATTTTTAAAGATCGGTTCAGTGATTCTCCTCAGGAAGCTCTCTTCTTTTCCAAAAATCTGATGATTCCCTATGCCCTTTTCCATCCCTCTTTTCCCTTTCATATGGTCTTTGTGTTTTATTTCACTTCCAGAATTGATCCTTTTGGGGGCCTAATTCTGCTTAATTCTAGAGCCCACAGACACCTACTGATTGCATTCATATTCATAAAAAAGCAACACCATGTTCTGAGGGAGTTTTATTCATAATTCAGTAAAATTTTTCATAACATATTTGAGGAACATTTAACAAATTTTAAATAGCAGGCACTAATCAGAGCAAACTATTAATATATTACGAATGATTATATTTTATATGCAAAGGCTTCAATTCTTCCAGTATAACTATACATATTTTAACTTTTTTAACGTGAGGCCTTGAGGTAGATTACATGTAAGAATGACTAATTCCAGGCCACCCAGTGGCTCAGATGGGTAAGCGTCCAACTCTTGATTTTGGCTTAGGTCATGATCTCAAGGTCATGAGATCCTGTCCCATGTCGGGCTATGCACTCAGCTCAGAGTCTGCTTAAGATTCTTTCTCTCCCTCTCTCTCTGGCCCTCCCCCTGCTCTCTATCATGTGCAATCTCTCGCTCTCTCTCTCTTTCTGAAATATATAAATAAAACCTTTTAAAAAAGAATGACTAATTCCATTCTAAATGGTAGAAAAATTAAATAAAATAGAATTCTGCTTATTTGTCCACAGTCTTGCCTATGTGGTATAGAAGAGAAAGCCAGAGATGCATTGTCTGTGTGCTCATGAGTAAAAGCTACTGCTAACATTTATACTATTAGAAGTGATTTCAACTGATTTTTTTCTAGCTGAGGAATGACAATGAAGATACTGAGGTAAGAGTAGTATCACGGTCTATATAATTTGGAGATGCACGTAATACAAATTAAACATTACATACGCCTAACTAAATAAAGGTTCATTTTTCTACTGTGGAAACAGGCAGTTCAGGGCTGGTGCATCTGCTCAGGTAATTAAATAAGAACCCAAGTTCCTTCTACTCTGTCATCTCTCCTGTGAGGTTTGGTGCTCAGTCACAGGATGGCTGCTTTTCCTCCAGGAGGTCTGTATGCCAGGCAGAAAGAAGAAAGAGAAAAAGGGTAAAAGAAGATGGAGCTGGCATCTTTCATCAGAAAAACAACAGCTTTTCCTAAACCTCCACCCAGTAAACTTTTGTTTGCACCTCTGTAGCTGCAAGACAGTTCATGACATGAATAGTTTTATCACCCTGAACAAAATCCAGGTTTAGTTAAGGAAGTAAAGATGGAGAGAGAGTTTGGAGTGCAACAAGCAAAGTCCATCACCAGGCCTATGGCATGGCAATCATGTGCATCCTATGTGACTTCTGCCCTGAGATACATAGAAACCATGCCACATTGCTAGCTCCTCTGTGAGTGCTCCAGGCACTCATCTGTCCTAGTAGTGCATTACTGTGTCCTATACCACACCCTGAGTGTACACATAAGCAGGTCATCATTCTGAACTAACGTTCTAAGATACAAAGAGCTTATGTCCTAGGCAGTGCAGACCTCTTACTGCATAGGATTTGAACCAGCTTTCTTAACCTTCTTAAGTAAACCCTTGAGGAAAGAACCTTTACAGCTACATGCACCAAAGTAAGTGGGGCTTGAGTTGTCTAGAAAAAGTACAAAAGTTTATTTATCCAAAAAGTATCTAGAAATGGAATGAGCTCCACCCTAACCTCTCACAGGTTTAGGAAGCAGTATTACACAAGGTTTAGGAGCATGGAGGACTTGGGATAAAAGTCAGCTCTGTCATTTACTAACTCTGAGTGTAGCAAGTTTAGTAACCTTATGAGCCTCTATTTCATGATCTCTAAAGTGGAATAAAGATAACAACTCTTACCTTAAATGGCAGTTTGGGGAATGAAACGAGATAATGTATGCCAAGAGTTTGAGACAAAAGAACTGCTCAATTAATGGCAGCAACTGGCAGTGGTGGGCTAGCGCATCCGCCATCCCCAAGATTGGGGGAAGAGGTAGCCCATGGCCCCTCTTCACAGATGCACCTCTAATGAAACAGAGAAGTAAGGTCTGAGTGAGACTTTCAGTACTTAATAATGTTGAATTTAAATTGAAGTTTGGCCACGGGACAGGGGTTTTACATTCCTCATCTCTAATTTACAGTAACTTAGTCAAACAAAAAAACATAAGAAACAGACCTTTATGTCCATTTCATTTAGACTTTAAGAAAGTTTAAGAACATGGAAAAGCAGCAGTATGATGCTTAAATGCTCTTGAAGAGGTAGTCTTTTGTGATCATCATAATTTAACAGCCTTGCCTAACCAAAGTTATTTGGACTAAGTGAGATGATATTTGTGGGTGTCTTGAGTGCCAAAGAGTGGAAGATGATGGAGAGTTTGTCAAAAGAAGATGAGTCTGGGGCGTGATGACCTTTGATACCCATTTTTCTGTGTCTTGAATATACTAGTCTACAGAATTAATAGCACAGTATAGGTGCAAATCCAGAAAAGGAGAAAAATGTAAAATTTTATTAACTGCCTAAAATCTTCTCTTTAATGAAATCAGGTGCACATCAGCTCACAGAGAAATAGATCTCATAAAGGAAATGAGAGCTCCTTGGCCTTAATGGGGAGTGAGGACATGTGGCCTCAAAGTGTTCTCAGAGTGTTTATAACACTGTGTAATGTTCTGCTCTCTTGTCAGTCATCCCCATAAGACGGTGAACCCTTAAGGGACAGGGACAGGGTTTAATTTGAATCTCTGGCTTTTAACACAGAGGATCCTATATTGTAGGTGTCTAAGGAATGTTTCATTGAATGAATTCATAAACAAAATGTAATGAGAAATAACAGTAACCAGAATTTCAATGAGAAAAAAGTGAGTATTCTCAAATTAAGGCTTCTTACAGAATTTTTGGCATGACAGTACTTGCATTTTATCAAACTTTTATGAAACTCACTAAATCTAGTGAGTGTAAGGGCAATGTGTTCCCTAGAGCCACTCACCTCAAGCGCCTCCTACTTCTTTCTGCTTCATCAATCTTGTCAGCCAATCATAGTCCATTGCAAATTATGCTGACTTCAGGAAGATCTTCCTTTTAATTCCAGCCAATGCTGATATTCTCTCTCTCCAGTATGTGTGTGTGTATGTATGTATGCATTAACTCTTAGACTATATTCAACCCAGAAATATTTTAAACTGGTTCCTCTTATTTCTTCATTGTTTTGGAAGTCTTGTCTCATTCATTCATTCATTCACTCACTCAATAATCAGTTATTGAACAATTTTATGTTTCAGGTGGTGTTCTAGGNTCATTCATTCACTCATTCACTCACTCAATAATCAGTTATTGAACAATTTTATGTTTCAGGTGGTGTTCTAGGTGCCTGAAATATATTGACAAAGAAATCAACCAAGAATATGCCAAATGCAAAATCAAAATCAAACATCTAACATGCCTCTTGAATACATTATGCCTGAACCCGAAGTATGTTGCAACCACTTTTGTGGGACTGAATCTCATAATTAATTGAGAGACCATATACCAAAGACAAGCACAAAGACTCCCAAGAGGACTGTTCCCTGTCACACTCATTGCCCATTTATAGGTCTATACTTGGCACCACACTCTGAAAGTCAAAGCCTTGGGACTCATTCTCTATCTGAGAATCATTAGCATGCATGCCTCAGATGATTGTGATTGGTTCCAGGTCTTTCAAGAGGGTGGGATTTATCCTAATTGGACTTTTGAGGAAGAGGGCCAAACCTAATGAAAGTTATGCAGCCAGCACTGGGAATGGAAAACCCAGATTACTGTGCTTCCCACCCCTCCCCACCCCCGCCCTTTTCTGGCCAATATACATAGCTGGCATTTATTTGTAGAGTGGTTTCAGGGGACTATGCAATTTAAACTTTTTATGCAACTTCCAGCAAATCAGGAAATCTGGAATTGACATAGTTGAAAACACATGCTTCATCACAGAGTTTAAGTATATATACCAGACACATCCCCTCAGAATTGGAGTTTTCTTTTTTTGTGTGTGCCCAATATGAAATATATATATAAATTTCTATTGGGGCCTTCCTAACAAACTGACATAGAGCAAAAGATAGTACACCATGATGATTTAATTGCTTGAGTTGCTTAAGCTCTAAATTCCAACACAGTAGGTAATGGAAAATAACACATCAAGGACACCATGAAGTACACAAGGATGCTGGGACTATTTTAATATAAACCTCTTGAGGGTAAATAATCATCTCTTTGAGTTTGGCCCTGAGTGTAATGCATAACCAGAGCTGTGAGAGAGTACATCAAGACTCTTATACAAAAGGAAAACATTTTTCTAAGTCCAAGTTTTAAGTGTGGAGAGAAGCTTCATTTGGAGCTCACAATAAACAGCCTATGAGAAGGTCAAAAAATAATTTTTAGAAAGTCTTTAGAAATCTAAGACAATGCAATTCCTAAGGATACTTTCATCAGATTAAAAAGTGAAACTTTCTATTTACTGTCTGTGGATTCATCTTTAAAGGTCAATCAGATCCTTTAAAAAATTAATTTCATTGTGATTTAAACATTGACATTAGGTTATCTCTGGAGCTTATCAGGCTTAGATTACTGAGTTCATTTTTACAGGAATCTATACAAAATGTCCTGATAAAGATGGCTATGAGCAATCAATGTGCTAATTGATAATTCTGAATAAACTGAATTTGGTAAGTTGAATCACAACTTAATGTTTTGGGGAATTTTGTCATACAAAGAAGTTCTTAATGAACATAACCACCATACTCTTCACGTTCTTTGTAATGTTCTAATCTGTGTAGTGAGAAGTACACATGTAAATGGGTATCACAAGACCATGTGAACGCAATTGCCCCAAATTTTGGATTTGACTCCTTTTCGCGACTGTGTCAGGGTTAATTTTGTTTCTGTAATTGAAAATTGCCAGACGTTGTTAAGGTTGCTACATCCTAAACAACCTTCCCAAATTACTGTTACATGCTACATGCTTCAAGCCTTATTCATAGATTCTCTAAACTAAAATCAGGCAATTCCGTGTGTCTTTGAGGCTGGATTATATAAAAATTAGTTATGTGACTCTGAGTAATGTCCATTTGTGCTAACCTGGTCTTATTTAAAACCAAAATAGAAAAACATTTCTAACAGATTTGATAGTCTACAGCTAATAGTTAATCAATTTCTCATCTCTCCTTCATAAATAAAACTAGAATCAAACCTGTCTAATAGTTTCACTATGCAACTACTGTTAATAATAGACAGGTTTAGTATTCTCAGAAGGTATATTATTCATTTCTCATGATACTTTATCATACCGTTTCAAAGTTGTTAATGACCACAAGTATCTTAATTTTGATAGATTCCACTTTATAAAATAAGGATCCAGTCTTAGTCTATGTATTTACATACATATAACTTATAATCAACATGTAAATCCTTATCTAAACTAAACTGTGATTATTACTGTGAAATGTTCAAGATTTTTTTCTGGTTTTGAATTAGTCGAGAACAACTTTCATTTATAAGCAAAACATGATGTATGTGTGCCATTCATGAAATTGATTTGATTTCTAAACAAACTGCTCAGCAACAGCTTTGCATTTTTAAGAAAACAATGACTGAAAATTTTAGGGAAAATGGATATTTTGCATGAACAGAACAACATATTAATATTTCTCACTGATAGCAAAGAAGCTATTGTTCTGTTGTTAGAAAAAAATGTGTGGCTAAAATGTACATAGGTTTGCTTTTTTAAAGAAAACATGCATGTAATACAGTGATAGTGGTATCAGAAAAAATATTTAAAACTTGGAAATAGGCAAATGAGATTATTGGGTGTTCTTTCATTACAGTGCTTGGCTTGACTTTCTATACTGGCTAGGCAATTGCAACACTGTAAAGGCAGAGATTAACTTGTAGATTTTTTTTTTCAGAAGAGATGCAAAAAATATTTGTCCTGTGACATAAATAAACTCAAATGTTTCTGTTTGAGCTCTTTGGGAACTAACCAGTTTTACATTTAATGTAGCGATCTTATCCAAACATTTCTTTGTTAAGTGGCCTGTATATACTAGCTTCTCAAAAGCATTATTATTATTATTATTATACCAGCTTTAACATCTTACTGGTTCCTTTCTTATTTACTAACTTAAATAAAATCTTTGACACATGTTCATTTTATATTTACCTAAGTGTCATGGTTTCACCTTTTTAAAAATGATACTTGAACAACTAGCAAACAAAATGAACAAAAGCGGATAGGGGAAAGCTCTTATACTATCTCCTTTATTTCCCTTTCAGAGAGATTTCTCTTTTTTGTCCAAGGTCCTATTATGCTTATAACTCTTTACTGTTCTTTTGTCATTTCTAACTTGCATGTGATTCATGAAAGAATTCACTATTCCAAAAGCATTTATAAATGTTTCTTTTTTCTGTAAAGAATGAAGTTCAACCAAATAACATGACTGCTGAGAACTAGCAGGGCACTTGGCCATGTAGGAGCATCAGTGTTGATGGTTCAGTACTCCCGAGTCGGCAGTGCCTCTGCCTCTGGGAAAATGGCCGAATTCCTGACTCTTTCTCCTCCTTCTCCTACTCTTCTTCTTCTTTTTATTAAAACTTTGTTTTTTTAGAGCAGATTAAGGTTCACAGCAAGATTGAAGGGAAGGTACAACAATTTTTCAGATACCCCTGCCCTTCTTACATATAGCCTCCCTCATTATCAACACCCCCCACCAGACTGTTACAGTTATTACAATTGATGAATCTATGTTGATATATCATTATCACCCCAAATCCATAGTTTGCATTAGGGTTCACTTTTTTTTGTTTTAAACCTTTTATTTAGGGTTCGCTCTTGATGTTGCACATTCTATGGATTCAGACAAATGTACAATAACATAGACTCATTATTATGGTATCATATAGAGAAATTTCCCTGCCCTAAAAGTCCTCTATTCATCTCCCTGTCTCCTCCAACCCCTGGCAACCACTAGTCTTTTTAGTGTCTCTATAGTTTTGTCTTTTTCAGAAGTAATGTAGTTGGACTCATACAATATGTAGACTTTCTAGATTGTCTAATAATTTTAGTAATTTAATAATATGCATTTAAGTTTCTTCCATGCCTTTTCATGGCTTGATAGCTCATTTCCTTTTAGTGCTGAATACTACTATTCTATGTCTGGATGACCCACAATTATTTATCCATTCACCTCCAGAAGGATATCTTGGTGGCTTCCAAGTTTTGGCAAGTATGAATAAAACTTACAAATATCCATGGGCAGGTTTTTGCTTAGATATAGATTTCCAACTCCTTTGAGAATTAGCAAAGAGTGTGATTTCTGGGTCATACTGTAAGTGAATGTTTGGTCTTATAAGAAAACTCCAAGATGCATCCAAAGTGGCTATACCATTTTGCATTCCCACCAGTAATGAATGAGATTTCCTGTTGTTCCACATCCTCACCAGCATTTGGTGTTGTCAGTGTTCTGGATGTTGGCATTCTAATGGGGGTATGGTGGTATCTTATTGTTGTTTTAATTTTTATCTTCCAGATGACATATGACTTCTTTTTCATTCTAAACATTCCTATAGCTCTAGATATAGGGTAATTATATATTGAGTAGTTCTTATTTCACTTAATCCAGAGCATTTACATGAAAAAGATTAAGCCTGAAAAGAACCATAGTTCAATGACAAGGACCAAGAAGTCGAAGAAATAAAGCAGGCAGCTAAAGTAAGTCTGCTGGATTATCTGTGGAATGGAGACCTCTGTTGGCCCTCTACCCTTGATGTTAACAGTTGGAGTCATCTAATTATCTAAGAGATTCTTTCTTATCTAGGACTCTGAAACCAGTCTTATTTCCAGTCTATAGCACAGAGAGAAAGAGCTCTGGGTGGGTAGGCCAGTCACTCACAATTGAGCAGGATTTGCTGCTGCTCCTAATATGACATTGATTCCTTGTTATCTGGAAATCAAGCTGTCGATTCATCTTCCAATTCCTCTGTGGCTGCCTTATACCTTAAATTCCACTGCCTCATGCTTCAGCTCTGTGGCAGCAGGTTCCTACTGTATCCTTGGGTTCTCCAATGATTTGCTTCTTCCATTATTTTTCTCCGTCCTTGTAGTTGGTAGATTATCTGAAGAGTATCTGAAATCTCACTTTTAGTGACTACATCCTGTCCCTAAATTTCAAGCTTCATATCATTCTTTGACACCTGACACTGGCCACCGGCCTTCCTGCACTACTGGTTTGTAGACATCCATTGTTATTTATGTCAGCCTAACCCTCTACATTCTTTACCCAGTTGGATTTCCCACTAGGTTTGAAACATGTTTATATTGATGTGCTTTCTTTGTCTCCTTTTGTGGCCTACCCTTGAACTCATCCATGCATACCTCTCCTGCCTTAAAAGCTGAACTTATTTTCACTTTCAACATTTTCATTTTGGAAGAATGGACTCTTCTCCACCATTCTTTAGTATTGGTTATGGCACTTTCTCAAGAAATAGAAAAAAGCAAAGATTTTTTTTTCTCTATTTATTCCTTCTACTGGTGTGATGGGTGAGTGTATACTTGGTGGAAAGATTCTTCACTCTTAAGTCACAATTTGTGACCCAGAGAACTTCAGTTTATTGGTAAACTATTTCTGCACTTAAGTTTACACTGCAGCATTTTTAAAAATTCTGGTATAGTCATAATTTACTTGTAACATCCTTTATCAGAGGTTTCTTAGATGCATTGCTCCCTTCCATTTTGAGAATGCATCAGACAACCCAGAAAGTCGGGGTGGGGAGTCCGTATGGCCCACTTCTTTAATTAACTCATCCATTTATATTAAAACATTATAAACCATGGATATAAGGATAGTCCTTCTTTATTTCTTTATCAAATAAACAACTGGAATTACTTCTAAGTATATTGCAGCTGAGTGAGGGTTGGTCAACGTGCCCTTGAGTTTTATTCCTGAATCTTGCCTCTGGGCTTTTTGCTTAATCTATTGTTTATATCTATAAAGATAATGAACTAATATCCAACATTTAATGAACCAGGCATTAAAGTAGGAAATTTAAGACTTTCTTGTGTGTATTAATCACCGTGTCCAGAAAAGGTCTTTATCATATTGCACTTGAGAAATTCTAAGACCTGAAACTTTAATAACACCAGCAATACATGTATAATGCTTACTGTATACCAGGTCTTCTTTTCAACCCTTTACAAAAGTAGAATCACATAGCCCTCCTAACAACTCAGAGAGGTTGATACTATTACTATCTTTGTTTTATAGATAAGAAAACTGAAGCAGAGATTAAGTAAGGTGTCTGAAATCACACTTGTAAGAAATTTTTTTTTTTTTTTCTCCTTCCTAAGTTTCATTTAAAATGAGAATGAGCAGCATCTCTATTTTGTGCTTTAGGAATGCGCTACCTCTGGAGTAATAGGACAGCTCCTTGATATTTTACTGTGAACATGGTTACTATGTGAAATCCTTTTCATCTTGTTCATTTTTAAACTCATGACTCTATGAGCCCAAGAATCCTCACCTGTCTAACTGAATGGCTAAAAAGTGGTGTAATGCGTGATTTAGTTTGAAAAACAGAAGATACAAAACCAATCACTGTTATTATTTGTGTCTGTATCTATCTCCATGGCACTGACCCCCATCCCCTCTCCCCATCCTGTTCGTTTGCCTTTTATTCCCATTTCCTGACTGGTGCCCCCCCACCCCCCCACCTTAAGGACCATCCCTGGTGTCCAAAAGGCCTTATGAGTTATCTTCAACTGGACAGATTTAGTTCTAAGGTCCATTAATACTCAGAGTATTGGCTAATATGTTTGTCTGATCTTGCATTTGAATGCATTTCCCTAATATTGAATTCCCAAATTGTTTTAAATTCTCCATTAGGATCATTGGGGTATTTAAAAATGTATGAAGGTTTGATGCCTCTTGATGTGAGCCTGTCAGTCACCGCTGATGACTGCGGTCTGAAGCTCTGGTGAGGAGGATGTGAGCTACCACTGGCCTTAAGTAGAGTCCTGTAGAGGCTTCAGTGGCCTGAGTGATATCTTAACATGTCTCTAATTTAATGCTTTTATCAGCTGATTCAGTTTCCTATCCAGACTGCATTGTTTTTCTTCAGGGCAGTGAATTGCTGGGATAAAATAGAGAAGTAGGATAAGAAAAAAAATCTTTTTTCTAAGCCTATCCCCACCTACCAGCTTCTGAAATGTGTACTTAGAAATGAGCTTGAATCTTGACAAAAAGTATTTGAAAAAAAATTAAATATGAATTATTTAGACAAAATTTTGAAAAGGCTATTTTTCTTCCAACTTAATCCAGAATATAGTCTGCTTTTAGAAAACATCCAGAACAGCTCAACAAGAAGAGAGGTGGCAGTGGTTCAGAAGAGTTCAGAAGTCTATTTTGAAGCTCAAATGATGAGCCGTGCTGGGCTGCCAGCTACTTCACTCTTACTCTGAATTATAACCATGGAGAACCAGACCGGACCAATTCAACAAACTGCGACATTTGTAAAAATTTTCTTTAAAGGGAAAAGAAAAAAAAAATCTAGGTCTTTCTTTCCACTGCAGTATGAGACCCAAATCTTTCAAGGCCATTTGCTACTCCCAAAATAAAGCAATCCTGTTGGTAGCAATTCTGTGCTCATGCTTGCTGAGATAAGTTTACTGATGCAGGGTGTTTGGATTATACTGAAGTTTGAGTTATTTGTTCAGGGAAAAATGGTTTCAATTCATGACCTGAGTCAAGGACTTCAACATGCATGGAACAAGTGAATATTGTTTGTAGTTGTTATAATTAGGTACATATACACTTCTGTGTGTCTAAATTAAACGTATCACATGCTAAAATATGTCAGTTATCATTTAGCATTTATTTCCCACGTTAGTATTATTGGTATCTCCTCAGAATGGCTTCAGGAGTTGCTATCTTTATGGCACTTTTAGACCCCTTTCTGTGAGTTAATATTATTTGGAAGCTTTGAAAATATTGGCTATTGTATATTTCTCATGTGAACGCAGTGATTTTGAATTACTTTTAAATCAAATGATAAGTTGGAATAATTAAACCAAGGCATTAAAATGTGCATGAAAATGCTTTTTTTTGCATTATTAATTTTTTCACCCTCCAGAAATAATTCGTGAGATTGTCTTTTTCTGATGGGAAAACTGAGGTTAGGTTGGTTGAGAGCTCAGAGGAATTCTGGAAGGTTAGGCAGGAGGGGTCTTCAGGATTCCTGATGCTATGCTGACACTGACCAGGGAAGTTCACCCCCTCCCCATTTCTCTCATTTTGAAGAGAGACACTTCAGTGGGCACAATACAGCTCTCAGTCATGGGTTCAGGGTATTATACTCCACAGCAGGACTCCTTTTCATCCTACAGGGAAATAGGCTTCCATTATAACCCTCAACTCTCGGCAAGAACATAGTTAAGGACTGAATTAAGCTATTGCCCACAATTGCAAAAAATTGGATACAACGTCTTTTCGTTCCTTTTGAAGATATAATGACAATACATAAGGCTTACTTGAAGTGGAACAAATGTACTCAGCATGCTGATGGGAGCATAAATCTGTTTGTGACAACTGTAATAGAGTCACGCAGGCTACTGCTTGTTAATCAAGAGTTTAAGTCTTAGGCTGAATAACCAAATTCTGTTGATTTTTTGTTTTTTGAAGATCAAATCAAACTTTAGTTTTCTCCCACAGATTTGACACTGCTCATCTCCTGTTTCTTTTTTATCTCTCCTCATGTTTGCTCATCTTTAATGTAAATGTACCTTATGGATTGTTGAACTTTCTAGAGACTCCTGCTGCGTTGATTAATTGCTAATGAATGCTAATGAAGGAGTGAGGTGAATCTACACTATGATGTATTTAAGGGATGATTGATTAGATTTAGCACTGGCTGTCAGGAGAGTACTTACTACAAGAACAACGAGTCCATAAATATGCACGGAGTAGTTGGTAGTCTCCCTCTGTGACTCTGGCCTTTCAAATCAAGTTCCTGGGTTCATTGAATCAGAGAAAGGACTAACCTTTTAGCTTTTGTAACTGAAATAAATTTTCTTGTTGAAAAAATATGGTAATTTTCTAATGGTTTCTAATGAAAAATTGATAATCAGTGAATATTTAACTGTTTAAATAATATTGGACAGATTTTCTTAAAGGATAAAATTAATTTCTAGTAAAAATAGGCTCTACCAAATGTGTTTGGAATCCGTCTAGTTAAATAGCAAATTAACTGACTTTGTAAACAAGATGGTGTGTAGTTGTTTAATAAATATTTGTATGTTGGTACATTGGTGCTGAAGTCCTAAAATCAGATTCTATGACCCTAATGAATTTGACATTGGAACTAAGTTTTTATTCTTTTCCCACTCTTAATGATACTTGCGGTTCCAAAGCTTGCTTTATTTAACTGGTGAAGAAAATGCTTTCTTAAGTCCTTCTCTCCTGCTGAAGTAACACTGACAAACAAACATGTTTGGGGGGATTAGAAATGTTGGAATTTTGAGAAGGCCAGATAAATTATAATTCCTTTCTTTCCTGCCAACTATCTGAATCTGTTGAAAGATAAAACAAAGGCATATCAGTTGGAGAGCGATTGTTGTTCATAAAGCTGACATCAGAGAATGTGATTTAGGTTTGTGGCTACAGTAGGCTTCATAGTATAAATGATCAAATATTGTCTCCCAAGTTCAGGAGGTACTGAGGACTCCTGGTCTCCTCTGAAGGGGATCTACCCTGTGTTCCTTACCTGATAGAGTAGAGGAGAAAACTGGCCTCCTGTAAGCAGCTATTACCTGAGTAATAAGGCAAGGGCTGAGTCACCCATGCCTAATTTATCTTCTAAACTCACTCAAAAAGTCCGATCCCCCACCCGAGGGAAATGAGGAGGCACCAAAAGAAACATCCTCTATATGGAAGGGAGTGTTAAGAGGATATTTGGGGGGATGATCATTACCTCAATTAAGAAAAAAAATCAATTTGATCTACCCAAGGTCAACAAAAACCCATTAAAAAAATAAAATATTACCACGAGAAGAGCATAGTTTATCATGAGGAGTGATACTGGGATCATCAATCATGAGAGGCACAATCTTAGGCATATACCAGAGTTCAGAAATACATAAAGTTAAGAATTATTCCTTGAGATGTATGCCGAGGTAAAGATTTAAAAAAATTTAAAAGGAAAGAGGATGGGATACTGAAATATACAGGTAGGTGTTATCTACATGAGATTAAGATATATACATTGCGGGGTGCCTGGGTGGCTCAGCGGGTTAAGCCTCTGCCTTCGGCTCAGGTCATGATCTCAGGGTTCTGGGATCGAGCCCCACATTGGGCTCTCTGCTCAGCAGGGAGCCTGCTTCCCCTTCTTTCTCTGCCTGCCTCTCTGCCTACTTGTAATCTCTCTCTCTGTGTCAAATAAATAAAATCTTAAAAAAATTTGTATATATATATATATATATATATATATATACATACATTTCTTTCTTTTTTTTTCTCCCCCCCTTTTTTTTGGAGGGGGCAGTAAATAGTTTCAGTGTGTAGCAGTAGGCCAACTGGGGAAGGTAAGACCCCATCCACCCCTCACTGCCAAGGCCCCAGCTCTTCTCATGATGCCCTGGAACCAGTGTGCCTGAGCCAGTCCCATGCCTGCCCCAGCCCTGAGGCCCCCAAGTCCCAGGGAAGGGTGGGAAAAGAAGGTTGATGGCCTAAGATATATACATTTCTAAATGACTAGATAGTAACATATGTACTCATACATATAGATGATTCCTTGTTTTTTCTTTTTATCTAGCTACTTTCCCCTTGTGTCATAATATGAAATACTATATAAGATATTAATATTGCTTTTTAATAACTAAATAGAGATTATGCAGCTTAGGGCTCTCTTCTATTCTGATGATCAGAATGAGTGAGTTTTACAAATGCTGTTCCTAGAAGTTTTACCTAGGGAGCATTTGTAAATTTTGTGTTGTGTGGGGAATAATTACGTATTCCGCACTTAGTTGTTAGATTCACTTTACAACATCATTGCATTGTTTATAAAGTGGGTAGAGTTGGGTAATAGAACTGAGCTATCATTTGACATAAGGAATATTTGCAAAATACTGATCATTTTACATTAAAGCCTATTTAAAAATCCATATTCTATGAAACATCTATTTCTGTTATTTTCTTTCTTGGGAAGGTCTTGCTTATGGCATGTTTTATTTTTTCATCTGCTATCTAACATTTTTAGTCACAGAATCACAGTGCTGCTATTTCTCTTCAGCACCACAGAGACATGGAAATGTAATTGCCTTAATATCAGCATTATGTTGTCAACAATCACTTGGATGGTGACTGGGTCTTTTTTTTTTTAATTATTGACTGAATTTTTTTCTTAATATTTTAAAAATCAGATAGGCTCTGCCTTAAGCTAAGGCTTTATATTCTAAAAGTTTTCATATTTACAAAACTGATCAACTTTTTATTTTGTGTGTATATTTATGTGTATATGATATATTTTGCCACCTATGCACGTGTCTATTTTTTAGAGTGGTAATATATCATTTTACTCTTTTTCTTGAGCACTTCCAGAGTCAGGTAACCCTGGTCAATGGCCATTTGGATCTTTATCCAATTCATAAAGGATAGAGTCCTGATTCTTGGATAATATATTTGAAAGGATCACAAAAAGTCAGTGTCTCTGCTTTTCATTCTTCCTTTTTATACACATATTTTGAAAAGGATTACACGCTATATATAACGCCACAAATTTAGGACAGCCATACTTAAAAGAAAAGTGAATAAGAACAACTTTGATTTTCTTTTACTGAGTTAACTACTTTTCTTAACTAGAGCAAATGTATTAGTACATCATGTGATTTTTTTTTTTTTGCCATCTTAATAAAGTGGTTCTACCAATATATTCCTAGTGCAACCCAGCGGACAACTTTCTTTGCCTTAAATCTCTTCCTAGACATTAAAAAAGACTGTGTCTATTAAATCTTATGTTACTGAAGTAGAAACTAGTGAAAACTGTTTTCGTCCCTTTGTTTCAAATAGCTTTAAATATTTTCTTTTGTCTTGACCTTAGAATCCCACTTGTCATTGCACCGTTCCACCTTTGCGATATTCCTCAATCCATGAAGCACGAGCATGGACAGTACTCCAAAGAGACAAATAAAACTCTTTCTTCTTAAGTTAGGTTCTTGTCATGTATGACGATCTAAATTTAATTATTGGCCTAAGCCCGTGCTATATCCCTAATAACATCAGAATTAAATACATCTGCCAAGTTAAATATTAAATAATTGCATGGGGAGAGAGAACAATTTACAAGTGTAGGCAATAGAGAGCTTCTCTCAGGTGAGAGCTGAAACAGAGTCGGTGGGGCAAAGAGACTCTTGATCAGAGAAAATACTTTGAAAGTTCTAGGAAGAACAGAAAGATGATACTTAGTTTTATAATCCAGAGCATGACCAGATGGAATTCAGGGGAGTGTTTTATGCAAGGATTTACTCTGGTTAGAGAAGGGGAGAGAGAAAGAAGGAAGCAAACCGCTACTTGATAACTATGCTTTCTGAAACAAACACCTGCTATGCACTTGAATCCCTGCAATGGCTTTATTGTACAAATACAGAACTGAAGTGTAAAGATGTTCAGTGATTTGGCCATGGTTTACAAGACGAGTGTTATAAGAAGGTAGAACATACACAACTGAAAACCTGTTTTAGGAGGTATTTAATGGATCTTCTTCTCAAAGGTCTTATAATTGATGGGAAAAATTGATGGGAAAAATATTAAAAGAAGCAAAGATAACAGAAGAAGGACTCGATGTGTTTAATTAAAGTTTGTCCACCTCCACCCCATTCCCAAATAAGTACTTGAATAACTACTGGAAATGATCAGGAGTTCTGCTAATCCTATCTGCCCGCTCCCTCAATAAACAAGGACAAACATGGTTCTCTTAAAAAATTCAGAACGAATTCAGCTCATGTGTTATTTCCAAAAACAACTTTCCTCAAAGTTGTTGTTACTGTTTTTTTATCTTGTCAAAGATATAACCAAATGTAGTTGATCAAGCATCCTCCTAAAATCATTTTCTATGCAAACCAGAGTAACTCAGGAAGAATTCCAACTCTTCCTTCGTTAAGATTTTGGGACCAATTTGAAAAAGTTCTTTTAAATACTTATTTGATCTCCCCATTTTTCATTGTGGCAAAATATCCATACCATGAAATTTGACATTTTAATAAGTTTTGAGTGTATAGTTCTGTGGTATAAATATATTCACGTTGTCATGCCACCATCACCACTATTCATTTCCAAAACTCTTTTTATCATCCTAAACCAAAACTCTGTCCCCATGAAATGCCAACTTTCCAGGCATCTCCAACCACCCCCCCCCCAGCCCATGGTAACCACCATTCTATTCTCTGTCTCTATGAATTTGACAAGGTACCTCATATAAGTGGTACCATGTAATATTTGCCTTTTTTTTTTTGGTCTTGCTTCTTTCACTTAGCACAATATTCTCAAGGTTCATCCATGTGGTAGCATGAGTTAGAATTTATCCCTTTTTAAGGCTGAATAATATTCCACTATATGCCTTTCCAAATTTTGTTTACCTATTCATCTGTTGATGGACATTTGGGTTGTTTCCACCTTTTGGCTGTTGTGAATAATGCTGCTGTGAATGGGGGTGTACATATCTGATCCCCTTTAAAAGGATTTTTGTTCTACAGAATGCTCACCTTTCCAGCTAAGACATTTCTCACTCTGTGTTTGTTTTCAATTTTTCTCCCAGCAACCAATGCGTAAATAGTTCCCTTTAGGTCTATCTCTACCCTCTTTTGTCTCCCCTATTTTTATTTCCCCTGACAAACCCACCCCCCCCCAAAAAACAAAAAAAATCAAGACCTCCTAGTAACTGATGAAAAGCATTCAAGGGCATATTGCAGACAGATAGGACATGGAGATTTGTTAGTAGTAAAACTTGGTGAACAAGTTATTTCCTCATTATACCACATGTCACATTCTAGAATGCTATTGTCCCAGATTTCTCATTAGCACCTCATTATTATGCTCCTCCATATATCGTGTTTGTTTTTAAATTTCTCTGAAAAGCCCTGCTAACAAAATGTCACCATGTGAATTCCCAAGAACCACTATTGCCATAGCATTGGAAATGTGTCTGAGATTTCTTAGAAAATGGATAGTTTAGCAATTAGGGGCCTAAACTGCCAGGTGGAACAAATAAACTGTAGTCAAGGAAAAATGACCAATGAATCCACATTAAATTTATTTTCTTCCTTAGCCTCTTGTTAATCCCTAATTGCTAGCAGACAGGTAGGAGGATAAATTCCATAGCTATTGTCCTGGCAGAATGCAATTTGAATGCCCAATTAATTATTAGTCTGTCATGATGTTTAATTTAGATAAAGTGGCTCTTTAGTAGCCACTTTCCTGACTTACAGTCAAAAATTACCTATCCAAAAAGGACACACAATTCTGTGGACGCAATAATACCCTTGACCTTTACTGTTCCTTTACTCATCCAAAAAAAAAAAAAAAGTAGGGCTAAAGATGTATCTGAAGGTTTTTGAATGGTTGTAATAATAACATCCCCAGAGACTAGATATGAGGCTATGACTAGTGAACCAGCTTTCTTTTTTTTTTTTAAAGATTTTATTTATTTTTTCGACAGAGAGAGAGAGAGAGATCACAAGTAGGCAGAGAGGCAGGCAGAGGGAGAGGGGGAAGCAGGTTCCCTGCTGAGCAGAGAGCTTGATGTGGGGCTCGATCCCAGGACCCTGAGCTCATGACCTGAGCCGAAGGCCGAGGCTTTAACCCACTCAGCCACCCAGGTGCCCCAGTGAACCAGCTTTCACCGCATTTTTTTGCTGAGCATCTACAACTCTCTCCTCCTTTTTACTTGTGACATAACCTGGAAAAGACGATATTGGATCCTACCCTGATCGATTCTTCTAGAGGTGGCAATGGTGGATTTAAAAAGAAGGGCCATCCACAATTTCTGGACATCTGTATTTTCTGAGAAGTGGCTGCAATGTTCTTCTATTAATACTGTCAAAGGCCTGCATTCGATCAGAAAGAGCCATGTACCACAGATGGCATTTTTCACATGCCTTTTCCTGGAGCTTATGGAGAGTAAAGATCAAGTTCGCGGCAACACTTCCTCCTCTGCAGCCATGCGGGCTCTCTGGTAGAAGTGCATTTTAGCACTTGAGGAAGCAGCCAGTTGAGAAAGATTCTTGCCAGAGCATTATCAAGAGTAGATTGACAGGAGATCTCCTAAGCAATTCTCACACTCCAATCTGCCACCTTTGTCTCGTGTAGAGGCATGATAATTGCAGCTTTGAAGGCATTTGGCAGGATTTTATCCCCCCAGAAACACAAATAATTGTTAAAGACCCTCAGGATTTAAAAGAAATAGACCATCTAGGTGGTAATCTGGTCTAACACCTCCAATTTCAGGTAGGTCAGCCTACCATAGTTAGGACTGCTCTTCTGTATCCTACTTTCTAGGTTATCTCTGTCCCACTCCCACTAGAGATTGGTAACCTACGGAACTAATTCTGCCCTTTAAAAATAAGAAAATAAGGTTATTCTTTATGCCATTCAGTTGTTTTAATATAGCTTATAAACCTATAGTTAAGACTGTTCACTAGGAGAGAAAACCTCGTATCCTTTTCATTTACCTTTCCTATAGGAATTGTGAGAAGATGATTCTGATTCTTTTTAATTTCTTCCATCCCTTTGCCAATTTAGAAATTAGCCATTATTACTTATAATAAAGACAGTGATTAATAATAATAAATCTAGCACTGATAATAGCTTATAATTACCAAATACTTATTATTTCAGGTTTTATGGTAATTGCTTTACATGTATTTTCTCATTTTTAAGCCATACAGCAACCCTAGGAAGCTCCTGAAGATCAGAGGGTTAAAATCGACCCAAGGTCATAAGCACTATGTAGCCAAGCAGGATTTAGATATAAGTGGTTTGAATTGAACCCTCTTAACCACTATGATTTACTGCTGATTAACAGCATAATATTTCCCACAAACTAAACTCCTTACAACTATTACAACAGTTTATGACTCTTTTCTTTATTAAAAGTGCTCCATGTTCTAGTGGATATATTTCTCGCTCTGCTATACATGTCTTTCCTTCCATTGGACCTATGTGCCTTGTATTTCTTAAAATTTTTCTTCTCTATATTTGTCACCTAGGCAACTCTCCAGAGAAATCAAAGATTTTGTATTTTACCATTTTATAACCATAATGGCTTCTGCGCTTTGTGGAGAATGCATAACGTTTCTATTTATAGAATGGAAAGAGTGATATAGAAGGATAAATTCAGGAATTTATAAGTACTACTTTAATTATTCCATTCAAAATCAAACCATGTTGTGAAATCTTTTTCTTTTTGGTTAAGTAAGCTTGAATTAGTGTACTGTTTCCACAAACAAAATTTGCTGGGTCTTAATTCCTTTATTAAGTTATTGGGAGAGAAATTAAATAATTCGTGTTCTAGGATGTTAGAAGATATCTTTCCTGTCAATATGGACACAGAATTCTAGACATTTAAATATACTTACAGCAATATAATCATGCATTTTTTTCTCTACACTTCTCCATCACAAATAGAAGCATGAGCAAGTCTATCATATAAGGAGATTATTTGTGTTTGATTTGGAATTCTCTTAAATATCTATGTTTATTATTCATTAGTACTAGTGTAGGGCCCTAAAATGATTTTTTGTATCCATCTCCCTTAAAAAAATACCTTATTGTACCCTATACATATGTGTGTTTGTGGAAATCCCTGGTCAGAACTTAACTTGATTTTAATAGCAAAGAGAAGAAATCAGATAGAACCCCGAAATGTGAGAATCCAGACCACAGAGGCTGGGAATATCACAGTCAAAGCCAAAATCTGTAAATGGTGTCTGTACCTTAAGCTCTTTCTAAAAGATAAGAACTATAATAGTATTTTGCAAGGTTTGGGATAATACTTTGGTCCTCTGTGAATTTTCAGAAAGAATGATTCATTTGTGATAGAAAGCTTTGGACCCTTAGATAATTACATCAGCCACACTTTCCAGGCATGTTATCAAATTCACGCTGATATTAATACAGGATTTTTGCCTCCCTAAGTATTTATAAAATGAAACATCTCCTGGTCTTCTAGCTATTGCAATACATGTTTGAATTGGGATTTAATCCCCCCACTTCCTAACCTATTTTTTTAAATAAAAATGTTAAGAAAAACTAAAGTGAAAAAAAACAGGATACCAGCAAGTTCAGACCATATGATAATTTTTACAATAGATGATTACATTAGTATGATTATGCTCCTTCTAATTCTTGGATATTACATTAGCCATTTGAAGATTTTTTTCTTTAAAATTTTAGCTTTAATAAACCATTATCTATATATAATTGGCATTTAGTCAAATGTGCCCACCTTAAATATATATAATTCAATGAGATTTGACAAATGCATGTACTCACGTAACCACTAGCACAAAGTATGGCACATCGCTCAGCAACATTTCCTCACGCCTTTTTGCAGTTAGTCCCCTCCCTCCGCCCTTGTCTCTAGAAACCAGTGATCTGCTTTCTGTCATCATGGATTAGGTTTCCCTTTTACAGAATTTTATATAAAAGGGATAAACAGAATTCACTTTTTTTTAAATCTCTGGCTTCTGTTCTGCATAATATTTTGTTTTTATATTTATTACATGTATTTGGTAGCTCACTTCTTTCAATAGCTAGCTGAGTAGTACTATGTTTTATGGATATACCACAGTTTGCTTACCCATCCATCTCTTGATGGATGTTTATTTCCAATTTTTGGCTAATACAAATGAAGCACCTGTGACTATTTTAATACAACTTATAAATATGCACATTAGATCCTGTGCTATTTTCTTAAGATCCTGATGCAATTTGATCCAGATTCCTGGAAGAAAATTTGAAATCCTTTGTATGAATATATATTTTTCATTTACTTTGGGTAAAGACCTAGAAGTGAATTGCTGAGTTACTTATAAGTATATGGTTAATTTGATAAGACACTGACAAATTGCTTCTCAAATTTGTTTTAATATTTTATATTGTCATCAGCAATGCATGAAAGTTCCAGTTGCTCTACATCCTCTACAAAACTTTGTACTGCCAATCTTTTTAAATTTAGTCATTCCAGTGGGTGGGTGGTATCTCAATTTTAATTTGCTTTTCCATGATGAATGATATTGAGTATCTTTTGATGTGCTTATTGGTCATTCATATATCTTTTTCATGAAATGTCTATTCAAATATTTTTCCTATTTTATATTATTTTGTCTTGTTATTAAGTTGTAAGTGTTCTTTACTTAAAAACATTTTGGACTTTCCAGAAGACTTCACTTTTTAATGTAAATTTTAAAATCAATTTCTTAAGTTTATACAAAAATCTAATAAAATTTATTTGTAATTAAATTCTATCTCCATATCTATATAAAGAAAATTAAAATCTAAAGAATATTTGAGTCATTAGACCCATGAACAAACTTTATTTTACTTGTGTGTTCTCTAATTTTTCCATTCAAATTTGTAGTTGTCAGTGTACAAGGCTTGCATATATTTGTTAGATTTATCCTTAAATATTGCACATATTTGACACTATTGCAAACTGTATTTTCAAAAATTTCAGTGTCTGATTGCTTATTGTTAATATAGAGACATGTAATTGATTTTTGTATGATGTGCGTGTATTCTACAACCTTGCTAAGTCACTTAATAATGCTAGTAGAATTTTTGGATATTTTTTTAGGTTTTCTAACAGTCATGTCATTTGCGGAAATAAAAGGACAGTTTCACTGCTTCCTTTTCAATTTGTGTATCTTTAACTTCCTCTTCCTCCTCCTCATGAGAAGGTTTAGACCTCCAGTACAATGCTGAATAGAAATGCTAAGGGCAAACATCTTCATTTTGTTCTCTAACTTAGGAGGAAAATATTCAGTCTTTGTCATTAACTGTAATGTTAACAACAGTGTTTGGTAGTCATCTTTATTTAGGTGGGAAGTTTGTTTTACTATTCCTAGTTGGATAATTGTTATCAGGTTTAGTTATTCAATTTCATCAACTGTTTTATTTCTATCTATTGGGATATATTTTTATTCTTTAGTCTGTTGATATGGTGAATTATATTATATGGTTTTTCAATATTGAGCTAAATTTGCATTTCTGGAATAACCCTCACTTGGTCATGATGTATTGCCGGATTTAACTTTCATTATATTTTGTAAAATATCTTTGCATTAAGGTTTTTGGGGAATATTGGTCTGCAGTTTCATGTTTCTTTCTTTCTTTCTTTCTTTCTTTCTTTCTTTCTTTCTTTCTTTCTTTCTTTCTTTCTTTTTTTTTTTTGATAGAGAGACACAGCGAGAGAGGGAACACAAGCAGGGGGAGTGGGAGAGGGAGAAGCAGGCTTCCTGCTAAGCAGGGAGCCCGACGCGGGGCTCGATCCCAGGACCCAGGGATCATGACCTGAGCTGAAGGCAGACGCTTAACAACTGAGCCACCCAGGTGCCCCTCATTTTCTTGTATTGTCTATCATTTTTGTATTGGGGTAATGTTGACCTTACAAAACTCAGAAATATAAACAGAACCAAAATGACAGGTGAGGTAATATCAAGCAGTGTATTATATGTGTAATCAAAGTTCCAGAAGGAGGGAGGTAGGCAGAAAAAAATTCGAACAGATAAGTGAACAAAATTCTTCCAAATTTGATATTAAGTTTAAACTCACAAATCCCAGAAGCTCAGCATCAGCAAACTCCAACAGAGGAAACATGAAGAAAATCATACCCAAGTCATATCATAATAAAATTTGGTGAAAAGGTAAAAGATTTAAAGCTGCTAGAAGATAAAAGATTTAAAGCTGTTTCATGAAAAACATGAAAACAGACATAAAAACAGTCCTGCCAACTTAAATTTATTATATATTGAAAATATTTTTCAAAATTAAAATACATCATAAGATAAAATCTGAGAGAATTCATTGCCAATGCATCTGCATTAAAAGAAGGGAGTTTTATCCGTAGAAGAAAAATGACAGCAGATAGAAAATTAGAGTTACACAAAGGAACAAAGAGAGCCAATAAATGGTAAATATATAAATAAATATAAAGGATCTTTTCTTATTTTTTAAATGTTGTTTTGAATTTCAAAGTATGCCCCTATAAGAAACTCCTTTAAGCACAAAACATAGACATGTTGAAGAAAAAGGATTAAAAAAATTACATACCATGTGAATATCAAACAAAACAAAACTGGATGGCAGTATTAATTTTTAACAAAAAATTAACAAAAAGTCTACAGAGAAAGCTACAACAGCAACAGAAATGACAGAGATAATAGGATTAGCAAAAGAGTTGAGAACAACCACTATAAATATGCTAAAAGAGTAAAAGTAAAACATGAACAAAATGAGAGAAGTGGAAGATACATACAAAAAGGACCCAAATGGAAATTATAGAAATGATTATAAAGAAAATTTACAATTGGTGGGATTTACAGCAAATAAAATATTGCAGAATAAAAAACTTTCTTCTTACCTAGTAGAAGCATTAGCTACAAATTTCTCTCTAAGCACTGACTTAGCTGCATCCTTCAAATTTGCTCTATAGTATTTCCATGCATTCAATTCAAAATATTTTCTACTGGGCGCCTGGGTGGCTCAGTGGGTTAAAGCCTCTGCTTTCGGCTCAGGGCATGATCTCAGGGTCCTGGAATCGAGGCCCGCATCCGGCTCCCTGCTCAGTGGGGAGCCTGCTTCCCCCTCTCTCTTTCTGCCTGCCTCTCTGCCTCCTTGTGATCTCTCTCCCTCTGTGAAATAAATAAATAAATAAATCTTTAAAAAAAAATATTTTCTACTTTTGTAGGTATTTATTCTTCAGCCTCTGGATTATTTTAAAGTGAGTTTTTAATTTCCAAATATATGATGTTTGCAAGATGTTTTCTTTTAATTGATTTCTAATTTAATTCAATTTTGATTAGAAGACAAATTATGCATTATCTCAATACTTTCAAAATTATTGAGATTTGTTTTATAGCTCAACATATCTTCTGTCTTGGTGAGTGTGTTGTGTTTACTTGAAAAGAATTTTAGTTTTATGGTTGTTGGATGTAGTGCTCTAAACATATCGTTTAGCTCAATATGGTTGATAGTGTTGTGAACATCTTTTATGTCTATCATTTTGTGTATGTGTATGGTTTTTCATCAATTGTTGAAAGAGGCTTATTAAATCTCCAACTATGTTTATAAAATTTTCTATCTCTGCCTTAAATTCTGTCAATATTTTCATCACGTGTTTTGAGACTTTATTATAAAACTTATATATACGTTTATAATTATCATCTCTTCTACATATGTTATCCTTTTACCTTTATAACTGTTATTTGTTTTTTTAGGTTTACTATTATACAGTATATTTTTATCCATTTATTTATTTTCAACTTGTTTGCTTCTTTTGTATTTGAAGTGGGTTTCTTTCAGGAAGCAATCAGTTATGTTTTGCTTTTTTATCCATTCTTACATCTGCTTTTCAATATTTAAATAATTAAAATAATTTAGGTTGTGGTTGTATTTTGACCTACCGTTCTACTGGCTGTTTTGTGTCTTATGTCTCCTTTGTTTTTTATTTCTTTGGTCAGTCTAGTCCTTTCTTCTTGTATTTCGTTTTTTGTTTTTTAAATTAAATTCAATTAATTAACATATAGTATATTATTAGTTTCAGACATAGAGTTCAGTAACTCATTAGTCTCATATAGTACCCAGTGCTCATTATATCATGTGCCCTCCTTAATGACCATCACCCATTTACCCCATCCCCTTACCCCTCCCCTCCAGCAACCCTCAGTTTGTTTCTTATGATTTAGAGTCTCTTATGGTTTGTCTCCCTCTCTGATTTTGTCTTGTTTTATTTTTCTCTCCCTTCCCCTATGATCCTCTGCTTTGTTTCTTAAATTCCATATATCCGTGAGATCAAATGAGAATTTTCTTTTTCTGGTTGATTTATTTCAATTAGCATAATACCCCCTAGTTCCATCCATGCTGTGACAAATGGCAAGATTTCATTCTTGTAGATGGCTGAATAGTATTCCATTTTATATAAACACCACATCTTCTTTATCCATTCATCTGTCAGTGGACATCTGGGCTCTTTCCGTAGTTTGGCTATTGTGGACATTGCTGCTATAAACATTGGGGTGGAGGTACCCCTTTGGATCACTACTTTTGTATATTTGGGGTAAATACCTAGTGGTGCCATTGCTGGGTTGTATTTTCAACTTTTTGAGGAGGCTCCATACCATTTTCTAGAGTGGCTGTACCAGTTTGCATTCTCACCAACAGGGTAAGAGAGTTTCCCTTGCTTCACATCCTCGCCAACATCTGTCATTTCTTTTTTTTTTTTTAAGATTTTATTTATTTATTTGACACAGAGAGAGAGATTACAAGTAGGCAGAGAGGCAGGCAGAGAGACAGGGAGAGGAGGAAGCAGGCTCCCTGCTGAGCAGAGAGCCTGATGCGGGCCTCAATCCCAGGACCCTGAGATCATGACCTGAGCCAAAAGCAGAGGCTTTAACCCACTGAGCCACCCAGGCGCCCTATCTGTCATTTCTTGACTTGTTAATTCTGACCAGTTTAAGGTGGTATCTCATTGTGGTTTTGATTTGTATTACCTTGACTTTTCTTCTTCTAGATTAAATAAATATTTTTTAGAATTTTAACTTATTTATTGGTTTTCTAGTTAAACTCTCTTTGCCTTATTTTTTATTAGGTGCTTTAAGGATTAAAATATGTATTCTTACCTATCTTCAATTTACTTAGAGTTTAGATTTTAACTCTTCAGATAAAATATTTAAAATATGTAACCACTTATATCTATTCTTTATGTACCATCTTTTAAGTAGTTGTCATATGTGGCACAACTACATGCATTATAGTCTCTGTATAATGATATAATTTTGGCTGTAGATGGGTATACATATAAAGCAAACAAATTTCATATTACTGTTCTATTATTTAATTTTTCCTCTCTTCAGTCCTAGCCAAAGTACCTCAGTTTATCAATAATATCAACCAGCACAGACCTTTGGCATTTGTTTTTCTAAGACTTTTATTGGAGTAAACTTGAGCTGCTTTTGCCATCCTGAGATAGAATCTTGTATGATTCAAACTTATCACATTTCCTCCAATACTATTTAAGTATTCAGTGGTGAGATGATATACTGGCCAAAAGTTAAGGTTTTTTTCATTGCTTTGTTCTTCTCTGCTTTTTCCCAAAAAGGCACTTCTGTAAATGGAGTCAACCAACATTTTTCTACTATAGGAATAGGTTTTCTGAAGAGTGAGAAATTAAGTTGTGTTTAACACTACCATGTGTATGGGAAAAAAAACCCGTATGGCATGTATCATTGAGAAATTACTGTAACAGATTTTGAGAAAGCTAAAAAACAAACAAACAAACAAAACCATTTTTTTCCCTTTTCATGCTGTGGAAGCTCAGTAAGAACAAATCCTGCTCCATTGATTTAATGGACCCGTTGCAGCTGCTGCATCTCACAAAACTATGAGTCCCTGAGTACAAATCTCAAGGCAAGCTAAACAGAGAACTTGAGATAGGTAATGGATGAAAGAAGTTCATGAATTTCCCAATCACTAGTCTCATAATTCAAAGATATCCTGACCTTTCAGATATCTGGCATAAAACATAACCCTCATATCTGTGAATGGACCAAAGCAAATTTCATCATTCAATAATTGTTAGGTCTAATAAACACCCTTTAGAGGGCTCCTGGGTGGCTCAGTGGGTTAAAGCCTCTGCCTTCGGCTCAGGTCATGATCTCAGGGTCCTGGGATCGAGGCCCACATCGGGATCCCTGCTCTGCAGGAGTCTGCTTCCTCCTCTCTCTCAGCCTACCTCTCAGCCTACTTGTGATTCTCTCTCTCTGTCAAATAAATAAATAAAAATCTAAAAAAAACCCAAACACCCTTTAGAGCTAAGTAGGTGTTATATATACTATCTTTACTACAACCTCATTATCAGATCTGTCTAAATTTTGCCACAGGTACAAATATTCATTAGTAGGTAGGTATATATCCATGTGTGTGTGCATTCATGCATACACCCATGCATGTGCGTGCACACACACACACACACAAACACACACGCACACACACAGATTTAACTTGATCTTGTAGGTTTAGTTAAGTCTCCACTTGTTCCCGCTCTTCAGGCACTCAGACAAAATACCTTGAAAAGAAGATTTACTCCAAGGCTGATGTGCTGATGTTTGGTCACCCAGTCTTCTGTTTAGTTAAGCTTTGGAGACCTCCTTTGTGTGTATTTGTGTACAGCCAAGTGAAGTTGTAGATCTGATGCTCTGCCTTGAAGATCCATTCAAGGAGAATGGTGTTTGTAAAATCTGATCAGTCCTGTATCTTTAAAAAGAACATTTATTTCATCAATTAAAAATTATGTCTAACATCCCTTATGCTAATTAACAAAACTACAGATTTAGATAAAATTATCTCTTGTTGCTACCTCTGGATTTCTGATGAGTTGTAACTAATGGCCCCTAGGGTATATATTACAGTTAAATTAAATGCATGGATATACTTTGCATTTTTAAGTAAAGTAAGTAAATGTATTGACAAAGTAGCACATATTCTACTATTTTCCTCTTTTGAGAGAAGGAGTAGATATATCCAAATGAATATTAGATTCCTAATTAGTGGGAAGAAAAAATAAAATCTAGCTAGCTTAGACTTTGTAAAAAAACAAAAACAAACAACAATAACAACAACAAAAAACACCATTTCTCAGCACCAAATCCAGTTCAGGAGTCATCAGTTAGGGGTTTCCATCAACTGGGGAATTTTTTTTAAGTAATTAAATAACATCTATTTACTTTTATGCAAAGAAACCCCCAACTTATAGATAGATCCTGTAGCTCTTTCCTGAGTATGATAGAGAGAGAAGGAATAGGAAAAAATAGGGCAAGTCTTCAGACCATGATGTGATGTCTGCAAAAGAAGTGAGAACAGGAAGGAGGATTGGAGAAGAAAGTGCCTTGGACAGCAGCACAGTTTTAAGAAGGGGTCAGCCAGGAAAATAGGGAGCTCTCAAGCCAGTGTCACCCATTAAAAGGGTATCCCATCTTGCAGGGATCTTAGATTCTCTGCCACATGCCATCTTTGGCTAGGAGCAGCCCCTGAGAAGCATGGGCTTGGTACAGTCACAGTTAGCAACTAGCAGCTGGGGCTATCAGGAAATTACATCCCTGCAGCAGATCTGGGTGGTGCATTCTCTTGACTGGTTCATCTTCTTTGAATGCTTGGGAATTATGTTCCTTTCCTAAAACTAAGCTTATTGCTTGAGCCAAATACTTTTTATTAGGAAATCAATAATACCTCTTTTATTTAATGTAATAGTGTTAATTATCTATGTCATCTGAGAAAAAATAATGTCATGTGTAGCTAAAATCCTTAATTTTGGCTTAGAAATTTTCATTACAAGAAAATTTAAGAGGATGATAATTATAGGAATCTTTGAAGGACTTGAGAGTTCTGAAGGGAAGTAGAATGGGTACTAAACTGGGTGTCACATGACCTGACCATGTCTGTTGCTAATGGTATGACCTCAGGCAGACTTCTTGACACTTATGGTTCTCAATATTTCACAGGCAAAAGGAGTTGTTCCTCCCAACTGTAAAATTTCATGACTTTCTAAGTGAAAAATGTTAGATTATCAAAGAGGTCTATATAAAAAGTAATGGGCTACAATATAAGATACATTTTTATGCTCTATGTGTATGTGTCTCTGTGTGTGAGCTTAATAAGTATATTCATACTCTCCTGCTGGTTAAAATTGTACTTATTCAAAAGCTTCCCGAAGATTCTTACAGAGATTCATGTGCAAGGATGATTCAACACAGTACTATTTAAAATAATGCAGAATTAAAAATATATTAAGTGCCAACCCTGGTGGAATTGTTTTTAAAAAGCCTTAATATGACCATTATATAGACTACTTCAGAGCCATATTGAAGTGTTTTTGAAGAAATCAATAATATGTAGTAATGTTAAAGGAGAAAAGAAAGATGAAAAGCTATATTAATTATTATTCAAGATTTGTTAGAAAAAATATGTGTAACAGACATTGGGAAAAACTTCAAATGTCTGTTAATCATTCCTGCTAGGGATTATGGCTACATTTTATTTTCTTCTTTTAACTGCTTTTATTTCCCAAATTCTTGCAATAAGCAATGATTATTGCTTGAATAATTATTTTCAATAAGCAGTTATTTGAATGAATAATGAATATGACCAGTAAATATACTTTAAAGATGACATAATTTGTAGAGAAAAAGGAGCTGAAACAAAAAAAGAAGATGATTCAGGAAAGAGATGACACATTTGAATTCTATCTTAAAAGATAATTCAAATACTTCAAAAATAATGAAATAAAGGTTATGGACCATTTATGTTCTATGACTCTCACATTGTTTTTGCTAGGCAAAGTAACAAAAATCTGTTTTCTTTGTCTGGAGTTTGCATTGGAGATTGTTCAAAAACAGCACATCAAAGTCAAACCTATTTAACTTGACGTTTTTAAAATTTTGTCTCCCCAAGCCAATCTTCCCTTCTGATCAACCAGTTACCATGCTTATGGGATATCATTTCATCTACACAGCACCATCCTCTAAATTCTTTGAATTTTATTTTTACTTTATTATTGTTTTATTATATTTTATTCCAAAATAATTGACATATAATATTGTATTAGTTTTAGGTGTAGAACATAGCGATTCAATATGTATATAAATTATGAAGAGATCACCACAATAAGTCTAGTGACCATCTGTCACCACAGAAAGTTGTTACAGTATTATTGACTATATTCCCTATAGTGTACATTACATCCCCATGTCTTATTTATTTTGTAACTGGAAGATTGACCTCTTAATCCCCTCTATCTATTTCATCCATTCTTCAACTCCTCTCCCCTCTGGCAACCATTGGTTTGTTCTCTGTATCTATGTATCTCCTTCTGTTTTATTTTGTTGTTCCCTTGTTTTTGTTTGGATTTCACATAAAAGTGAAATCATACAGTATTTGTCATTCTCTGTCTGACTTATTTCACCTAAGGTAATACCCTCTAGGTCTATGTAGTTGCAAATGGCAAGATTTCATTCTTTTTTATGGCTGAGTAATATTCCATCATGTGCATATGTGTGTATCACAACATATGATTATATATCATATATCACACAATTTATATATATATATAATATATATATATATCATATCTTTTTTATCCACCTACTAATGAACATTCAGGATATTTTTAAATCCTTAATGCCTTATTGTACATTAATCTATTAGCATCTTAGCATCTGATTTCAGGTAGAATATTTTTTTTTAAGATTTTTTTTTTTATTCATTGGACACAGAGAGAGAGATTACAAGTAGGCAGAGAGGCAGGCAGAGAGAGAGGAGAGAGGACGAAGCAGGCTCCCTGTTGAGCAGAGAGCCCGATGTGGGCCTCCATCCCAGGACCCTGGGATCATGACCTGAGCCGAAGGCAGCGGCTTTAACCCACTGACCCTCCCAGGCGCCCAGGTAGAATATTTTTTAATTGTTAATATTCTGGACATGTCCACTGAAAAAAGGTTGAGGAGTGTCATATTCACACACAATAATTTATTTTAAAAATGTAATGTCTCAGCTCAGTTTATTGAAATGTTTGATGTCCTATTCCCTGCCATCAAAAATCTAAAACTTGGGCGCCTGGGTGGCTCAGTGGGTTAAAGCCGGCCGCTGCCTTCGGCTCAGGTCATGATCTCAGCGTCCTGGGATCGAGGCCCACATTGGGCTCTCTGCTCAGCAGGGAGCCTGCTTCCTCCTCTCTGCCTGCCTCTGCCTCCTTGTGATCTCTCTCTGTGTCAAATAAATAAATAAAATCTTAAAAAAATATCTAAAACTTGGCAAACAGACATATCCCNCCTCTGCCTCCTTGTGATCTCTCTCTGTGTCAAATAAATAAATAAAATCTTAAAAAAAAATCTAAAACTTGGCAAACAGACATATCCTTTAAATAATAAAGGTCAGGATTTTGTTGTGATGAGTAGTAGAGGTTTAGAGAATGAAGAATAGGACTTTCGGGTTTGTGACATCAGAATCCATTGTGGCTGGTGTCACAAATAATGTTCTGGCTCCGGAAGTAGATTGATGATAAGTTTCCTGATATTAAATGTTTCTTAAGGCTCTACTGTGGGACAGCACCATGGAACTATTATTCCCAATGATTTTTCCACAGTACAAGGACTGAGGAATAATCAATGTGATCAACATCTTGACCTTTAGCCTGCTTCCTTCATTTGTTCCAAATTGGGTAGAGGAGCATGTGTTCTCAGCCAAATAACAACCAAATGCTAAATGTCTCAAAATTAGAAAAAGTAAAAGTTTTTCTACCTCACCCTGTCTCACCTAACGACTAAAGATATAAAGCTAAAGTGGCCCAGGATTTTCCTTGTGTCAACTATAAGATTTTAATCAATAGTCAATGATGACTTGTGTATATATAAAGATGAGTCATTGTTTCCTAAGCATGTGCTAAAAAAAAAATCCAAGAATTTTTATTTCCATGGTATTCAGCTGACCTAAGGCAAGAAGTATGAGGAAACTAATATGTATTAAATATTCACCATCAGTAAAGCCTCTGCTATGAGTTTTATATATACTTTCTCATTTACATCTCCAAACACCCCTATGTGAAAATTATTATTTTGACTTTTAAGTAAACTATGACTCAGGTAGGTTACTTGTTTATACCACATACATAATTAACAGCAAAGATGAGATTTGAACCATATTTTTCTGTCTGCAAACCCACATCACTTTCAATGATGAATTTTTTTAAATTTTAATTTATTTATTTAAGAAAGAGGGAGTACATGTGTGTGAGAGAGAGAGCGTGATCAGGGAGAGGGGCAGAGAGAGAAACAGACTTCCCATTGAGCAAGGAGCCCAATGTGAGACTCAGTCCCAGGCCCCTGTGATCATGACCCTTAAGGCAGACACTTAACCAACTGAGCCACCCAGGCACCCTCAGTGCTGACTTTTGCTGTCCATAGCTTTAAATCAAAACTAGATAATTTAAATCAAAGCTAGATAATCAAAAATAAATTGCTACTTTATGAAGTCATTTACACCACAAAAGCAAGTGTTCTCTCCTTCTGATTGAAAAATAATTGCAAATGTAAAAGGCAGTGAAGGATAAGGAGCAAAGTTTTCTGCATCTTGTTCCTGTAACTTAACTATTTTTTATGATGTACATCAACTCATTCAACTTCTCTGACTCTTAGTTCCTCATCCGTAAAATATACATATTACCTAAATTTTCCTCACTTAGCTACTTATATTAACTATGATAATATGAGTACATTGTAAACTGTAAAGTACTACATAAATATTTATATCTTCACTGATTTAGCTTACAATAAGTGTATTAGTTTCCTAAGGCTGCCATTCCCAGAGGACCAAAGACTGGGTGCTTAAAACAATAGAAATTTATTGTCTCACGGTTCTGGAAGTTGAAAGTCTGAAATAAAAGTGTCCACAGAGCCATATCCTCTCTGATATCTCTAGGGGAGAATCCCTCCTTGACTCTTCCATTCTGGTATTTTTTGGCAATCCTTTACATTCCTTGACTTGTATGTATGTCTCTCCAGTCACATGGTTGTCTTCTCCTTGTGTTTCTTCCCATCATCCTCTTTCAGTGTGTATCTATCTCTGTGTCCATTTTTCCCCTTTTTATACATATTAGGGCCCATTATAATGAAATCACTTCAATCTGTTTCTGTACAGAGCCTATTTCCAAATACAGCCGCATTCTAACTTACAAGGGGTTAAGACTGCAACACAGTTTTTGGAAGGACGCAATTCAATCCATAGCAATAGAGTCATTCTAAAAGAAGTGGTTAGCCAACAGAATGAAAAAGAAGTAAAAAGGCAGTGAAGACCAGGTGAGAGTCTACCCATATCTTTTTATCAGGATAATAAAGGAAAATCCCCATGTGACAAACTTCACTGATGATCAGGATTCCCACTGCAAGAATATCTGTTAAATTCCTGGAAACTGGCACAACCATCAGGCTGAGTGATCAAATGATAAATGTGTGAGACCTCTGAAGAACCCAGGGTTCTTCCAGGTGCATCACGAAGTTACTCAAATAACATGATTTTACTTTTGGACCCCTAACAAAGATGTCCTTAGTA
The DNA here is from genome assembly GCA_002007465.1 of Ailurus styani. Classification (NCBI taxonomy): domain Eukaryota; kingdom Metazoa; phylum Chordata; class Mammalia; order Carnivora; family Ailuridae; genus Ailurus; species Ailurus styani. Next base: position 1,751,750 of record LNAC01000432.1, on the reverse strand, counting down.
AATAAGGCAGATTATTTAGTTGGAGCTGGACTTGCAGTAACTTATCATAATTTAAATCAGTGATTTTCAATGTGCTTCTCAAACCAGTAGCATCAGAATCACCTGGGAACTTATTAGAAATGCATATACTCAGGTCACTCTAGATTCTCTGAATAAAAACTCTGGGGTCGAACCCAGAAATTTAAGTTTAACAAGTTATCCAGGTGATTCTGATGAATCACAGAGATAAGTGCTTCTTAGCCACGCACAACTGATGCATCCGTAACAATTTAGATAACATGCATTTGTCCTGTATCTGCCTAAGAGCTTCTGAATTATAGCATCTGAAGTAGGACATGCGAATTGGTTTAAAAAGCTCCACACGTAATAAACACTTCTGGATTAAAACCATCCAAAGCCTGCGGAATTGTAGCAAAAATCAAGCCTGAATCAGCATGTTTGGTTTTGTTTGTTTGCTTGCTTGCTTGCTTTTGAATCAGTAATTTTTTTTTATATTTTAACAATGCTTTATTTAACCCAACTATCATCATTTAAACACATAGTCAATATAAAAAATATAAATGAGATATTTTGCCTGCTTTGTACTACATCTTTGAAATCTGGTTATACATTATAGCCCTTTTCAAGTACTCAAAAGCCATGTATGGCTAGTGACTACTGTTGACAGTGTAACCCCAAAGGATTCCTGTCCTTTTGACCAGAAGAAGATAGAAAGAGAGAAGATTCCTGATACACCTTTTTCCCCCTCAGATAATGTAAATACAGCTAGAAGTTAGCTTTGGTTAAAGAGGACCTGAAACAAATCCACCAGCCCTTATGTGCTTTCTAACCTGATTTAGACTAATGCCTTGCTTAGTGTCAGATTTGTTGTGGTCCAAAGGTGGGGAAAATGAGCATCCATCTAAATATATAATCTATTCCATGTGGAACTCCTGGGGAATACAGAAGAAGTTTTCTATTTGCAAAATGCATCTCTTAGAACGTGAGACATATGAGCAAACTTTTGACTAATAGTTTTGAACCAGTAATATTCAATGGATTAGGATGAAAAAATCAAAGCAGCCCTTTGGAAGCCAAGGCTCACCAGTTCATGTGATGCTGTCCTTGGTGCTGATTTATCTCTACCTGATGCATCCTACATAGTCTCCCTGCTTATGGACTCTCTTAAGTTCTGTGCCCTGACATTGAGCCTTCGGTTGGCATTTACCATGACAGATTTTCTTGACCCTGAGTTTTCATTTCAAACATCTTTTCTGGAGCATCCTTGTCTGGGTTAAGTCTATATGACATTTACCGCAGAAGAGAATTTGAACTAATTTAAGTGTAATGGCAAGATATTAAGATGAATATATTGATAAAAATAACAACTGCTATACACAGAACTTCAGTATGAACAAATGAATAGTGGAGCACATAACAATAACTTGTGGGTATGTAATAACAATTAGACAACAGGGCCACAACCTCAGTGGGGCTAAAGGAGATAAGGTTTTAAAAATCCAATGAATAATTTTGATGTGCACCACCTGAGAAGAAGCCCTGCCTTAATATTACTAACTGATGACTATAGGTCAACCTTTACTGCAATGTGATATTTGTCTCTTTGGCAGAATCCATCTCCTAGCTAGATGTGAGATTTACTTGGGAGTTTTTTAGCAGAGATGCATGAACAATATTCGTTTTCTTTTCTTTTCTGATCATGTTTATCTGTTTTTCTGATAAATAATTTGACAGATAGATTTGATTCATGCCATTGGGTTGTTAGAAATAAGAAAGACAGAAAATGGCTGAAAGATACCTACTAATTCAGAGCAGGACAATTATCACTAGACAGCTCTCAGCTCCCTTGGCTCTCAAGCAAGGACCCACCTGTCATGTTATTTTTGGAAGCAAAATGTCAACAGTGTTCAGAAAATTAAGTATGATATCATTGTATATTAAATCACATAGCTTTGTTATTAATAGATATAACAAACATCAGTGCATTGTAAATCCAGGCTTTAAATTTCAAATCCCAAAGCTTTTTTTTTTTTTTTTTTTGGTTGCAGAGTGATGGAACTGGGAAGTGTCCTTGGGTGCCATGGAGATAGGAAATGGCTTGGATCTTTTAAAATGTATTTACTGGAACCCCTATTAAACTGATTAAACTGTTGCAGACATAGTAGGAGGCTAAGCTTTTTTCAAAATATCTCAGATTATCACCATACAACCTTAGCAGACCTATCTGCAGTTTTACGAAGAGATACAGCTGCAGCTACGTTGAATTTAACAAGGTGTCTCCTTCCAGGAACATCAGTCCCAGTAACTTGTGCTAATTGAAACCAGAATAGAGGAAGTGCTATTAACGATGTGACTCTGAATGCCTGAGAAGTCAGACTGAAAAAGATACCAGAGCTATGTACAGTGTCCAGATTCTGAAATTCCATTACTTCTCGGTTTCAGAATACAAGAATATGGTATTACCCCTGCTCCGAAAAGCCATCTAAAAATAATCTCCTTACATTCCAAACACAATGAGCTCTAACTATGGTATTGCCTCAAGGCATCTGAAGGTGTAGAGGGATTGAATCTTGTTGGTTGTTATAAATTCTTCCAGGCTTTTAGAGCAGATGTTTTTGCCTTACCACCTTTCACCTTCTCCACTCTTGCCTGGATTTTAAAGTTATGCAAACATAGTTTAAACTACTAGCTCTGTTTGCAGAATGGCAGTTCCAGTCATTTGCTGCATAAAGGGTACCAAACTGGGGCTTAGGAAAAGCCTGTTATTTGGTGCAACACTTTCCCATATGGATTCAATATGTAATAAATAAATGAGGACTACCTAGGCACAAAATTGGTATTTTGGCATAATCTTATCAAATTACTTGTTTTGTTTGCCTTTTCTATACAGATCATGATTTCAGAATGGTTGGGTAAGAGAATGTGCAGCTTTATCATTCAGTAGGGTCTTGTAAATCTGTCACATATTATTGGACTAAAAACCTGTAATTCAATAGCTAAAGTGACCTAAGTAATATTTTTCCTATCCCCTTTCCTCCAGGAAAGTAAGAGGAGAAGAAATAAAGGGACACAGTGTAATGCATTCCTTTTTCTTCTCTCCTACCTGAATCTGGTAAGGTGCTCAAAACATTTCTATTTAGTAATATTTGAAATCTGTTTCTTTTAATCCAAACCAGCTGTTTTCTCTAAAGAGCAGCCTGGAAAAGAAATATTGTTTGGATAATCCTTTCCCAAGCCTGTACATTCTTGAGGTTAGAGCTGACTAAACCCATGAATGATTTACACTCCTGTTTATTCCAAGAGCTTTATAGTTTCCCATTAGTCTCCTCACCAGACCCCAAAGGGTTTCCTGAGCAGCAGCACACTCACTGAGCACACAGCTAATTTAATCACATTTGGAATAACGGACATTTTTTAGGACAGGAAAGTTTTTGTTAGAACCTTCTCACTTTTAGATAAAATTGGGGAAAGAAGCCCACAGTAGAGCTTACTATGCATTGCTTATTTTTCTATTACATTTAAATGCTCTGATTGTTTCTTCAGAGTGGATCAAATCCCATAATTATAAATAATTAATGTTTCTTTAGAGCAATAGTAAATCGAGCCATCATTTGGGGATACAAACACACAGTAGCACCTAATAAAATATATGCCTTAATATTATTACTAAATCAAAGCCAAAGTGAAATCTCCAGAGGATTCAGACCTCAGCAAGATACATGATGTGAGTAGATGGATTAGAAGGAAGGATAGATGGAATTTTTCTAGTATGGATGTCTCCATGAGACTCCCTAATGCAAATTCCTCCAATCACACAGCAAAATCAATATCTATATGAAACTCAAAAATTTATTTAAATAAGTAGCATATTCCATATAAATTCTGTAGCTTATGGTAATTTTGCATATGGAAAGTTACAATATACTTCATATTCAACATGGATAAGTTTCCCAGGGCAAGCTATTAAAATTAATCAAACAGTCCATATTCTTGCTTGACAGAGGCCTTTTCTCAGTATCTTGTGCCTGACCTACACTTTTCATTCTGAAGTACTGATTCATGTAAGGAAAGAAGAACAACAAAGCCATGACCATAACTTTTAGATCTGAAAAGTATGTATGTACTGAAGAGCAAATGACTAGCATCTTTTCTGGTTAAATCAAACACTGGACAGCTAGAGTTATAAAAAAGGTAATAAAGTTTTTATAACAAGCAATAAATACAGATCTCTGTTAGGACTGATTGAAGAAGACAGTTCTTCATCGTCTATATTTAGTTTATTTCTGGCTCCCCTGTCTCCTCCCTGCAATTACATGCAGGAGATGGTTTGCTTTGTATTCAGAATGGTTGAGGACAATTCTGTCAGAGGCTCATTGTTATGGGAGAAGTCATTGGCTGCAGCTTTATATTGTAGAGTGGGTTGGAGGGAGATTTTAAAGCTTTTGTGAGTAGTTGTTAAACCTTCTACTTATTTAATAAACTACAGTAAGTACATAACTGTAGGTAAAATGTCTAACAGCTGCTCTTCTAGAGCTTAAGGTTTCATTTAGTCATGTCTATCCTTTTATCCATCATCCATTTATTCACTCATCCATCCATTCATCCATCCATCCATCCATCCATCCATCCATCCATTCATCCATCCATTCATGCATACAAAATTCCTAGTTTGTACGAAGCATACTCAGGGCTAGGGAATGCATTAAAAGTGATAGGAATTGAGGAAGATAGGATTTTTTTTTTCTGACGATCCCTGCACTTTAAGTATATGTTAACTTTATTTCTCACTACTGGCAGCAGCAAAAAGGACCATCTGCCTGTCTACTTTCCATCCTTGTTCCCATCCTAAAAGATATTATCCCCTGAAACTCTGGGCAGATAGATCTGCAGAGATTGCATCCTGAAGCAAGGGAATCAGGGTATACTATAGTCAGGTGTCCTTTCTTCTCTAGAAAAGCAAGCCCTGTTTAGATCCACACACTCAATGATTTTTCTCACTCAGAGCAGAACATGTTTTGGCATAGGCCAAGGCTCTAGAAGATGTCTGCAGAAAACTCCTGTAGAGTTCTATAATATAATAATATAAACACATAGACCATCCTTTTGAAAAAATTGAGAAACTCCTTCCTGTAATAAATAAATTGAGAAATTACCTTAAAATTCATAACTTTTAGTACTAACACTAGAAGGATGAGGTCACGTATTTTTAATATGCCAATATGTTTCATCTTAAAATAGTTTCTTGCTCAAAGAGACCCAGTTTCTTTTCCAAATTTGTTGTTTTGATACAGAAACCATGTATGTTTTATTTTGGGATTCCTTGATTGAAGATAAACCCACTGAAACAATGCTGAACAAAAAAAATTGCAAGTATAGTGCAAACGATACAATGAAATTATATATATCTAGAAGGTGGACTCAATCTGTAGAAAGTAATCAGCAACTAGGCTACTTACTCCTACTCCATTTTTTCCCTTCTAGTGTCCATGGTGTCTTGTCTTTTTCTGAATGTCTGCTTTTACTTTCTCTATCTAGACTATCTGTCTCCTTTGCCATGTGCTTAGCACACAAAGGACAATCCTGTACCTTTTCTTGTCTTCTTAGCTCTAACACGTCTGATCAACTGACTACTGTCTTCATATGACAATTTCAAATTACTAGTCAAGACTTTCTGATTGACCTAGCTTAGCCTATTGGTTGATCCTCCTGAATCAGATACTACCCCATCTCTAATATTTACAGACAGTATTTTTCCTAGGTCATTATAACACACAGATTCATTTCCCACTAAAACACTCCCCTCCAAAATAACTTTACAATACCATTTCTTTCTTTGAACCCATTCTCTTTATGGACAATAACTTTTACTTGTATGCAAATATTTTTCCAAAGTTTATGCAAAGTAGTATGTTCTGAATGAAAAAGAAAGATTATGTTTTTAAAATAACTAAAGTCTGCTGAGTCAATGATAATACATTACTTTGAGCAAGGTTTTTTTTTTTCATTGTTGAAATGAAGCATTTTGTTATTATCTACCACCTCATCATTTATCCTGTGAATATCTTTGGTGATGAATTATAACTTAACACATTCAAGTAAATGTATTTTTATCTAAAGATTTTCTCTTCTGTTTTTATTAGCTTTAATTAATTTGCTTTTATTAATTAATTTTAAACTTTTGATCAAATAATTTTAAGCTTTCATATGATATCTGGTTCATTGAAACCACTCAAGCGGTCAAGGAGGAGTTTGAAGAAATAATTATTCCACTGCATACAGATTAGGTTCATAAATTATCTGATATCTCTCCCTTTATCCTATTACTGGGTTTAATAATTTTCTCTTTCCTTAGTGTTTTCAACTCCAATTCAGTCTCCACACTCTAGCCAGAGTCCTTTTAAAACAAATATCTGCTTATGGCATTCTCTCTCTCAAAAAAAAAAAAATTAGCTTTTTTATTTATATGAGGAAGCCCAATTACCTTTTTAGCCTGGCACCAAGACTCTTAAAAACTATTCTCAAACTAATCTTCTAACCTTCTTTTTCATTGTTCCTATTCCTCAGCTTTATAATACAGATTATTATTTTCATGACATTTTATGTTTATTTTATATTTTGCCTGATGTAGCTGTTCTTCTAACCTAACCCACCCAGTGAACACTCTGCCTGCCCACTTCCTCTCTCTCTTGCCACCCCCTTATCTGTCAGAGCCTAGCTAAGATGTCAATTCTTTGAGAAGCTTTCCTGATTGCCTCAAGTGGAATTATTCATATTCCAATTAAAACAGTAGTAAAATTGTGTATCATAATTTGTTGGTTATATGCCATAATTAGTTGATAATAGATCCCCACAAAATTGCAATCTACCTTGAGGGCAGTGAGTTGGTTGGAAGCATTTCTTCTTACCATCTAGCACAGGGTGCATATGTGCTCAGTAAGTGCTAACGCAAATGTGTGCATAAATGGATAAACAAATGAATGAATGAATGAATGAATGACTTTATTACAAATCACTTAGTGTGTTTTGTTGAATTACCTGGATTCTTTGAAGCATTCTGATTCCTAATGGGTAAAGCAGTTATTATTTTATTCTTACTGCTATTCCTATAGTATGGCCCTTTATGTATTGATGTTTCCTCATAAAGTTATTAAAATAAGCTTTAGGATAAGCTTTTCAATTTCTTTGTCAGCTTCCCATTTAATTATTTGGTTTCCTGTTCTACTTTCTTTGCCATAATTGAAAGGAAATTGAGTTCCTTTAGTCCAACCACGTTCTATAAATAGTATTTGTATTAATAGTATAGCCTTATTTTATAATTTCTTAAACATTTCTGATTTTTAATAATTCAGAAGTAGTTTCCTTTTTAAAATGTGTATATGATTTCAAAAACTAAGAATCCTCAGACTTATTTTAATGTTTAATCCTTGGGTGATTTCTTAGTCATTTAAATGATAGAATACAATTCACCACATTCTCAAAATCATCATGAAAGATTTGTGCATGAAAATTTACTCTTTATTTTAGTCCATTCTTAGATAGCTTTGGGTGATGCAAGCTGGTGGCCTTTGCAAAATTTCGAGTCACAACATAGTTCAGTATTAGTGTCAGTCATGAAGTCAATTGGATAGCTTTGCAATATGTATAGATCATCACAATGACCTAGGGACCTAATTAGTTCATTTGTTTCAGCAAGTGACTATTGTTTCAAAATATCATTGTGTTATTTCAAAATATCATTGCTAACTGATCCACAATATTTCTGATTGGTGTCAAAAATAATTATGGAACATTTCTAATCCTATATGTATTTCACCAAGTTTCAACTCCTTTTTTATTTAGCTTTAGTTTTCATAAGAATCTGCTAATCCTGACTAATTGAACTTTTAAAATATTCAAGGAATTGTTCACATCATCTCTTCCTGCCATTATTGAATTTCTGTGCCAGAATTTTAATGGTAAAAATTATGCACCGTTTCCCATTCTGAAGAGTGTAAGCAAAGATGGTTGGTCATAAGAGGTCAATCCTGACAACAGATACTTCACAAGTTACTTGAGAAAATGGAACAGCACCAAATAACCATGATATCCTTATAAGGAAGAATAAAACAATGGCCCATGAAACGACGGAGAAAGAAAAAAGTTCTAGTTTTGAGAAATAGGGTAGTCTTCATGGCAAAGATAGGAGGTACTTTTATTAAATATCTACTGAGTGCCTGTCATGAAGAGAACATTCTACATAAATCGGTGTATTTATTCCTCAAATCCGATGAAGTAAGAGTTATTCAGAGGTTAAGCAATCCATTTCAGATCACAAAATGTATAAGAACTGGATTTGAATTCGCCCATAGGATTTGCAAACCTCCAAGGTCATGGAGGACAGATATCAGAGAAGGGACATTATTTCTTCTGCCAGAGGTAGCAGTTGGGGAAGCAAAATTCTGACACATTCACATGTATTCCTAATTATCTCTTTGACTTCCTGGAGGCAGAATGGCATAGAAACTGGGAGCATTAAGTTTGGGGTTATATCATCTGAGCTCAAACTGTGGTTTTACTACAGACTAATATTTGAATTCAAGGCACCACACATGTTTTGAGTCTCAAGTTCTACTTAGATAAAGTAGCAATTGAGTTGTATCGATGATTAAATGAAATATTAGCACAATGTTTGTAAAATGGTATTTACTCAACAAGGAGTTATTATTAGTAGTGTTGTTATTAATTTCAGGGAACAGGCTAAATTTTAAATATAGTGATCAGAGTTGCATGACCATGAAAATACAGTTAAACCTTGATTTCCTGACATATTTTTCATCAACGACCTATATATTGAGAGCACATGCAATTTATTGAAATCTAGTATAACTTACATCTATAATTCACTTGCAAGAAACAGTTGCCTCATTGGTTTCTCTTCTCTCCTAAATCTACAAAACAGAAAAATAAAATGAGGGAAGCCCAGAAAACCAGCTTAGTTCCATGTCATTTGAGGAGTCTGACTACATGTCAGCTGATCACAAGTTAACATGAAACCTTGGAAATGGCCACAGAATATGGGGTTTTTCCCCCCCACCAACTTTATTGAGGAAGAATTGACAAATATAATTGTTGTATGTATTTAAAGTATACAACATGATTTAATATACATATACATATACATTGTGGAATGATTACCAAAATCAAGTGAACACATTTATTACCTGATATAATTAACCCTTTTTGTGCGTGTGTGGGAAGAACACTTAAGATCTACTCTCACAGTTTTCAAATATTACTATTGTTCTGTATATTAAATCCCGAGAACTTACTTTTCTTATAACTGAACGTTTGTACCCTTTGACCTACATTTCCCATTCTTCCTCCTCCAAGCCCCTGGCAGCCACCATTTTATTCTCTCTATCTAGAAATTGACTTTCTTAAAAGAGATTACACATGTGAAGTGATACCATACACTATTTGTCTTTCTCGTTATGGCTTATTTCACTTAGCATAATGCCCCGCAGTTTCATCCACACTGTTGCAAATGGCATATTTTCTTATTTTTTCAAGGCTGAATAATATTCCAGGGTGTGTGTGTGTGTGTGTGTGTGTGTGTGTGTGTGTGTGTGTGTATGTAAATAAAAAAATATTTTACTTATTTAGGTTGTTTCCACATCTGGCTATTCAGAATAATGCTGCGCTAATCATAGATCATGTTTTCGAAGAGCTTAAGCACACAGGATCTCAGTCATAAAGCAAGAAAAAAAGACAAAAATCTACACATGACAGACTTGCATCTATATGCCTATATTTATATGCAGATATGCATGTGATTCAAAAGATCAAAAGGTGATGGAAGAGTTTTCCATAGAGGAGACACTTGAAATAAATCAAGTGTATATATATTTTGGTGCAGTTAATTATTATTAATTTTTGGTGCAGTTAAATTACCAAATTATTTTGTTACATAAATTGTAATTTTTCCTTCCCCTTCTTCTTCTTCTTCTTCTTTTTTTTTTTTGCCTGTAAAACTTCAAAACATTTAACCCAATGGCATAGTTTATACCCTCATAATATTCTAAGGTAATGTCAGGAAACTGAATAGCTCACTCCACTCAAACATATTACCTCTCTGTGTATGCATGGGTACGCATGTGTGTGTGTGTGTGTGTGTGTGTGTGTGTGGGTGGGTGTGTACACATTTATACCTGCTCAGAACATTCTCAAATGGACTCTTTGGACTTTGGGGCCTTCTAATCACGTTTCTGAGAAAATTCTAACTGAGGTTTACCTTCCAGGCATTTTGCCTTAATTACCCACTCGCTGTATAAATCACAGCTTTCTGCCTGTCATTTTTCAAGGCCCTGCTGTGAATCCAAACCAGGTGACTATGTGGATACGTTGGAAGGCAAAGTGACGGAACACACCTGAGCTTCCATTTTGCCCAGGGCAGTGATTATTAATGTGAGAAATCCGGAGTGATGTAAAGTGGCCAGAGTTTCAGCACAATTTATTGCTTACAGCTTTGGGGTCCCCTGGCCTTTACCAGCTGTTCCGCACCTGGACATGGAGAACAGAAACATCCCTCTCCAATTTATCTTTCCTGGACTTGTTGCTTATGGGACTCAGATGCCAGGTGACAGGGCTGGGAAGCAGCAGTGAGAATTTCCACCTGCACAACCCTGAATTCCCCAAAGAGCCCTCGTTCTGACTCTGGGACAGACACCAGCTTTTAACAGCGTGTAAGATTTAAGTCTGGGGGGAGAGAGAACTTATATATAAAGTCTTTTTTCTTTTTTTAGTGTAATGATCTTTCGTCTAATCTGGGACAAATTGATTAAGTGAGCAGGAGACTGGAGTCTTCCGAAGGGTTCAAGGGCTCTGATCCCACGGGACACGAGTACAGAAAGCAGGTCTTTTCTGAAGGTCTTTGCTGCATTTCTTCAACTCTGGAGGAGTTTCCTATGCCCTGAAATGCTGTGAGCTGCATGAAGGTAATGACTATTGTATTCTCTGAATCATTCTATTGGCTGGCGCACATTAGGCACTAAAAAAAAAAAAAAGTTGTTCACTGAATGAATGCAGTAATGAATGAATGAACACAATACCACTTTTCTGAGATCTAAGTGGCACGATAATTCAGTGGCTAAGATCATAGACTTTGGAGGGAAAGGATCGGCTTCTAAACATGGTTCATCCACTTATTTACTATCCCTTAAACTCTCTGAGTCACAGTTTCTTCATCCATAAATGAGGATGATAATAATAATAACTGCATCATATAAATGTTTCGAGAATTAGATAACAGTGTAGATAGAGCAGGCTGGATTTCATCCCCTCCATACCTGAGGTCTGACATTTACCTAGGCTAAAACAAATCAGATAAACGAGTGACTCCTTTTCCATAACAGGACATAAGAGATATGCCAGTTGGAGGTTAACCTTGGCAGCGTTAAAGATCACATTTTCGTTTCCATAATAAACCAGTGACCAGCCTATATTGAAAGGTTTTCCCTCTCTTCTCTTCCACTCACAAGATCTGGAGTCCCATTCAGAGGGAATGGGAGATTTGATTTATTTATTTCACAGAGGGAGAGAGATCACAAGTAGGCTGAGAGGCAGGCAGAGAGAGAGAGAGGAGGAAGCAGGCTCCCTGCTGAGCAGAGAGCCTGATGTGGGCCTCGATCCCAGGTCCCCGAGATCATGACCTGAGCTGAAGGCAGAGGCTTTAACCCACTGAGCCACCCAGATGCCCTCTAACTTTTTCTTTTATTTATTTATTTTTAAGATTTTATTTATTTATTTCACAGAGGGAGAGAGATCACAAGGAGGCAGAGAGGCAGGCAGAGAGAGAGAGGGGGAAGCAGGCTCCCCGCTGAGCAGGGAGCCCGATGCGGGCCTCGATCCCAGGACCCTGAGATCATGACCTGAGCCGAAAGCAGAGGCATTAACCCACTGAGCCACCCAGGCGCCCTAACTTTTTCTTTTAAAGAATTAAAATTAAAGGACCATCATCCAGTCTCTTTATAATGCAAAACTAATGCAATGTTAGAAATGAAGAAGATTTGGCTTTTTGCAATGTAATTTTAAAACATTGGAAGACTGCGCTGATGCCTGGCTGGTCTTGCAAAAATCTGGACTTTGCCCAGGTAGTCCTACAAAGGAAAGAACCTGTGACAGCCGAGGAGACAGGACACACACTCCAGTCACTGTTCTTGCTGTTATACCTGCTGGTACCTGCTGAAAGAGTTTTGTTTCTCCTTCCCCAGAGGAAATGGATGCAGCACTTCCCAGAGACACACATGTCCACTCACCTCCTCCCGTCATCAGTGGTCTTTCTGAAAACCTGTACTCTTCCTTGGGATATGAATCCTCTCCTTTCCTACCTGCAGAGTTGAGAGAAGGTGGTAAGTAGCATTCAGGCTACCATTTGTTTTATTCCTTGTTTATGGGTTGTGTTCTCTGAGAAAAGAACCATATGCTTAGACAGACTACAACTAGTTGCCAATTCCACCACTGGAACTAGGAAGTGAGTCTTCTACCAGAGTATTACAAAGAATGGTAACTTATACAGGAGGCTGAGCCTAAGAAAATTTGATACCCATTGGCATGAAGAGAAAGGAAGGAGAGGGAAATGTAGTCAAGCAACTCAAGAGACCCTGAATGAGGAGAAAGAGATGGTCCGAGGCAGAGATTCTGTATTAAAATAGAAAAAGTGTAAGGAAACCATTCTGGAATTTTTATGCCACTATATTTTCCATACAGTTGGAACATGCCACATAAATTCCTGCAAAATGTAACATTTATTTCTTCTTTCTTTCTCTGTCTTTTCTTTGTTCTCTCTTTCAAAACATGCACACGCTAAGACACACTCAAAACACAAACATACACAAAATGTGTGTACAATCAAGAGTGATTGTTTCAACAGGCTTCGACTTTGAAGCCTCAGGCAGTGCACTTTGCTAGTGCTAACAGCCTCAACTTGCTTCCTGGCTAAACAAGGGGATGTTTGACACAAGCCAAGTTCACTATGGAACAACTTTCTGGACATCTCAGCCAGCTGGAAAGCTTTTTGTCCTCATAATTGATTTTAAGCACCATTGCTTCTTACTGGCAACACAATTACTCCCTGCTGAAACATGTGAAAAGAAAATCATACACCTAATCAGTTGTATTCAGGGCACTGCTTCTCCTCACCTCAACTGTGACTTTGTAGCCCGGAGAGGGATCATAGAAGAGGTTGGGGGAGGTGACCTGGAGTCTTCCCCATATACTCAGTTGTCTAACATTTTTTTTAATCTAGCAAAATGATGACTTAGACATAACATCAATAATATATTTCTAAAGACTTAGTTTCTGTGGCATTAAAACGGCACATTTTGTTGCTGCTATACTGTGAAGAGGTAGAGACTTGGTTAAAATTAGCTTCTCTTATAGATAAGGTATAAAGTTATCTGTCTCTCTTCTACTACTGAAATCAGTATTTAAAACTCAGTATGTCTTTTCATTTTAGCATTACCATTTTGAATTTAACAGCAGCTCCTGGTGATACAATGATTTTTCCTGAAGCAAGATGGAAATCTGGAAGAATACAGTCCTTTGAATTCCTTGAATCCTACAGAAAAAGCTGGTATGTTCTCCCACAGTGAATAGGTTTAACTTTATCACTTGGTTCTTTTCCTTCCCTTTAGATAATGGTGAGATTAAAGACAGATAATTAATTAATCAACCACATCTGAAAACATTTTCTGATTCAAATTAAAACAAGGGTAAAATTATTCCTATATTTTATGAATTCATTGAATTAGTAATGAAATAAGCTTAATTTAGACTTATGCAAACTGCTTTTCCACAGAATGTCTATTTCAGCACTCTGCAAGTTTCTTGGTTAAGAAAAGCATGATTTAAGAAAATGTCCATCTTCTGGGGGCAGGGGGTGTGGTCTCTGGACTGAATTGGACCTTGAGTATGTCAAGGCTTAATCTCAGTGTGCTTTAATAAGATCAATTAAAATGATAGAACTCACCATCCAAACAGAATTTATCTCAGATTAAAAGACATTTTCCCTTGTTCTCATCTTAAAAATAACTGAAATTTTGCACTCACCCAAAGTAAATCCAAATGTGTTACATATTCCTTTATGGAATCAAAAGGTCAAATAGAGCCATGGTAATGGACATTATCTCAAATGGCTTATAAGCAAAGAGGTTTCCAAGTTTACTAAGAAAATATTAGACTAGAAGCAAGAAGACCAGATTCTGCACACCCCCTTCATGATTAGACTTCTTTCTGATATGATGATAGACATCCCTCCTCCACCAGCTATATGGGGTAGGAAGACCCACAAAGGCTGGATCCATGTCTGTATTTGCTCACCTTGGTATTCCATTCTTTAGTACCTACCACTGTGCCTGTACAAAGTAGATGTTCAATGAATATTTACTAAGTGATTAAATAAATCAAAGCAGAGAGTCACACAAAGACCAGGTTTCCTTTCCCCCACCTTTACTTCTGAGATTTCAGGCTGAAATAATTTCTTCTTGTCTGAAGTTATACTCAGTTTCTGTTCTCTGTGGCTTTGCTCCAGTTCTCCTTCTTGTAAAGATAACATTTCTCCTTTCTTCTCTTTGAAGCAAAATGCTAGTTACCCACCCCCCCATGATATGAATCAAGTTTCAACACTTCCATGAAGTCTCACCTCTCAACTCTATTAGTAAATTCTGACTTCTTTCATTTTAAATTTTGTTGTCTTCAGGATCTAGAAAAATCTTTGTCACATTAGCAGGTGCTCAATAATTAAATGTTGATCAAATTAACTATTGAGAGTTTCAACATGTTTCAGTTCCTATAGCGTTTGCTGTCCCGTGGGAGATACAGACAAGTAAGCATGACCTTAAAGTATGATATGTTGAGTGTTACCATGAAGGAAGTAGAGGATCTATGGAAGATTCAGAATGACCTCTAAATAAAGAGAGACAGGCATCAGGGAAGGCTGAAAGTAGGACCACTGTCCTGAGATCTGAACTAACACAAAGAATTACACAAAGGGGAAAGATGATAAGAAAAATATTCTTATTATCTTATATAAAAATATTTTCTTATATAAAATTTTCTTATATAAAAATAGAGGGTAGCTCTATTTTTAATGTTGGCTAATTGAGTTTAAATTTAAAAAAATTCTGGACAGAAAAGACAGAATGTGAACATGCAAGAGATTGTGGTGCATTTGAGGAACTAAAAGTAGCTTACTATGGCTGAAATACAGAATGAGTTGAAGGGGAGTTGTAAGAAGAATGAGAAATGAAGGAACCAAATTATGAAGGAGCTCATGACATTTATTAGTAAGTTAAGCCTTCATCTTAAGGGCAATGGGAAGGACTGAATGATTTTAAACACCGGAAATAGTGGCTTCCATTCCCCTTTCCAGAAACAGAGATACAGTAATTCTCTTAGTTTTCTATGGAAATGTATTATGATTCTAGCATTTTGTACAACCGAATTTCCATACTGAAATGTAAATTCTTTCCATATACCATGCTGATTTTTAAAAATTATTCCTTTACATCAAATGCTGCAACTCATTTATTGAGGACTATTTTGTTATTGAAGAGGTTTTTAAAAAACGTCTTCTTAGTTTTTCTGTACAATATATCCTACTCTATTTTGGCCTCAGTTTGGACTAACTAAATTGGTTCTACAAAAGGTATCCAACTTCCTTGCACCTCTCTTACTTCTAGCCTCCCTTTCCAGTGAGTCCTTCCCACTAAGTTCTAAGCTTTCCATAGATTTTATTTTTTCTTTTAAGTCTTTCCTACCTCTTTCTCTCATTGCTTAGTTCTTGAATGTCACTCTCTTATGAATTTTTACTCATTCTCAACAAGTTTCTCCCTGTAAAAAAATAAAAATAAAAATAACCACCAGGAGTGATTTGTTTATTGTCCTTACTAAATTAAATAAAAAAACAAGAGTTGGTCAAACACATTTCTAAAATAACTCAAGAAGCTGAAAACAGAAATATTCACCAAGACTGACCTAGGGGTGCCTGGTTGGCTCAGTTGGTTAAGCATCTGACTCTTGAATTCAGCTCAGGTTGTGATCTCTGGGTCATGAGATCGAGTGGCTCCCCCTTCCCCAGCCGCATCAGGCTCTGCACTGATCATGGAGCCTGTTTAAGATTTCTCTCTGCCTCTGCCCCTCCCTCTATCTCCTTCTCTTAAAAAAAAAAAAAAAAAGACTAACTTCTTACTGGGTTTATTTTACCTTTTAAAATATGTCTAGCCATTTTGCAATAGAACGTGCAGTAATGAGGTTCTCTATTCTCGTATGCCAATCCATTCTAACTTTCTTACCTACCTGAATCTTCATACTTCTTTTCAGTACCATTGCTCAGTTCGGATAGCTCCATCATCCTAACCATAAGTTAACATCGAATCCAAGTTCAAAGAGCCAACCCAATTGTGTATCACAATCATCCCTAGGAATTCTTGGTCACACCAAAGGACATTGGACTCCCAGCTAATGGGTGAGTGCTCACATGTCAATAAATTATTCCCTATCTAGCCTTATATTATACGACTCAGTCTGACAATCTCCAGGTGGACTCCTCTATGTATTCCCCAGGTTCCTACTAACACATAGGTCCTATAATCCCTTCAGTATGTAAGTTATTTACTCCAATAATCAGAACTAATTTTTGTTTGTTTTTGTTTTGTTTTGTTTTTCCCATTTGGTGGAAACCCTGGTTATCAGTCTGGAGGTAATGATGGGTAGTGGGAGTGGATTGTAAGAAAGATAAATATCATGATGTGAATCATCGGTATCTGGAGAGGTCTATCTGGCAGGGTCTCCTCAAGCAAGGGGGGAAAGACTTCTTTTTTCCTAGGGAAATCTGAGGTTTTAAGATTTTAAGGCTCATTGACCCAATGTCTTCATCTTAGGTCTCAAGGCCCCATTCTTTTCCTATCATGACACTGGCTAGCAGACCTGTTGTGATTGTGCACTCGTTCTCCTTTGTAGCTCACAATTAGATTCTGGGATGGCTTTTCAGCAAAATTATTTCTGCAGCTGCAGAAAATAACTGTTTTCTTAATAATTGTTTTTCTTTTCTTTCTCTGGCTTTCAGAGTGCTTTGAGTTAATTAGTTTGTTGACCTGAGTATGTCATTTTCTTTTTATTTGTTTTTTAGATTTGTTTATTTATTTTAGAGGTTGGGGAGGGGCAGAGGGAGAGAGAGAGAGAGACTCAAGTAGGCTCTGCACTGAGTGCAGAGCCCCACGCAGGTCTCCATCTCATGACCCTGGGACCATGACCTGAGCCCAAACCAAGAGTCAAACACTTAACTGACTGTTCCATGCAGGCACCCTGTGAGCATGTCATTTTCTTATTCAATCTTCAAAAGCAGTTAACAAAAGTCAGCCACTCCAAAATCTTTTTAATTACCACAGTTCCCATATGATCAAGTGACCTAGTTATCGAATAACCTGACACTGACCGGCAATTCATCTCAATCCACATTTGTGTGGGTCTTGGTACTTGAAACACTAAGTGTTCCACCCCACCATGCCATTCACCAATGGGAAGATGTTCTTCATTTTTGCCTGATGCTGCATGAGCCAGTCCCTAAATCTCATGCTGAAACTACTTTTAAGGACCATTCCTGGTGCCGATAATCTTTGTCTAAGTTCCCACTGAAAATACTTAAATGAAGGGTTTTTACACTATGAAACTTCACATATCTTATGAAGAGATACATGTATAACTGTTGAGTTGGGGGAAGGACTAGTTAATAACAGCTACACAATTGTGCATGAAATTTCTGCTAGGAAAGCAACTGTCTACATATTGCCACTTAATCTGTCTCTGGTAAGGAATCACGTGATGCTGCTCTGTCAAATAGATTTACAGAGCAAGTCAAATTGGCAAGTCTTCACCAGAATATGGTCAAGTGGCCCAGATCTTACAAGGTGCTATATATATCCACATGGTAGGATATAAATTTAACTGTTAGCATTGGGACTGGGTACTGACCATTTACAATAGAACATAGACATGAAATGGCAGACTTTTTTCATTTTCATGACCTTACCGAAAAACACTTAAGTTTTTGGATCTTTCATCATTTTCTGATTTAATATTGGTGATGGTTTCTGATATTGTATGACCAATAATTACAACAAAATAATAAAGCATGAGGTAAAGACTCTTTTACTGGAGGTGTTTAATGTCTGTCTTTATGCTACTTGTATGTGTATATATATATACATATATGAATTAAATATATATAAATGAAAATATATATGTGAATGAATTAAAGGAAGCTTTATATATATAAAGCTATATATATTTCTATATTTAGGATTATTATATATTTATACATTTATATATACATAAATTTAAATGCATATATATTCATATATATGAACATATATATTCATTTATATATATTTCAGATAAAGATATAGGTATATAAACCTACTTTAATTCATTCAGTGGGTATGATACTAGTTACATGAGATGATATACATGCTTTGTTCATAGTTCATCCCATCAATTTGCTTCTCAAAAAGAGCAATATTCTTCCTCTTACAAAATAATAGAATCGTTCATTTCATTTCCTTGACATTCCATTTATTCCCATATTCTTTCTTGGAAAACTTAAAGTTGGTTTTAATAGTCCAATATTCTACATGGGGAACACTGGCAATTCCACTGCTGTCTTTAAAAAAATAACAGTTATCATTTTATCAAGAAATTAATGAGAATTAATATTAAATTTGTTCACATTTCTATTAAAAAGGAATGGTTTTGAGTTTGGTTGTGTGAACTCAATATAGATAGCCCAGTTCTTAATTCTTAGGACTTGCTTTATAGATCTCTGAAAGAAAGTAAGGTTGATAAAGATGGTTTCACATATTACCTAACAAAGTGAAAGTATAAAGGGAATTGTCTTTACTCTGTGTTTCCTGTGTTTGCACTTATATCTTAATGATTTGAGACTACTTTTGGATAAACTAAATATGATTCTCCCAATAAGCCCCCCTACCCAGGGCTAATAACATAATTTACTTGTCATCTACCCTAAGTCGCCTCAACACAATCCTACTATTTAATTACTATCAGAATGAATGACTTAAGCTAAAGTAGTCCAAGACTCAAATCACCATTTTGGGCAGATGTCCTACATTTAACTGGCTTATGTCAAAAAATTCTAAACTGCAGTTCAGCCCATGTTGTTATTTGTGGGTTCATTTTACAACTAATTTATCCCAGAGGATTTACCACGAAGTTACTTTGCTTAAAATATCTCTTGGGCACATAATTGGGATTTGTTTTTGTCTGGAGTGTGCATGTGGTGATAACTAGTTTGCACATTTTCCAGGTAAAATTATAATAGACATACTCCAAATATTAAAATGTGGGACCTCAGTGGCCCATTCTATATTCAGGTTTTGAAAGAAACCTAGAACTCTTTTTAGAAAGAAAACTTGCCATTTTCTGTAGATACTACTTCGGTACATTTCGATCTGGTATTTAGTTAGACGCAAATTCTGTTTCAAATCCTGAATTAAAATTATTGATTACTAAAATATACAAAACTATTATTAATTGGAAGGTGAACAATCTTTATTTTCAGTTTATCATTGGAGAATATAATCTCAAATTTTGTGGTACTCTTCTCTCATAAGAAAAAAAAAATAAAGTTCACGTAGTAACCCTGAATGTTATAATGTTCATAGTGGCCATCTCTAGGTGCTAGAATTACAAGTTGCTGTGTTTATTTATGAGTTCTTTTGGGCGAGGCTGTTTTCCTACTTGAGGTGTATCCCTTAGTTAACCGCCCCCCCCCCCGCCATTCTCACAAATAAAGAGCTCTTGATTTTCTCTTTTCTTGCTCCCTGGTAACCATAATGCTGATATTACTTGGAAGCTGCCCAGTTGAAGTGGGAATTTAAATCTTGAAGAGATCTGATGCCTAAGGGACTGTTGGGATTCATTCTGTAATTTATGGTACAGGAGGTTGTGCTATTTGCTATCTTGCTACTCAAAGTCTGTGTGGGCCAACAGTATCAGCATCACCTGGAAGCTTCCCAGCAGTGAAGACTGACCTCACACCAGCCCTATGGATTAGAACATAGTGTGAGAAACCCTACCTCACTGGTGTCCTGCGGTGGGGCAGCACCAGCTAGCCAGGCTATTTTAGCCACAAATAGTACTGTTTCCTTTTTCCAAGCTCTCTGGATCAACCCTTGTTCCTGCCCATTTTTAGCCTGGTCATGTTGATTCTGTGAGTTCTTGATATTCTTCCAGTAATTTTTTTTTTTTTGGCTTAAGATAGAGTCAGTTTTTATTACTTAAAATTGAAAAAGTCCTAGCTGATGCACAGATTATTTTAATTTTCTTTTAAAAGTATCTCCAGCATTTCTAAGTTTTCCTCAATAGCCATGTACTACTTTTATAATCAGTAATACAAACAAGTTATTTAAAAATGTATGCCTGCTTGAAACCAGACAGCTGTGAATTTAGACCACATTGCCCTGGTCTTTCGTTTTTAGAGACTTTTTTTTTTTTTTTAGGAAAACTATATTGTGTTTTGTTGTTATACCCTCTGCCTACACTGAGAGAAAAATCAGAAGCATCTGTGTCACATTTACCATTGTTTTTGAAAGGATGTTTTTGAGGATACTGTTCACAAATCTTTTAGTATCTCCCTTCTGGGGACCCACTGAAACATTTCTCTTATGCCTCAGTGCCAAAAAAAGTTAAACAACTCCCAAGAACTAATGCTGAACATTCAAATCCTGTGAATTAATTCATAGCCTGTGACTAAAATTGTAAATTCTGAAAACTAAAGATTTCTTCAAATTTCTGAATCACTAGAATTACGTGGATGGTTTGGTTAAATAGATTTACAATGCACTAAATCAATATCCAAGAGAGGACCCAGGTTTGAAATTCTGGCTGTACATTAGCCTCACCTGGGCCCCTACAAGTTCACAAACACTGAGAATGGAATTTTGTAAAAGTGAAGCAAAATAAAATAAATAAAAAGTACTGTGCAATCTTAACATATGGTCAAGCTTTAAAAGCATTCTTTTGGCTGAATTTGTAGCCCACTCAATTTTCTTGGCCTTACAATATGCATTTTAAAATTAAGTCTATCCCTGGGCTTCATTTTACTATCCTGCCACTTTTCCATTTTGTTCTGATTTTTATATCTTGTTCCTATTTCATCATAGGAAGTGGATGAATGAATGAATGTCCTGAACAGCCAAAACCAATTATCGAGTTCTATCACATACACCAGAACATAAGGGGATGAAAACAACCACTGTTCCCAAGAAATTTCTCTCTCTGACAACTCTCTAGCCATCCAGTATTAATTGCAAAGGACTGAAGCAAACTGGCAAGAAACAGAGACAGAAGCCTAAACAAAGCTCTGCTTGTTATCTGATTTAGGCACCCAGGGTAGGGTCTGGGGGCTGTGGAATGTGAAAGCAGAAAGCAAGGGTAGACATGGGGGATGGAGAGCATCCTTTCATGGATGTGGCCAGCTGTTCCTCCCTGTGGGGAAGACTGACACTCAGTACTGCCAGCTGATGTCCCCCAGGATGCTCTGTAATATAGCAACACTTGTGACACATGTTCAGGCCAAGGGCATATTCAAGAAGCTGGAAGAACTTCTATGCCCATTCCCAACCTTCAAATGCTCATGGGACTGTTTCATGATGGCTCATTGCCAACCTCTGCTATGTCCATTATGGTGATAATGGCTACTCTCCCAGAGCACAACTGACTGAATCGTATCAACAAATCCCTACCCTACACTGTTTAAGGTGCTTTCAGAATTCACATTATTCAGCTATAACATCTCTGAACATGTCTCTGTGTCACGACCCAATTCTAGAAGGCAGTAGTTAAACCGTTTACCTCTGGTTCCACCTATCAGCATTTTTGCTTTCAAACCAGTAGCCACATGGAATAAATCAATAATAACAATAGTTAACACTTACTGAGTACTTATCCTTGGCAAGCATCTTACATATATTAACTCATTTGGTAATTACAAAACTACAAGGAGGGGTGGGATAGGTGCTATGATGTTACCTTTACTCTTTTTAAAAAATGTTTATTTAAATTTTAATTAGTTAACATACAATGCAATATTGGTTTCAGGAGTAGAAATCAGTGATTCATCACTTACATACAATACCCAGTGCTCATCACAACAAGTGCCCTCTTTAATACCTTTACTTTTCAGATGAGGAATGGAAACAGAGGCTAAGTAGATTGCCCAAGGTTGCATCACAGTGGTAAAATTGCTGGGAGTGGAGCCCCAGAGTCACTTAATCACTTTCCTGTGATCATGCCACTGCTACATATTGTACAGATGACAGCATGGGTTTATTTAACTCACCACCTGGGAATTTTCTTATCGTTTACTATACTCCTTCCACAGGAATTCACCCTTGCATTGTAACTATGGCTTTCACTCATATCCCTTATTCAAACCATCTCATCCCTCCCTAGCAGAAGGCCAGCAAGATCCTGGGAGAGCCACTGGCTATTCAAGAAGTTCTTAAAAACTCCCTTTAGCATGCCAAAGAGCAGTATAAAGCATACAACGACAGGCACCAGGTCTCAGGAGAGAAAATCTGACAGTGAGATACCATCTGTTTCTACTCCTATCTATACGGACCATCTGCTCTTGCTCAAAATACTGCACGGATGCTACTTAGGGTCATTTAAGGTCAGAAGAATCATCAACCTTTCAACCGTGTCTATCCAGGCACCCACCTTGTCTTCTACCACTGCTCGCCATGCCTGGCTCACCAAAGCCCCACACTTCACTGCCCAGGCCTGCATCCAGCCTTGACAACTAGATGGAGAATGAGAATATGTGGTGGGGAGAATAGTGGATTCCCATTAGTATAAAGGCTGACTCCAGAGCAGGTAAAATTGAAAATATGGTGCTGAAATTTTAGTCAAGGAGTCCTTCCTCCCAGAATACAACTTGGGATCAAACCTTTGAATCCCTGGTCTTATCTTGCCTAGGAAGAAGACCTTAGGGGGACCAGGAGGAGTTATGTCTCTCCTACCCTTGGCCATATAAACCTGACCCCACACACATCATACTTTTGCAAACCCACAAATATGACTCAAAATTTAGCTAAAATTCATAGCAATTACCAGGAGCTCCCTTTCCCATATGTCGCTTCCTCTTCATCTGTTCCCAGCCTTTTTCATTCACTGCCTTCCAGCTGCATGCTGATGGATCTGCATCCCAGTTCCAGGCACTGCTTCTGGCCCTACCAGGATGTGGTGCTGTCTCAGGTGGGTTCTTCAGAAACGTGTGCTGAGACAGAGTCTACTAGAGATTAATACCGGTGAAAAGAAGGGGGAGGAAATAGGAGTAGGCTGAAGGAGAAAGTGAACCTCATGCAGGTCAGCAAAGCTTCTACCAACTCAGAACTCTGGTGGGACTCTTTATTGCCCATCAGGGTTGTCTCTTGTTGGGCCCAAATGGCAGGAAGTACCCTTGCCCTGTCCAGTTTGCAAGTGTGTGTTTCCCCTGAGAAGGCTATGACTTTCGATTAGGCAGCTCTCTACTGTTGAGGCAGCCCCTAAAGGAGCTGACAGTCGGAGGAAGTGCACTGACTGCCCTGTCAGTGGCATTTCAGTGTCTGCCACCATTGCCCTTCCTGACGCTCCTCCTCATGGAGGGACTGTCAAGTTCTTGGTGTGGGAGTCTCACTCAGCTTGTGCCCTCAGTCCCATCTCACACAGTGGCCAGGGAAGACCCCATGCTCCAGTGCCTGGCCTGGAAAATGCCCTATCTGGGCAGAAGAGAGATTTAAAACCTGATGAGGATAACACTTTCATACTAAGGTCTATTCTGGTTTTAGAGATTCATCTCTCTGAGCTATTAGAAAAGGCTCCTGGGATTGGTTGTGGTTTCCTAGGCTTTCTCATCTCTCTCATCTTCACTTAAGGTTTTCTTCATACCTACCTCCTTGAAGAATTCTGGGCTTTTCCCCTTTCTAAAGCCCTCCTTTAGTTCTCTCTCTTTAGATGGGCCCCCTTTTTAGTTCTGAGATGACTCATTTTTCAAAACTGGTTCAATGCATCTCAAAACTTTTCCACCAAAGAATTCCTGACTTCAGAGAAGGAGAATGTGCACTCCTGGCGGTCCCAGAAGCATAGCTCAGAGCTGCTTTCTCTAGGCATGGAATTTCTTTGAAGTGTCTGTATTTTATCTTAAAAATTCATGTGAATTTTGCATTCACCTCTATAAACTATATGTGCTAGTTTTAATATTAAAATAATATTTTAAATTACTTACTAGTAATAAATTTATTCAGGAAGATATACCAATTTATGCATGGTTTCATGTGCCTTCTGAAATATCCTTGCATATATCAGCTTTAAATTCCTCAAACTAGGAGGTCATACTTCTGTAGCATAGCATAAATCTCTCACAGAATCTTAGAATAAGAATTTAGAAAATATTTTTTTTAAAGATTTTATTTATTTATTTGACAGAGAGAGAGAGAGATCACAAGTAGGCAGAGAGGCAGGCAGAGAGAGAGGAGGAAGCAGGCTCCCTGCCGAGCAGAGAGCCCGATGTGGGCCTCGATCCCAGGACCCTGAGATCATGACCTGAGCCGAAGGCAGAGGCTTTAAACCGCTGAGCCACCCAGGCGCCCTAGAAAATATTTTTAAGATAAACTTATATGCACTGAATTACACTTTTACAATACTCTATATTTTGGTGAAATATATAAATGAAATATATAAACTCTCAAATATATAAACTCTCAAATAATTTGGTGAAATATATAAACTGAAATTATAAATGAAAAAGATCAATGTATTTCTTCTTAGGGAAGAGAGAAAATCTCCCATCAAATCCGAAATTAGGTGTTCAATTCAATTAAATATGAATAAATAATCTTGCCAAGTTATACTGTATAATCTGGTAACATAATTTCAACACAATTCATTGAAAGCATTTATATGAGGAAATGAACACAATATATTTTAGGCTTACAGCACTTTGATGATCTGACTTAATAATTTATAGATACAATCTCTGTAGAAATATCTAAAATATCAAGACTTCAGAGTCTGGAAAAACAAATAAAAGGCATATCATTTAGTCTATTTTCCATTATATTTTTTCAATAAGTAGGTTCTTCTAAGAATCAAGCAGCATTCATTCAACAACTGTTTAGTACTGTTGAATACCTACTATATATCAGGTTCTTTGGGAAGTGCTGGGAGAGAGTGAGGAAAAAGACATTCTTCCAGACAGCATATTTTGCAGAAGGGGGATGGGCGGAAATATAGATGAGAGTTTAAAGTGGTAATCCTTGGAAAGAATATAGAGTTCAGATATTCTGAGATTGACAGAAGGCAGATCCATATACTTTCTTTTTTAAGGTTGTATTTATTTATTTGAGAGAGAGAGCACAGAGGGAGAGTGAGAGGGAGAAGCAGACTCCCTGCTGAGCAGAGAGTGGACGCAAGACTCAATCCCAGGACCCTGAGATCATGACTCAAGCCAAAGGCTGACACTTAACCCTCTGAGCCACCCAGGTGCCCCAGATCCATGTACTTTGACCATCATCTGGTAGAGGAAAGGTTTAAAGTTAACTGAGATATATGCTTAAATCAATGATTCCTCCAGTCTTTTTTTTAAGGATTTTTTTTTATTTGACAGAGAGAGAGAGATTACAAGTAGGCAGAGAGGCGGGCAGAGAGAGAGGAGGAAGCAGGCTCCCTGCTGAGCAGAGAGCCCAATGTGGGGCTCGATCCCAGGACCCTGACATCATGACCTGAGCTGAAGGCAGAGGCTTTAACCCACAGAGCCACCCAGGCACCCCAATGATTCCTCCAGTCTTGCACATAAATTCTTCAATGACACATCTAAAGGCAGGTCCAGACACTTCTCCAAAGACTCTCCTGTGTATTTCTGTTAAGTAAATATTTGGTGGGCATGTATTGTGTAAGCGCTTTGGAGGATACAAGGGGCAAAATGATCATATGGGTTTGATATTACTGCTCACACACTCTATCTCCCACCATACCCTCTGTGAAAACTCATCCCTAATGAGTGGTGTAGTAGTGCTCAAATTTTAATGCCTGAACAATCTCTACTATTTTTTGTGGAATTTCACTCATTTAGTTATTTATTCAACAAATTTTTCCTGAGGACATGCTCTGTACCATGTTCTGTCCTAGGTGCTTGGTATACAGCAGAGGAAGAAACAAAACACCATCTCTGCCTTCTCTGAAGTTCATCATTCATAGAAAGCAGAACAATAAATAATTAGAAAATGCAAAAAGCAATGAATGAAACCATAGTATATTTTGATAGATAACAATAGCATTGCCTTTTTAGATAGCATGTTTAGGGAAGATCTTTCCAAAATGGGGACATTTAATCTAAGCTCTAAGAGAGGAAAAGGAACTAATTCCTATGAAGAACAAGGGAAAAAAAATCCAAGTGTCAGAAACGGCATGTGCAAGTGTCCCCAATGGGAAAATTGGTTGACAAAATAAGATTGACGAAATAAGACCTGGGAAACCCCATTTCATAAACAGTTCCAAGAGAGGTTTGATTATGACTTAGACCAGGGTAGAGAAAATAAGAATGACTTCAGGGTATATTTGGGAGTATAACTCTTACAATTTGAGATGAATATGGGAAAGGAAGACTGGTTCTAATATCTTTTAGCTGGGAATCCTTTTAGATGGCACCAAATACTATGCTGGGAAAGACTTGGGGAAAATTTGAGAGGAATCCTTCAAATTATTTTTAATCTGTTAAGTGTCTGATGTATGGGAAACTACCAAATAGAAGTACCAGGTAGAGAACTGTATGCAGAGGATCAAAGAAAACCTGGCTTGAAGGTTTACCTTTGGGAATCAGGAGCATAAGCTGGTGCCTAAAGTGGTGGGAAAGAATGGGATCACCAGACGGGTGGAGAAAGAGCAAGAAAGGGCCCTGAGAAACTGCAATATTTAAGAGTTGAATAGAAAGGAAAGAAACAGTAAACAATGCTTCCAAGGAGAAGTGAAAGTAAACAGAAGTTAATGTTATCACGCACACACACACACACACACACACACACACCCCAAAACAAAACAAAACAAAAACAACAGAGGGTCAACTATTTGAGCTAGAAGGGAGTGACTAACACAATTGAATCTATCTGGGTGAGCTAATAAGGAGAGGCTAGAAAGTGTTCATTGAGTTTATCAACATGGAGTTCATTTGTACCTTGATAAGAGCAAATTCAGTGGAGGACACAGGCTGAACCCTATTAGGACTGTCTGATGAGTGAACAGGAAGGGAGGAAGCACGAGAGAATAAAGGGTGGAATGCACAAGAGATATCTGTGAACAATGAAGGACTGACCTGCCTGTTCCATGTCCATGTCCATGTTGTTTAGCAGCAGGTGACAGAACTGGGCAAGGAAGAGTGACACCAGATTAGGGGACAATGTGACTGCACATCAGAAGGATTACTGTAAGTAATAGTGATTGTCAGCATATAGTCCCCACTTAGTTACGTAATTTTTCTACTCCTACGGTTTGTGACCATGGACAAATTACAGAGCCTCCCCAAACCTCAGTTTTCTCATCTATAAAATAAAAATTATAAAGAAATCTACCTCGATGTCTCATTGTGAAGACTTAATGAGATAGTATATGCAAAGGATTTTGAGAGTATCTGGCCTCTATTAAATATTCAGGAACCAGAATTATGTTATCCTTATTAGTACTAGTGGTGGTATATACAATTAAAAATGAAATATTTAGGTACTAAACAAGAGAGTATTTCACTGTTTAAATTATAGCCATTGGCCAATTGACCCCTAGCAACGAAAGAATATTTAAGAGAATTTCAAAGATGTTAGTTTTTCCATTCCCCTCCCCAGTCAGCCCCCAGTAACTTCAAATCTACTTCTGGTTTCTATGAATTTGCCTATTGTACTAGGTACAGTTTTTAATTAGGTAAAAGTTATTTTTGGAGATTTCTTCCCTGATTCTGCACAACTCATAAAACCCAAAATTCTGGAAGTGGATTGTGGTGGTGGTTGCACACCACTGTAAATTTTCACTGTACTTTTCACTGAATTTTATATTTAAAAATGATTAAAATACAAAATTTTATGTTATATATATATTTGCCACAATAAGACGATATTACCTAAAAAGAAAGATATTAGTTTTAATCTCACTTCTGGCCAGATGACCGTAGGGACGTCATTTCAGACTTATTTGAAATCACTTTACTCAACTACAAAATGGCACGAGACCAAGCTATTTCTTTAAATGAGTTTTATTCAAAATCCAAATTCTGTGACTATAACATTCATAAAATTCAGAAAAGTATGAATGAAATAATAGTGCAGAAAAGACTAGGTGTGACAGGAACATACTTTATTGTAAGTAAAAAACCGAGCACCTCCAATGATAGTTTCATATAAAATATAAATACACATATTTATACACTTGGCTTATTTACAAATCACACAAATAAAATTATGATTCATAATTGTTCCTGAGATTGAAGCTTATTCCATAGAGCTGATAACAATGGTTGCCACTAGGCATGTATGGCTTTCTAAATTTAAATTAATTAAAATTAAATTGAGTAAAAATTTGGTTCTTCAGTTATACTAGTTATATTTCCGGTACTCATATGGCTAGTGGCAAATATAGAACATTTACATCATTTCAGAAATTTCTGTTGGACAGTGCTTATAGAGTATTCCCCATTTCTTGTTTATTTCTGCACATTTTCCATGGGATATTTCTTTCCCTAGCTTCACCTTTCAAATAGCATTAGCAAATGACTAAACCTGGAACAGATGCTGGAGTGTCCTCTGAGAAAACATGCCACCACTAAACTGTCATCTCCTAATATTTGTTTAATTTTTCTAAGGATACACACCGAAATTGTATCTTTTTAAAGCTGAAGTATTCTATGACTATTATTCTCCCAGAAATGTTATTCTTTAATTTGAAGCAGTTTTTCTATGACTTCCACTATTTATTTTCATTTAATTGCACCTATAAAGCATAACATAAAATCATGCAGTCCTACAAGAGGAAATCAGAAGTGGACGAAGAACATTGCTATGATACTATACGCATTTGGAAATAAACTCCGTAAACCCAGGGATAAGACATAATCTCATTTGTTTTACGACGTGACAGAAGCCAGTCATGGCTTAATTAATTCAGGGTTGTTTTCATTTTGGTTGCATGGGACAGCTCTGTTAATAGAAACAATGTATAAATAAAGAAGATCCAGAAAAGGATGTTGAATATTGGTGGTGCGAAGGGGGAAGGCTGTCAAGAATAAGGCCTGCAAAAAATCATCTTTCCATGAGAGACAAAAACTGGCTGCAGACAGATGCTTATAAGACCCCAGCTCTTGTTGAAGAGGACAGCTTTATAAATAGATGCACAATAACAGCAGCCAGCTGTTCAGAATAATTGCCAGGCGATATTTGGTGATGACAACCTGAAGAAAGTCATCAATGCAATTATTTCACACCAGATCAGTCCAGCAGATCTGTTGAACCTTCTTGCCTGTGTTGAGTGAGTGAAATACTCATTATTCTTGAAATGCCAATGTTGCTTGCTCATTTTTTCTATAATAAACAATGACTTCAACAATTATATTGTAACATTATTAATAATTTAATCAGGGACGGTTAACTCAGTGGGTTAAAGTTTCAAACATGTGAGGCTGAGGTTCAATGCACTTATGCCTGTGGAGAGATGCTCCGTCCCATCATAAAAGCTTATGTTCTTAATGCTAGTTAGGCATTTCAGAAAAGCATACCAGCTGGCTGTAAATTGGGACATGTCCCATTGTTAATGTCTTGATCATTTTATCCTGCCATACACAGAAGAATCTCCCAAGAGTTCTATAGACTCAGTGGTTCCCCAAATGCATTTATTTTATAGCTACTAATGCTCATTATCATTCATTCATTTCCTTCCATTACCTCTTGAATGCCTTAAATTTTTCTCTTCTCCCTTTCCCAATCGTTCTCTTCAAAGACCCAGTTTCGTTATAAATAGCTATCAGTTTTCCATGGCCCAACCATAGTTTCAAGAACTTTTCAGATCTTCACAGTCAGGGCTTCTGTGTTAAAATCTTATATTATTTGATTAATATATGGATAGCACTCTTTCTGAAATATTTGCAATACATGAAGTTTAAACCTCAGGGGAGGTTTAAACAACTATTTAAAGCAGATCTGCTTTCTCCTTGAAAGCAATCAGATTTTCATGACACAACATCATGGGTAAAGTATAAAGGTTATCTATACAACAAATATTAATTCAATGATAATTATATGTGTAGTAGAGACTAAGTATGACATTCCAGTAGGGAGTTTTGCCGGGTGAATAAAATATAATGGTCTTTCAAACTTTGTTCAAAAACAATGGGGTTTTAAAATTTATATTGATGTTGGGGCATCTGGGTAGTTCAGTAGGTTAAGCATCTGACTCTTGGTTTTGGATCTGAGTCATGAGATAGAGCCCTGTATTGGGCTCCACGCTCCGTGTGGAGTCTGCTTAAAGATTCTCTCCCTCTGCTCCTCTCCCATTGTGTGCTCTATCTCTTTCTCTCTCTCTCTCTCTCTCTGTCAAATAAATAAATAAATCTTGGGGCACATGGGTGGCTCAGTTAGTTAAGCTCTGCCTTCAGTTCAGGTCATGATCCCAGGGTACTAAGATTGAGCCCTGTGTTGGGCTCCCTTCTTAGTGGGGAGTTTGTTCCCCTTCTGCCCTTCCCCCTGCTTGTGTGCGCATGCTCTCTCTCTTTCTCTCAAATAAATAAATAATATCTTCAAAGATAAATAAATACATACATACATACATACATAAATACATAAATAAATAGATCTTTTAAGATTTAAATTTATGTTAGAACAATTTATTTACCTGTAGCTTTGGTATATCTTGTTCTTAACCTCCTCTCTACCTCTAGATACTTTTTCTTGAATAAATGTTTTGATTTGGGGGACATTGATTGCATAAATAAACATTCCCTGAGCACCCATTGTGTGCAAGAAATTGTTGGTGGAGGTAGAGTACAAAGAAGTGAAAATTTGTCTCTTCTTATATTAAATAAGACTTGAAACACTGGAGAGGTATACCATGCTGATGGCTTAGAAGACAATATAGTTAAGATGTCAGTTCTCCTCAAATTACCTATAGATTTAAAGCAGTCCTAATCAAAACACAGCAGGTTTTTTAATAGAAATTGACAAGTTGATTCTAAAATTTATATGGAAATGCAAATTATCTAGGGTATACCTATTTTATATCCTTTGTGTGTATCTATCTGCATGTATGTATTTCAAACATACGTAATTATTAAGAGTTATCTCTAGCATCAAATATATTAAGGTGAGACATAATTATTTTAATTCCATTTTCAGCCGTCAATAACATTTACTTATTCCTGCCAAAGTTGATGAAATAATTGGATATGTATTTTTCTTATCATCTCTATTTCCTAATCTCCACATTTTGTTATAATCTTATTACCTTTACATGGTCAAGATTTATAACATTTTCATTCTGTACCATAACCTAAAGCCATAGTTGCTTAGTTGCATAGTTGCTAAAACTAAGCATTTAATATGTTTTAGTGTTCATCAGTGATATTTTCACCATGGAGTCTCTTTAACTCAGCTTTTTATTTATTTTGATGTATCACTTGGTTAACTGGATTTCATTCTGGAGTAATTCTTTCAATAATGTTCATAGGTACAGCACTCCCTGAGTTTTTGTTACTTGAGAAGATTAATCTGTTAACTTTGTATCTGAAGTGGCATGTTGGTGGTCCTAAAATTCTTGATCACAATTTTGCTTACATCTTTGTGTACATTGTTCATCATCTTCTGGCAATGAAATTGTAGTAATTTATGATTTTTTTGTACTGCTTGTATGTGATTTGCTTTTTCTCAATGTTTCTATTAACATATTATGCATTTATCTTTGAAATTTAGAAATTTCTGCTTAATGCATAACCAGTATGCCTTTCAAGTTATAGATATGAGTGTTTATTTCAGAAACATTTTCTTCTATTATATCTATGTATACCATCTATTTCTTGCTTTTCCAGAAATTTATCATATCATGCATCTATACCCACCATCTCTATCATATTCACCTTAATTCTTTTTATTGTTTTTTATTTTAAATTTCATATTTTTACTTCCTTCTCCCTCTCCTTTAAGTATTTACTTTTAAATCAGTTCTGCTGGGGTGCCTGGGTCACTCAGTTGTTGAGCATCTGCCTTCAGCTCAGGTCAAGATCCCAGAGTCCTGGGATCAAGCCCTACATCGGGCTCTCTGCTGGGCTGGAAACCTGCTTCGCCCTCTCCCACTCCCCCTGCTTGTGTTCCCTCTCTCGCTGTGTCCCTCTCTGTCAAATAAATAAATAAAATCTTTAAAAAAATAAATCAGTGCTGCTATTTTTGTTTTTTAATTATTATTATTTCTTTCCTGACATCTACTGGCTCTTTTTGATTCCTACTACTGATATTCTTTTCCTTTCTTTCTCTCTCCCTCCCTCTAGCCTTCCTTCTTTTCTTTCTTTTTCTCTTTTCACTTTTGAAGTTTTTGTTAGAAAAATTGTAACTGAAATTTCAAAAAACTGTTTTAATTTATACTGTAACTTCTCATTGTTTCCTTTCTACTTACTACTTATCTTTGAATGAGTGTTCAACTCTGAACAGTTTCTTGCCAATGAAAGACAGAGAAGGATTAAATTGATTTAAATTGATTTAAATTGATTCAGCTTAGCTGGTTCCCAGAACTTAAATCAAGTTTGTGTACTTCAACACCCTGTCCTTAAATTTGTTATTACTTTATCCTGGATGCCTACCTTCATCAGTTTTTTCCACTCAGGAGTTCAGAGTGACCTATAGTTCACTATAGACCTATAGTAAAGCTCCTTTAGTAGTGTGCTCTCTGAGTTTATAATTTGGTTTTCACTATTCTCCCTCTCCTTTGTTTTACCTCTAACAGATACTTTTGACTGAGATGTTATAAAATCCATCATAAAATAGACATATTGGTATTATTTGTGCTTTAGTCCCATCTCTTTTAATACTCTGTTTTATTGAGTTGATCATTGTAGGGATATACTCCTCTTTTTTCTATGACCTTCCTACAACTCTCCATTTCATTGTTTTAATCATAGTTTTAATACATGACCTTCAAGAATTTGGACTCTTATTTTTAAGAAATCTCTTCCTGTCTAAAATCTGGGGGAGTATATATCAACTTTCAATACTTTCTTTGGTCCAAGTTTTACAGTATGTGGCAAATATTCCTTATACTTTGTAATGTCAGATTATGGATATGTTTTTGCTTCATTGATGATAAAATTTTCTTCTTTCTCTCCTTTTTTTGTCTTCCTTGCTTTCCTTCCACTGTTTTAAATGAAAATTTTTAAAAATGGAGAAAACACGTCATTCTTTTAAAAACAGGAGGCTATTTTTAAAATGCTACTCAGTTGATATTTTTCTTTGTATTTACTCCTCCTTGAAGGTATTATACTAAAAAGATAAAAAGGAATCTATGAAAGTGCTACTTCATGTCTCATCCTTCTACTAGTTTGGGCATATTTTTAAATATTTAGCTTCCTCAACTTTAGCTTTTGGTTCCTATCCTATCTTACAGACTCAAGAAGTCCTCTTGTTGCTGTTAACAACTGATAATCTGTTTCTTGACTTCTCTCCTGTCCTATTTATTGATTTCCTCTCATCCCTTTGGTCATTGGTGGCTGTTACTTAACTCTGGTATAAAACCAAATTGAGTCGTGAGAGCACTTCTCAAAATTTGGCTGAAACATCATCTCCTCTGTGAAGTTTTCCTAACCCTTCTCTTTAACTCTTCAGAAAGAATCAACCATCCCTTGCATTGTGTAACTTCTGTACCTCCTACATGCTTTTGCCATACCACCCATAACTTGGGTACACAGAAATTTTTATAAATCTTTCTCCCTCAACTGAAAGGACCTCTCAAAGACAAGAAAATACTGTACTCCAAAAGCTGCCTAGTCTTACAAATAATACTTTCTCATTAAGAATTTTTCATAATGCTTTCACTCATATATAAAATTAAATGCTATAAACATTTGATAGAAGAACCAACCTATCATATCTGTAAAATCATAGCCCTAGCGATTCTTCTAAGAAAGTAAAACAGCTGTCTTCTGACTGTTTTTAATAAATATTGCCTTTATGAATTCAACCACCACCTCTGTCATAACTTCTAGCTAACTTTGTATTAACTCTTTATAAACTAGGCACCACACTAAGTATTATCTCATGTAAACCTCATATAAACCTATAAAGCCTGTTCTATTATTACTTCCTAAGGCACAGAGTCCTTTAGTAAATTATCTAGGTCAATTTTTAGGTGTCTGGCTCTACAGCCTGAACTCCAAATCACTACATAATGCTGCCTTCTGAAAATTAAAATAATAACAGGATCCTCCACATTTTCCAAAGAACTTTCACGTTTATTTTCACTATTTATTTGGTTGTTAAAATATGAATTTTGTTTTAAGGAGAACCAAAGCAAAGTTTTCTTTCTTTCTTTCCCTTTCTTCTCTTTCTTTCTTTCTTTCTTTCTTTCTTTTCAATAATTCATCAAACACCCGCCATATGCCAAGACCTATGCATAGAAGAAAACACAGATATCACATTTATGCACGTGCCACTCACAGTCACTTGAAGGAGTTGGGGTGTGGTAGACATCTCTGGAACAATGAATGGGAAGTGGCAGGAAGAGAGAATGGACATTTGAAACTGCCTACCATGTATTAGGACTGTTGCACACATCAATCTATTTAAACTTTATTGCAAGCCTATGAAATAAGTGTGATGGCCTCCACGTAACAGAGGTGAATACTGATGCTCAGAGAAGTTAAATGAATTCTCATTGTTGTATAACTATTAAGCAATAGATAATATTAAAATCTAGATTTGGTTGAGTCCAAAAGTTGTTCTCTCTTTATTACATATTCTAGTTTCCTAGGGGATAGAAATATTTCTAAAATACACAGCACTTACTTCTCCTTCCATCTTTCCATCAAGAAAGAACTATGGCAATAAATGGCAGAGGAGAGTGTATTTGCCTAGAGATTTGGAGAAAGGCTTCTCCACGGAGACACAAGTTAAACTGAGCTTTGAAGAACAAGTAGCTTTTCATTAGCTAGAAGATTAGGACATGGCATCCCAGGCAACTGGCACAGTATAGTAAAAGGCATGGAGCAGGGTCCTGTGAGAAATGGTAAGAGTCTGAGAAGGGGAACCATAAGCAATAAGGTTAGTAATAATTTAGGTTAGTAATAACTTAGGTCAGAGTATCTTGAAGGATCATGGTAAAGAACATTATGAAGGACTCTTTGTTAGCCAGGAGACGTGGGAAAGAAGACCTGCTGACAAATGTTCTTTACTTACTGCTCCTAAGTGTCCAAGCACAACAAAACCTAATCATTAAAATCACCTGGGATTAAAAACAAATGAGTGCCCGAACCAGAAACCAAACAAGTGTCAATTATTTTAACACTAGAGGAGAGATAACTTTTAAACATGGATGGAAATCATGGAATTTCATAAATGTCCAATAAAACTTTGTTAATTAAAGCGTTAGTGTCAGCAGTTGCACAAGAATAATGTTTTTTGAACTGGCAGTAAAATTAAAACCCCCTAGGGAAGCAAAACTAAGATCTACACTATCATCAATAGCTGCTTCCAACCCATTACTAATTGGCATGGTGTGAGAAATGTGGCCTTTAAGAAATCTGGTTTATGCCACTGTCTGTTCCAGGTTGAAATTCTTGCCATCATTTGTTTTTCCTAACCCAATCATGATCACACTACTTTGGAAGCTGTATGGCAATGCCTGGAATTGCCACAATTTTCATTATTGACTTGTCATTGTTCTCTGTGTGAATTTTCAAAGAACTGAGGTAAGAATTGTATTCATTATATATGATAGTCACATAAATACATCTCTTTTGGTGAAATGTTAAGTGGAATGCAGTACTGGGCTCCTTTTTTATTCATAGCAGCCTTGGCTGAGTGGGTACAGAATTTCTACTCCATGTTCATGGAATCCATAACTGTTCAAGAATGGGATTCAAGGAATCAATAAATGCCCTGAAATGGTATTGTACATTTATTTTTCCAAGGAGTCCATAGTTTTCCCGGTATTCAAAGGGATCTTGACACCCTTCTTCCTCAATTTAAGAACCATTAGCATAGAGAAAAGACTGCCTGGGATTTATTTTTTCCTGTCTCAAACACAGTGGAAGGAGGACAGTAGCTAGCTGTGTATCTTGAATGCCTTATGCGAAAAATAGTCTTTAACTTAATGGTAAAAGCTAGATGCTGTGTAAGGAATGTGAGTTCAGCTAAATATTTATAAGCCTCTTTCCCTCTAGGTATGGAATGGATATTCTTTTTTTTTTCAGTGATCCAAGATACACTATTTATGCACCACACCCAGTGCTCCATGCAATACATGCCTTCTTTAATACCCATCACCAGGCTCACCCAACCCCCCACCCTCTCCCCTCCATAACCCTCAGTTTGTTTCTGAGTCCACAGTCTCTCGTCTTTTGTCTTCCTCCAATTTACCCCTATTCACTTTTCCTTTCCTCCTAATGTCCTCCATTTTATTCCTAATGTTCCACAAGTAAGTGAAACCATATGATAATAGACTTTCTCGGCTTGACTTATTTCACCCAGCATAATCTCCTCCAGTCCCATCCATGTTGATATAAAAGTTGGGTATTCATCCTCTCTGATGGCTGAGTAATATTCCATTGTCTATATGGACCACATCTTCTTTATCCATCCGTCTGTTGAAGGGCATCTTGGCTCTTTCCACGGTTTGGCTATTGTGGACATTGCTGCTATGAACATTGGTATACATGTGGCCCTTCTTTTCACTACAACTGTATCTTTGGGGTAAATACCATAGTGCAATTGCGGAGTCATAGGGTAGCTCTATTTTTTAATTTTTTGAGGAATCTCCACACTGTTTTCTAAAGTGGCTGCACCAACTTGCATTTCCACCAAAAATGTAAGAGGGTTCCCCCTTCTCCACATCCTCTCCAACATTTGTTGTTTCCTGTCCTACTGATTTTGACCATTCTAACTGGCGTAAGGTGGTATCTCGATGTGATTTTTTATTCTCAATGTGATTTTGATTTGAGTTTCCCTGATGGCTAGTGATGATGAACATTTTTTCACATGTTTGTTAGCCATTTGTATGTCTTCTTTGGAGAAATGTCTATTAATTGGCAAAGAAGAAGTCAAACTCTCTCTCTTCGTGGATGACATGATACTTTGTATAGAAAACCCAAAAGACTCCTCCCCTAAACTACTAGAACTCATACAACAATTCAGTAATGGGGCAGGATACAAAATCAATGCACATAAATCAGTTGCTTTCTTATACACTAACAATGAAAATATAAAAAGGGAAATTAGAGAATCAATTCCATTTAGTATTGCACCAAGAACCATAAGATACCTTGGAATAAACCTAAGCAAAGAGATAAAGGGTTTGTACTTGAGGAACTACAGAACACTCATGAAAGAAATTGAAGAAGACACAAAAAGATGGAAAAGCATTCCATGCATAAGGATCGGAAAAATAAACCTTGTTAAAATGTCTATACCTCCCAGAGCAATGAACATTGTTAAAATGTCTACACTGCCCAGAGCAATCTATACTTTCAATGCCATCCCAATCAAAATTCCACTGGCATTTTTCAAAGTGCTGGAACAAATAACCCTAAAATTTGTACAGAACCAGAAAATACCCTGAATCACTAAGGAAATGTTGAAAAAGAAAAACAAAGCTGGGGACATCGTGTTTCCTGATTTCAAGCTTTACTACAAAGCTGTGATCACCAAGACAGCGTGGTACTGGCACAAAACAGACACATAGACCAATGGAACAGAGTCCAGATATGGACCCTCAACTCTATGGTCAAATAATCTTTGACAAAGCAGGAAAAAATATCCAGTGGAAAAAAGACAGTCTCTTCAGTAAATGGTGCTGGGAATTGGACAGCTATGTATAGAAGAATGAAACTCAACCATTCTCTCACACCATACACAAAGATAAACTCAAAATGGATGAAAGACCTCAACATGAGGCAGGAACCTATCAAAAATCCTAAAGGAGAACATAGACAGTAACTTCTTCGACATCANATACACAAAGATAAACTCAAAATGGATGAAAGACCTCAACATGAGGCAGGAACCTATCAAAATCCTAAAGGAGAACATAGGCAGTAACTTCTTCGACATCAGCCACAGCAACTTCTTTCAAGACACATCTCCAAAGGCAAAGGAAACAAAAGCAAAAATGAACTTTTGGGACTTCATCAAGATAAAAAGCTTCTGCACAGCAAAGGAAACAGTCAACAAAACAAAGAGGCAACCCATGGAATGGGAGAAGATATTCGCAAATGACACTACAAAGGGCTAATATCCAAGTTCTATAAAGAACTTCTCAAACCCAACACCCAAAGCACAGAAAATCATATCAAAAAATGGGCAGAAGACATGAACAGACACTTCTCCAAAAAAGACATCCAAATGGAATGGTTATTCTTAAAACTCCCAAGGAACTACCTCTGGCAGAAGTGGTTGCTGTTTCAGAGAAGATGACAAGTGACAAATGCGTTTTCCTGATATCCATTTAAAAATTGATGTGGGACAATACGTATATGCATAAGAGAATAAATAAATAAATATATATGCATATATATATATGTATATATATCGAAATCCAGTAGATACTATCTTATTTTAGAGGCAAGAAGAAAAAGTAGCACAGTTTTAATCTATTAATGTATTTCACAACAAACCATGGTGTTAGCTGACCAAAATATCACTGTTTATCCCTGAAAAACAGGCTGGCACACTTCCTATTTTGCATTGTCCTTATTAACATCTGTTTAGAGTTGTCTTGAGCTCTACTCTGAATTCCAGCTACATGAGCGATCCATTAACTTTATTTTGTTCCGGGAATGTCTAAATGTTTTTGTTATAAATTCCTGCAGTTCACTTAACCTTTGTAGGATGCCAATGCTCTTTTGAAAGGCCTTTTTATGTGGAAGCCCCATTATGATAAACAGACTCAAATGTTATCAGGATTCTTCTTGATACTATTCTATCTTTTGAATGTGCATATATACAAGATCTGGACTTAACAAAATTGTTATTTAAGTTTCTGACATTTATGACAAATTCTGGAAACCTAACTATTGTTTGGTTACACAGAATATGATGTTCAACGCACTGGTATGATATTATATATTTTAGATATTTTAGAATTCTATCTCATCTTGGTTCAACATGTTAGATTTTTACAGTATTACTTACTGATGATATCAGCTACTAACAAATCAACATTAAGCGAACACTACTAGTTTCCTTTAAATATTAAATTATAGCATTGTGGTAAATTAAAAACTTTATTTTTTGAATTTCATAGCCTACTTTATACATACATCAGCATGATGTTTAATACGCTTTTGTAATTTGAGCTTTTTTATTTGTGGTGCTGCTAATGTTTCTCTACTTTTGCTCTGACCATTTGTACATATCAGGGAGTATGGTCTGGGAGTTGTGTCGGTTTTCTCTTTCTATCTCTTTTGTGGGTTTATTTGTCACAGGCAGAATGAAACACAAAGCTTGGCTATGGCTTTGAATATCTTTTTTTCAGATAGTTAGACCTAATTTCTAGAATTAATGTCTTTGCATTACATTAGGTATATTTTTAGAATGCCTTACTGAAAATTATGGGCACAGTGTTCTTTTTCATCTAAACATAAAATCTTTGTAAATTTCCTTGCTAAAATGGTCCCAGGAAGAAATGTAGGAGGGAATCCTTGGTGTGCCAGAAAACAAAGAAATGTTTCATTCTAATACAGGTGTGTTGGTTACAATTAGTTAGAAATTTACAAATTTACAATCTCTAACTTTGAAAATTGGTAATAGAAGGGAAGGAATAAGTATTTATTTGTCTTTTTCAGAGGAAATAGAGTTCATTCTGGTTGATGAGATGAAGTTTTCCTTTGTAGAAGAATGCCAGGAAATAATTCTAGCTACAAAGAATGATAGAATTAGAAAAATCAACATTTTGTAACTCCCAATACAATAATTAATTCAAGCAAGTATCATCAATGGATGCTAAAATCATTATGGGTAATGCAATCAAGGGAATAGATAATTCACACTCTGCCAAAGTGTCAGTTCACAGACTACTTGCCAATTGAAATAGGGAAAAAAAGTACCTTTACAATGGAGACATCTGACTTTCTCCACTCTAACCAAGTTTTCAAATGTGGGACAAACCCGATATTATGTGCCCCCTGATGTGAGGCGATTTGAGGCACACATCACCATCTATGAATCATTGTTTTAAACATGTTTAATGAGAATCTGATCAATACTGTAAATATAGCTTATAACTTATAAGAAAGAAAGAGAGACATAGGGAGGAAGGGAAGGAGGGAAGTAGTGAGGGAGAGAGGGAGGAAGGAAGAGAAAATAAGTGAGAGCACAAGAAAATATTCAGACAAATCCAGAATGTAACAGATTCTACAAGAGAATAAGCCTGATTTGGTTGTGCATGGGCATAAAAAATGGGCAGCAGGACTATTGCAAATGAAAAAAAAAAACCCAAATGCACTATTTAAAACTTCATTGAGCCTGGATTTTTTCTTAGAGCCATAAAAAACACTTTAGGAACAACTGGGAAAAATTTGATTA
Source organism: Ailurus styani (assembly GCA_002007465.1). Taxonomy (NCBI): domain Eukaryota; kingdom Metazoa; phylum Chordata; class Mammalia; order Carnivora; family Ailuridae; genus Ailurus; species Ailurus styani. The sequence continues at coordinate 1,710,912 of LNAC01000432.1, read as the reverse complement.
TGGACAACTATTTAAATGACACTATGTAATTGTTACTTTCTTAGGTATAATAATGACATATTATGGCTATACATGAAAATGTCCTCATTCTTAGGAGGTACATGCTAGAGCACCTTGACATCTTTCGCATGGTTCATTTTTTTTAAAAAAAGAAATATTCACACATTTATAGCTACATTAAGCAAATGTGGCAAAAGTTAACAATTATTGAATTTAGATTTTGGGCATATGGATGTTCATTATTCATTTAAAATTTCAGAGTGTTTAAATGTATACTAAGATTTGGAAACAAAAAATAATATCATATGTGTTTTGTATGTGTGATTTTATTTGTGTATATATATATGTAATTTAATCTCTATAAATTGAATACAAGTCTTTTGTCTTAAAATTCTTTGTATGTTCACATGATGCTCCTTTTAGGGGGCAGGTGGACCCCCAGATCAACTTGTGAAGTAATGTCAACTCAGTTTGAATGGAAGTGTCCTCTCTTCCTCTAAAATCTGTAACGTATGCACAGAATTTATGTGGTGTCAGCAGAGTGATGGATGTTCCCAATACTATGAAGGAATTATAGACATATGTTGCGATCATAACTATATAGACTGCCATGAAATGAGAAAGAACAGGGCATGGCAGTGAAACCTGGGATGAAAGTAGAGATCAGAAATCTAAGAGCAAGGAAAACTTGTCAAAGTGTGTATAAAGGGAATTAAGAGAATGGTGAGCATAAGGAGACAGAATGTATGGAAGCCATGTGGCAGAAGAATGTGCCATATGGTGCTGGAAGGTGGCAAAGAAAGGGCAAGTGCCCTGAAGAGATGATGAAGGTAAAATCACATTGACGAGGGCCAGACGGAGGTCAGCACAGCATAAGTGGGTGGCATTCCTATCACAGTGATGGAAAGCCAAGAAACAATTCAAAGCTAGCAGGATAGTGAAAATAAAGAATCAACTTGAGCTGGTGAGTGGGGGGTTTTGAGGTCAGGAAAAGTCAAGTGATTTGAAGCCAAGTCAGCTTGGAAGACGAAAACAGTATGAGCTTTGGAATTGGGTAAATCTAGTTTTATAATCTGGCTCTGCTGTTTTCTACCTGTGTAACCTTCGGCAAATCACTTGGGGTCTCAATTTCCTCTCTTAGAACTCATGTCAGAATTTTGAATAAAGACAGTAGGTGAACCATGAGCTTTTAATTTTATACATAGAATTAATCAATCAGATATGATATGCTATGATCCATACATTAATTTGATTATGTACATCATGATCACATAAATATAATAGCGATTTAGAAAGGATTTTATCTACTTGGAGTTTTAATATTATTAGCACTCTGTGACCAGGGTGAGGGTGTAAAACAAAGGACTCTCACTGGCTGAAGACCCTTGAACTGACATCATTTATCCCTCGTATTGATTCAAAAAGTATTTATTGAGGACGTGCTATATTCATCAGGCATTATGCTAGGCTTGGACAGGATATCTGTCCTTCAGGGACTTAAAACATGTTATTCTTCATTTATTCATATAGTCTTTCAACAAACACCTCTCAAGAACTTTCCATATACTTCTATTGGGTACCTCTTGTATATCACATTCCTAAAACTGTTCATACGTATGCTTTTTTCCTTAGGTTTCTCTTTGATGGAACCTAGGCTAAGAAAGTCCTAGAAACTGTGCTGCATAGAAAATATGAGGATGAATAAATTCTGTTAATATTATTCAAAAATCTCACAACCTAAAAAAGAGGGAAGGACACACAAAAATGACAAACTGACAAATGCATGATAAAATATGGTATTCCAGAATAGTCACAAATAAAGCTCAAAGAAAGGAGAAATCGAATAAACCATCTATTTTGCTAGTGGGGAAGAAGCAGTAGGAAAAAAATCTTTTTTTTTTTTTGAGAGGGACTAGGATACTTTCATTTTCAAAATAACTCTTCGCTAAATACTTGATATTTATAAAGGGAAAATATTTACAGAGGACAAACCTGCCAGATACGTATCCACTTTAATCAAGTGACAAAGTGAACATCACCTGGAAAAGGACAAATGGAAATCACATACCATCTTTGCTGTAAAAGACGTAATCTGAATGTTACAGTGAAAAAATATGAGACAAATGAAAACGAAGAACATTCTACAAAATCACTGGCCTGCTACCTTCATAAACATTAGTGTCATGAAAGTCAAGGGAAAACTGAGGAACCACTCCGGAGTTAGAATGGACTTAGAAGATAACTACCAAAAGCAAGACATGGTTCTCAACCGCATTCTATTTTTTTAAAATATTTTATTTATTTATTTGAGAGGGAGAGACAGAGATAGCAAGAGAGAGCATGAGCGGGGAGAGGGAGAAGCAGACTCCCTGCTGAACAGAGAGCCCCACACAGGACTCAGGATCACGACTTGAGCCAAAGGTGGACACTTAACCAACCGAGCCACCCAGGCACCCCTCCACTGGATCATTTACTATAAAAGACATTATTGAGACAACCCATAAAACTTGAATGAGAGCCAAGGATTAGATGGTAGTAGTGTATCAGTATTAATTTTCTGTTTCTAATGGTTGTGTTGTTGGTTTAGTAGAAAAAAATTATCCTTGTTTGTAGGAAACATCCACTAAAGTATTATATTTGTTTGGTATGCCTGCCATAACAATGTACTACAGACGAGGTGACTTAAACAGCAGAAATGTATTGTCTCACAGTTCTGGAGACTGAAAGTCCCAAATCAGGGTGTCAGCAGGGTAGGTTCCTTCGGAGGGCTGTGAGGAAAGAGTCTGTTCCAGGCCTTAGCTTATAGATGGCCTTCTTCTCCCTGGGTCTTCCCACTGTATCACGTCTGTGTCCAAATTCACCCTGTGGTAGGAAACATCTTGATGGGAAAAATGGCATTTATGAAGATCTTAAGGACTTAATAGAATCTCAGAGGATTAAGATGGTATATTAATTTCTCAAGTCTGCTGAAGCAAATTACTCCAAAGTGGGTCATTCAAAACAACAGAAATTTGTTCTGTCATAGTTCAGGAGACAGAAGTCTGAAATCGAGATGCCAGCAGGTTTGCTTCTTTCTGGACACTCCGAAGGAGAATGTGCATGCCTCCCAGCTTCTGGTGATTTTTGGCAATCTTTGGTATTCCTTGGCTCATAGCTGTGTCACTCCAATCTCTGTCTCCATCTTCATGGGGCATTCTTCTCAGTATAACTCTGGGTGCCCTCACACCTTCTTGAAGGGATGTCAGTTATTGAATTTAAGGCCCACACTAAATTCAGGATGATTTCATTTTGAGATCTCCAATAAATTACATCTGCAAAAACCTTATTTTCAAATAAGGTCACATTCTGAGGTTTTTGAATGAGCGTGAGTTTTTTAGAGGATACTATTCGACTGGTACAAATGGGAAGGGAGGTATTCTAGGTAGAGAAAAAGCATGATCAAATGTACTTTAGGGATGTGTTTACAGAGAAGAAAGTCATCTGGTCTGTCTGGAAAGTGTACAAAATGTGAGAAAAGAGTAAGCAATATGATCTAAGGAAACACTTTTCTATCCTTTAATACTCAAAGACAGTGATGTTTTATGCGAACTCATCTGAACAATACTTTTCTCATCCTCCAAGAAAGTTAGTTGCTTCTTTGATGTAGTCCCAACACATTTTATCCTTAGCTCTGTTTTAGCTCTCACCACATTGTATTGTAACTTTAGGTACACATATCTAATTTTACTAGACTGACTGAGGGTACAACTATGTTAATTGACTTAGTATTCCCAAGGCCTACCATAGTGTTAAGCATACAATAATCAACCTGTGAGGTAAAAGAAGAACCAAAGGAAGAAGGAAACAAAGAAGGAGGGGTGGGATGGATGGATGGATGGATGGATGGATGGATAGTTAGGTTTCCCTTAGCTGACAGACGATCCCAAATGCCAGATTAAGGGTTCTGTGCTTTATTCTATAGATAGTGGGCAATCTACGCAGGTTTCTGTAGGAGAATAATAAATTATAACTATATTTGAAATGAAATATCAGATAATGGTATTTAATACAAATTAAAAAGAAAAGGAAAAACTCAAAAGAAAAATCAAGTTCAGAGATAATTGTAATAGAGCAAAGATAGGAATTGAGGCCCTGACACAGACCCTGAGTGTTAGGGATAGAAAAAAGAAAAAAATTGGAGGTAAAATGAACAAGTTTAGTGATTGGACTTTTGTAGTTTCTTTAACAAAAACTTTTGTGTGTAAATGATTAATTCACTTTGGGATGTCTTAAAAGTTTAGGTAGATCATTCCAGAATCCAGATTCTACCATTCAACTAGACATTTAGGTGTAACTTCGAAAGGACCAAACTTGAAGTTTGGGATTGCAAGTCACTTAAAGAGGGGAAAGATTTTCAGCATGGCTGAGACTGCTTATGAAGAGGATTAAAAAGGAGAAGAGAAACGGGTTAAGGAGAGAAGTTTAAATAGTGTTGGTGTTTAGGGAAATTGAGAAGGAAGAAGAACATGTAAAAGAATTAGAGAAGGAGGGAGTAAGTTCTATCTGATAAAGTATAATATACTCATTCTGGATTTCAATTTTTTTCATAATATGGCCACCTCAAATTATGAACAACAAACTGTCTATAGATTGGTGCCGTATGTAATTTTTTTTTTTCTTGAGACTGATAGGCTCTGGGAATTAAGTGCTGCTATGTCTCCTTTGACGCTTTTTAATTTAGCTTTTGGAAAGAAAATATTTCATTTGAATAAATGTTTTGAGGTTGGCATTCAGGGCTAAATTTTGCAAAAAATGCAAAATTGTGGCATATTAAAGCTTTGTATCTAGAGTCTCTTCTACTTTGGAATTTTCCTTCCTTATAAACTTCTCTACCTTATAGAGCTAAGGATCTCTCCTGACACTCAGCAAGTAAAGGAGACTGACCAGTACATTTAACCAAGGGGGCCACCAGATGTAGCTGGCAAATATGCAGCATGTTTACCAGCACATTTGCGTCTTGTGCCCATGGTAGACATCATTAATCAATCTTGGCCAATATTCTTGGAATCCAGCCCAATGTAGCTTTCCAAGTCATCAATACCAATTAACAGGGGGTTGGTAGAAGTGATAATGGGCATCTGTAATCTTATTACAATCAAGGACTGTACACAAAATAAAGAGAAAACATGAGCAGAGACATTAATCCAAAAGAAGAATGTATTAATATTAGAATTTTAGGAATTATGGAAGAATTTCCTGGTCATTATCCCTCAATCAAATGACATCAGTGAGTAATTACCTTGTGGGGTAAACTTGAAGGTGAGGGTGAAAGGGGAAATTATAAAAAACAAACTGAGGGTTTAGAGGGGAGGGAGGTGGAGGGAATGGGTTAGCCCAGTAAGGGGTATTAAGAAGGGCACAGATTGCATGGAGCACGGGGTGTTATATGCAAACAATGAATCATGGAACACTGCATCAGAAACTAATGATGTACTGTATGGTGACTAACATAATTAAAAAAATCAGTTTGGTCAACTGTCATGTTTAAACATGAACCAAGAAAAGGTGTCTTAGGGTAAAAGAATTTAGGAATACTGAGGTCAGAAAGACAAAGATCTTAAAGGAAAAATAGAGAAACCAGGGTGTAACTGAAAGAAGTGAGACAAGCAGAGAAGCAGAATCTTGGGCTCGAGAGGAAAGCAGACATCAATATTTCTGAGGTGCATGAAAAATATTTGGCCATGTACTGATACTCGGCCCTTTGGAAATGCTTGGGTGATCCCGACTTAAAGGTGCCTTTATTTTTTCTTTTTTAAGATTCTTGTTTATTTATTTGAAAGAGAAAGAGAGAGAGAACAAGCAGGGGTGGGTGCCGAGGGAGAAGTGGAGAAAGAATCCGAGAGGACGCCATGCCAAACCTGGAGCCCAATGTGGGGCTCGATCCAGGATCCTGAGATCATGACCTGAGCTGAAATTGAGAGTCAGATGCTTAACCAACTGAACCCCCAGGCAACCTAAAGCAACCTTAATTTTGAAGTGCACAAAAAAATATATTCATCCTTCTGGCCAGACGTAGGAGTGGAAATTATTTTTTGTGGAAAAATAATGAAACAAGATGGGATGGGGAAGGAGACAAACCATAAGAGACTCCTAATCTCATAAAACAAACTGAGGGTTACTGGGGGGTGGGAGGGTAGGGATAGGGTGGATGGGCTATGGACATTGGGGAGGGTTTGTGCTTTGGTGAATGCTGTGAAAGATGTAAGCCTGATGATTCACAAACCTGTACCCCTTGGGCAAATAATAAATATAAAATTAAAATAAATAAATAAATAAATAATAAATAAATAAATAAATAAATAAATAAAATTAAAACAAACNATGTAAGCCTGATGATTCACAGACCTGTACCCCTTGGGCAAAGAATAAATATAAAATTAAAATAAATAAATAAATAAATAAATAAATAAATAAAATTAAAACAAACCAAAAAAAGTGAAAGTATTTCTTAATTGGTTTTATTAAAGCTTTACTTTTAAGTAAATTACCTAAAGCTGATGCTTTTTTTCTTGGTGGGGGAGAATTCTACAAATTATAGTATTCCCATAAATTATGATGTATTTTATCATATGTTGTATTAGCATATGTTGGTTCTTCTTAAATATTGAGCTCCCACAACTTGTCAGGCATGTGTTAGTCATCCTCTCCCCTTTGCTAAAGCAAAAAGTGGCCATTTGGTTTTTGGTTTGGGATCCATTTATATTGGGGAAGTGCAGGTAGGAAGGTTGAAAGTTCAAAGGCATCCTAATATTTCTCAACATCTCTTTCATTTCCTATTGTAAAAAGATCTCAAATTCAGTTACTACTATCTTTCAACCCCTTTACCCCATGGGAAAAAAAAAATGTCTAAAAACTGTATCCTGATGTAGTTAGAAAGAAAGTATGGTACAGAGTCTTCCCCTTTTCTGACTGTGTTGTCAACTTACCACTACTGCGTTCAAGCAAAACTCCAAAGGCGCTCTGCGCTCCTAGACTTAATGGAAGAATTTAACAATTCAGTCTGCTGTCCTGGTGTTTTCTACTTGCTCAGGGCTGGTTGTCAGCAGCTCATTTGGCAACCCGGTAGGAGAGGTTAATTAGCAGGGAGAGCTGAAGAGTGCTACCCAGAGGGAGCAGGAGTTCTGTGCCCACTGGGAGCCTGGAAGACAAACAAAGAAGTTGGGAAGTATTTATTTTCTCTGTTGGGGAATCTTTTTCTCCACGGGACTTGAGTTCAAACAGGGGCCAGCACCTTGTTGCCTCCACATGAGAGACACAGAATCAAAGTGCCCTGAAAATGAATGATGGTTGGAATGGGGATCAGAGACTCGACTTGCAGTCAGGAAGCCGAAAAGGTTTTGTTGCTCTCCATAGTGAAAGGCTATTGATTGCTGCACGTGAGAGCTTGCTGTTCCCTGAAGTTTAAGTTTATTCAGTCTTTTGCCCTTTGAGAGTCCCTTGCTGTTAAGAACTACTATGGAATTTAGCACTTGTTTAATATAAAATGAATTATTTGTGATCAGCCATGACTGTTCTTGCAGGCTGTAAGTCGGCTATCAAGGTGACAGTGAAGGACACTCTACATAACATAGATTTTGCTGAGTGGCCATCTTTGATGGAATCTCAGCACAGCACATCCTGCCATGCTGAACACTGTGTCCTACCTTCAAAACTGATGGAATGGGTGGTTGAATAGTAGAATCTTTTAAAAAATTTTACCACTACTATGCAAGAAAGTACCATGGTTGTTTTAAGCTGGAAAAATAGAAACAGCAGTACCAGGAAACTAATGTCTTCTAAACAGATAGTAGCAATTAGGTTTGCAATCATTAATCCATGTACTAGTGTGATGTCAGAGAGGAGAGTTAATTATGCCTGTGTTTACCCAACTCTTGTCTCTATGATCTCTTTAGTAAGAGTCTGGACATTCATAGCATAACTAGTAAGGGCTACAGAAGCTGTTTGTGGCTTATTCTCTGTTTTTACCTTACAGGACAGTAATTTTCCTGAAATGATATGTGTTTTTTTTTCACATTATAGATAAAAGTAATACCTAGTGATAAATATAATTAATATATTTTAAAGACTTTATTTCTTAGAACAGTTTCAGGTTTACAGCCAAACTGAGAGGCTGGTGTAGAGATCTCCTAGTACTCCCTACTGCCACACATGTATGGCCACCCCCATTACCAACATCGCTCACCAGAATTGTACTTTTTTTTATATCAAGGATGAAGCTACATTGACCCATCATTATCACCCAAAGTCCATAATTTACTTTAGGATTCATTCGTTTTGTGGTACATTCTATAGGTTTGGACAAATGTATAATGACATATATCCATTCTTATAATATTATACAGAATATTTTTACTTCCCTAAAGATCTTCTGGAAAACATCTAGAAACCTCCTGGAACCACCCCCTGGGAACTACCAACCTTTTTATGGTCTCCATAGTTTTCCCTTTTCCAGGATGTCATATAGTTAGAATTATACAGTATTTAGTCTTCTTAGATTGGTTTTGCCCATTAGTAATACCTATGCATTTAAGGTCCCTCCATATCTTTTCCTGACTTAGAGCTCATTTCTTAACAATGAATAATATTCTATTGTCTGGATCTACCACAATCCATTTTTGTTTTCATCTAGTGATGGACATCATTGTTGTTTCCAAGCTTTGGCAAGTGTGAATAAAGCTGTTATAAACATGCATGTACCTGTTTTTGTGTGGACATTTTTTCAACTCCTTTGTGTAATATACATATACATATATATATAAACATACATAATAAAATACATTGTTGCTATTATTATTTTGAACAAACTGTTATCTGTTTGATCAATTAAGAATATGAAAAATAATTTCTTTGCTTTCACTTATTCCTTCTTTGATGCTCTTTCTTTTCTTTTATGTAGATCCCAGTCTCTGATGTTTATTATTTTCCTTCTCTGTAGAGAACTTCTTCCAACATTTCTTACAAGGCAGGTCTACTGGTAACAAGTTCTTTCAATTTTCATTTGTCTGAAAGACTCTTTATTTCTCTTTAATTTTTGAAGGAAAATTACACAGGGCACAGAATTCTAGGTTGGTGAAGTTTTTTTTTCCACACTTTAACTTTTTTACTCCACTCCTTTCTTGCTTGCTTGGTTTCTGAAGTGAAATCAGATGTAATTCTTATTTTTGTTTTTCTATAAGTGAAATGTTTTTTTCCCCCCCCTCTGGATTCTTTTAGGATTTTTTTTCTTTATCTTTGATTTTCTGTTTTTTTGTCATTGATATGCTGAAGTATAGTTTGGTGGGCATTATTCCTATTGGGTGTTTTCTGAGTTTCCTGGATGTGTGGTTTGGGTTTGATATTAATTCAGGGGAAATTCTAAGTCATTATTGTCTGAAATATTTCTTCTGTTCCTTTCCTTCTATCTTCTCCTTCCTGTATTCCTATCATGGGTATGTTATACTTTTTATAGTTGTCCTGTGGCCCTTGGATATTTTGTTCTGGTTTTATTTGTTTGTTTGTTTGTTTAGCTTTTGTTATCTGCTTTTCTGTTTTCAGAGAGCATTTTGCTATATCTTCTATCTCAAATTCTTTCCTCAGACATAACCAGTCTACTAATAAATCCCTCAAAGGCATTCTTCATTTGTATTACCTTTTATCTATAACATTTCTTTTTGATTCTTCGAAAACCTTTCTCTCTCTCTGCTTACATTGTTTTGTGTACTATCTATTTATTCATTAGGGCTTTCAGCATATTTATCATGGTTTAAAATTCCTGGACTGATAATCCCAACATCCCTGCCCTGTAGGATCTGATGCTTGCTTTGTGCCTTCAAATTGTCTTCTTTACATTTTACTTTAACTTGTAATTTTTTTCTTTGATAGCCAGACATGATGTATTGGATAAAAAGAACTACCAAAAACAGTCCTTTAGTAATATGATGGTGAGATGAAGAAGTGGGGGTAGGAGGACATTCTATAGTCCTATGATTAGGTCTCAGTCTTTGAGTGAGCCTGTGCCTCTGGTTTGTGAACTTCCTAAGTATTTCTCAGTTTTTTCTCCACCTTTAGATGGGACAGGTTTGGCTAGAACGGGTTGGAGTTGGGTGTTTCCCTTTCTAAGGTCAATTATAGGCTTTGACAATAACCCAGGCAGGTTAAGCTCTGGTTAACTGGTTTCCACTGAGGTCATGACTTATTCAGAAGAACAGGGAGCTCTGGTATATTCCAAATGGTTCCTCCCCCTCAACCCCCAACTGGTAGCCCAAGGGGATTTTTCTCTGATATTTACTATGGAAACCTACTCAAGTTCCTGGAGGTAAACTGAACAATACTGTGGGCCCCAGCTCCACCCCAAGATCCTCTTCCCCTGGAGTTTTTAACTCTCAACGTGGTCCACACTAAGCTTCCACAATTCATCCATCACAGTCCAGTTTCTACCCCCACTCTGGTTCCCATGGCAGTTTCCACTCATGAGTCTCTGCTCTGAGCAGCTATGGCTCCCTGCATTTGCCTGTTGGTCTCCAATCTTGGAAAAACATTTTGTTCTCTGTCCTCCCATTTTACAGATTAAAGAAGGGTTGTTGATTTTTCAGTCTTTTTAGCTTTTTCCTTGTTAGGACAATGCAGTGATGTCCATGCTCATTCACATGCAGAGCTAAACTGAACTACTTTTTGAAAACCTGGAAAGTTTGACATCATTAATATTTTGACAATATATTTCCTTTACATATTTTTCTTAGTTTTTGATGTTCACTTTACCAGATTGAAGTAAATACTTTTATTCTATTGGTCTATTTATAATTTAAAAGAAGTTAAACCAGTTCTATAATCATAACAAATTAGGCTTCCATTCTGTGTGAGATTCCCAACACTTTCTTTACATCCACTAATTCTCTATTTTTTATTTATAGAATATAGGATTTAGACCAGGTCATGATTACAAAATTAATGATTTGATGCAATCTATTATCTTTTATAGAATAATATCTGATAGTCACATTAAGCTTTAATACCATATTAGAAATAATCATTTAGACTTAACTGTTTATCCAGTTTCACTGTTCATTTTTAATCTCATATAATAACTTTCCCATTTTTAAAAATTCTTTTATTTTTTCTTCTGTTAGTCAGCTGGAAAATATCTTCAATTAACTGTTTCAGGAGATGTATGTGGGTGGTATACTTTCTGAGTCCTTGCATGTCTGAGAATGTCTTTCTGCTGCGTTATTGTAGAAACCACTGGGGGCAGAATTCTTGTATCAAACCTGCTTTTCTCAGAGCTCTATGGAAGACTGTTACCTTAAGCAATGCTCCAGAGAAAACTAAGAACGGCCTGTTTTTTCGTGTTTAACAGTAACTCTCATTTTTTTCTATGTCAATACTTGTAACATATTGTTTTATTCTTGAAAAATAAATCGTCATATGCCAAGGCTCTTTTTGGTTCCAAGAAACCTTTCCTTAGGTTTAGATCTGTGACCAAATACTTTTTTCATCCCAGCAAAGTTTTCTTCTACTTTTTCCTGGACTATTACTCAGTATCATATGATCTGTTATTTCTTCATGAGGTTATTATTTTGCACAGATTGAATCTCCTGAATTTGTATTTTGGGTCTTATAGGTTTCATACGTTTGCCTGTCTGTAAATTCTGGAAATACCTTTTTTTAAGATTTCATTTATTTATTTGACAGAGAAAGAGTACAACAGGGGGAGAGCAGGCAGAAGAATAGGGAGAAGCAGGCACCCTGCCAAGCAAGAAGCCCCATGTGGAACTTGATCCCAGGACCCCAGGGTCATCACCTGAGCCAAAGGCAGACACTTAACCAACTGAGCTGCCCAGGGCTCCTGGAAATACTGTTTAAGTTCATCTTCTGCTTCACTAATTTGATTTTCTTCCGTATTAATTCTGCTATTGACTGACCTTATCATGAAATTCAGTCATTATTCAAAATGGACTTCGGTGTTTTAGTTTTGTTTATTTTCTTTTCTGTTCTAACACGACCACCTGTTTAGAAGCAAACTGAAGTAGTGTCCATCCTCTCTCCTTCTTAGGTGCTTATCATGGCTCCATGGGTTGCCTGATTTGGCAAATAAAAACACAGCATGGTCAGATAAGTTTGACTTTCAGTAAAACGATGGAGCTTTTTTTTTTTCTGCATATGTCATAAATATTGTCTGAGGCATACATATACTAAATGAATAGATAGATAGATGATAGATAGATAGATAGATAGATAGATAGATAGATAGATAAAATTTGTTCTTTACCTAAAAGTCAAATTAACTGCGCATCCTGCATTTTATCTGGTAAACTTATCCACGAGCCACAGTTAGCTTTTGCCCTTGAGGAAAGGAAATGTTAGAAGGGGGCCCTTCCAGGTCTTCTCACTCGGCCCTATCTGCATTCTACCTGGTAGAAATCTCTCGATATTGCATATCAATGTCAGATGTATGTAACATATTATAGGTTCCAGAACTGAACTGAGGCAGGTTTTGCTTTTATATTGCAGTGGTAACTTCTGTAGGATCCGGGAGCCGAGGGTGTGTATACATGAGGGGAGCAGAAGACCTGACGAATAAAGGGGAAGTCACATGCCTGTGCTTACACTGTCATCGTACTAAAAAGTTTTGTCATGTCTAATTCAACTTCCCAGAGCTCCCGTGCCTAGCCGTGAAGTGCCCCATTAAAAAATGGTTGTTAAATCGAATTGGACAGAATGAGTTATGTGGTTGGATAAACGGGGCCATCTTAGGCTGTAACCAATTTAATAGACTGAGAAGAATAGCTTTTCCCAAACTATCCCCTTAGAGATTTATTTTCCCATCCCCTCACTCTATTCTCTGTTTACTACCTTACCACTTGAGCTCATCTATCCCTCTGGGAAGTTAATAAACCAAAAGAAGATAAATGCTCTATGTGAAACTGCCTATCAATAGAAAGTAATCATACTAACTTTTATTGAATATTTAATATAGACCAGGCACCAGGCTAAATGTTTTATATACATTACTCCATTTAGTCCTCTCTACAGTTTATGGAATAGTTATTAACACTCCTTCTCCAAGTGAGGGAACACATATCCAGAGAGGTTAGAAGACTTGTCACATAGTGAGGCCACACACTGAGGTTTGAGTGTATTATTTTATTTATTTATTTATTTATTTATTTATTCGTACTCTGCCGTATCATTTCAGGTCTTTATTCTCAAATGCCTCTTGTAGAAACAGTTGGGATTTTGTTTTGGCCAGTTCATCACTTATTTTCTGCTTTAATTTGTCAGAAAGAAATAACTGAGCTTGGGGATTAGTATATGCTGCTGATTTCCATTAGCTGTATCATTATGCATATTGCCCCTGCAACCAGGTGCAGATAGCCATCAAAAGCAACTTTCTCTTTCCTGTAGTTGCTAACGTGTTGTTCCCATTTGCAGACGTTCTTTTATCCAACCAGCAACTCACAAAGCATCAAATGGTAACTTTATGACCTCAAAAATGTACTGAAATGTAGAATTCAGAAGGAAATATAGAGCTAGAGTATGGCAAGGAGCCAGTTCCCAAAGCAAAGCGAATCAAAGGAAAACCCCTAGTACCCGCTCACGGCTGGAAAAATCATAATTGTGTCGCTTATTTACTTTATGCTCCGGTGGTTCATGTTAATTACAGAAGAGCTCCTGCAATTTCCCACTAGGTGTATCAATGGCTTACAATGTCTCTAGTTATTTCCACTGGAAAGAAATGACTTTCCAATGCAGTCACTGTGTGCAGTGTGCAGTATTATTGTCACATTACTTGTAATAAGACAGAGTATTTAATTCGCACCTCCACAGTGCATTCTAGTGTAACCTGCTCACTATGAAGATTTCTGACCATAACTTCTGCTCATTATTAAAATGAAAGGTCATGAGTAGTACTACCTAAAACCAATAAATGCTATGTAAATATACTCATATAATTTCACCAAACCATTTCACTTTTGATACTTCTCCCTGGGCCATCCTCTAGTTGGAATCATAAACCTCATATGGACAAATAGTCTTCTATGTGATTGTTTTGTGAAGAAGACAGTTTCAGAGACAGTACAAAAATGAGAAACAAAAATCTCTAATTGAGAGCCTACTACAAGTTTAAATCTTTCCATGTGTTATTCAATGCCCAAACAGACCTACAAGTCATGTTCCGTTGCTCCCTTTTACCCAATCCAGGAATGGAAGACCAGAGAACCTGTATTATTTGCTAAATGTAATGTGGCATATAGATTATCTAACTCAAAGTTAATCTACCTCTGAAGTTCTAAGCTTTTCCATTTTAACCACAAACCACTTCGATTTCATTATCTACAAAACTTTTGTTTTCAAAAGTAAACTGTCAGTTTCATATGTGATATTTAGTGTCTTGCATTCATGTTAATCATTCTTAATCTTAATTTAAAAATATTTATTGGATTACCTGACTTGACATGGATACACTTGTAAACATAAAGGAAAAATCATAATTGTGGAAAGGAACCACTTTTTGCAATTTACTGTTTGCACAGTAAGGCAAAAATCAAGCAGAAATCTATCTAACAAGTATAATTTGTTACACTGAATTTTATAAATATTAAGTTACTTAGACTCGAACTTGGGTTAACAGTAATACAGATCCGATTTAGGACTAGGTCAACAATCAACCACACAGAAATGAAAATACCCAAGGAAAGAAAAACCATGAAGAGTGTAAATAAAGGACAGAGGAAAAACTCAAATTATTTTTCAATTCTGTATCTGTGGCCAGAATTATTTCTCTGGTGGCCAAAAGAAGAAAAGAACTCAAGGTTGATCATGTTTTCCTTGAAACAGGGAGACCGCAAGAGACTGAGATGAGCAGATGTCCATTCCTAAAACTCAAACAAACCTTCTCAGAAATTAGACTCCTTGTCTTCAGTTGGAGGTGGAAAGCAGTTAGCCAAACCTTGAGGTTGATGTCACAGAAATGCTACATGTAAATATACATTTGAGGAGACATTCAGAGCAAAGCAAGTGCAATTTTAGCAGAAATGACTAAACTATAAACCAAGGTGAGACAAGTCCATAAACTCAACAGTTTTGTTTTCTAATCCACATTTCATGTTTTTCTTTGGTTTTATACCTACAATACATAGTTTTTATACAGAGAATGGGATTCTGAACCAACAAACATAAAATATTTGTAATTTAAGTAGACAGTCATATCAATTAGTCAATAATAACACAACAGTCTCTTTCACCTAGGGAAGTCTTTAACACTCAAATAAAAATAGCAGCTAATATTTATTAAGCACTTAAAATGAATGGGCCCTGGCCCAGTGTGAAATGCTTTGCATGCCTTTCAGGACATTCCTACTGTGGGCTAGCCACCATTTCAGGATTAATGGGGAGAAATGTTCTCTTTTAAAGCAGCTAATTGAGAAAGCCAGCCAGCACAGCCTGGCCCAAGAGCACCTCCCTATGTGTGGAGTAGCAAGGTATCGACACTCACCAGCGCTACTCCATGCTTATACAACTGGGCTTAATAATAGTGAATTGTCCAATTCAAAAAGTGGGTGCCTTAACGAGTCAGAGACAGTGTATGAAACAGAGCCAAACCAGAACTCAGGTTCTGATTCACAATTAGAGATTCTGTTCATGGGTTAATGTGCCTATTCGCTCATTCACACATTCAAAAGGCATCTGGTGAGCACCTTCTACCTACCAAATGTTAAACTAGGAGATGAGGATACAAAGATAAATATGCCATATTTCTGTTCCCAAAGAGCCAGGCAAGTTAGTGGAAAAGGCAAACACTTTTATCAATGAGTCCCAATAATGCATAGGTGAGAAAAGGTACAGGGGTACAAGGTAAGAGGAAGGAGTTTGCAATGGCAAGGTATGTCCAAGGAAGGCAGAGTTGCATAGGTAGACAAGGAGAAAATATTATTTCAAGCAAATGAATCAGCATTCAGAAAGCACTGGGACATGAACCGGCATGGTACAGTTTGCAGTCTCTAAATAATTTGGGTGAAGAGGGCAGCATGTGCTGAATGTGAAGTGATTTCCTATAGGAACAATCTAAACTCTCTAATCCAACAGCCTCATATTTTATCCTACTGAATAGACTGATCCAGTCCAAACCAAACTTTCATATTAATATAATGCCTGACTCTTTAAAAGGCCTAGGAATGAAGTATCTGTAGGTTTTTCTTGTATAAATGATTCCACAAACATTCTGTGAGACAGATTCTGGTCTGAGGAACACAGCAGGTCCTGAACCCCAAGATGGGACGTCTGTAAGACATGCGTGCTCCTGCCCGCCTCCACATTGTAGAGTCATAATAACCTTTCCCAGTATTTCTAGAACTATCACAGGCTTTACATCTGGCTTTATGCATAGGAGAGTATACATTAGAGGAAATGAAGCTCTGCAATAAGGCATTTCAAAGTGTAGTACATAAACCACCTATCTCAACATCATCAGCTTTCTCATCTATAGAATGGAAACATGAAGAATACCTACTCTGTATACCTCGTAGGAATGCTTTGAGTATTAAATGAGATAAGAGATCCAAGAGCACACTCAGGTAAAGGGCTCTATTTAGCCAGGATAATTGTTTTACAGCAGGAGAAGAAGGTCCTGGGTGAAAATTGAGTGTTTCCTTCTCCACATAGAAAACGTCCTTCACAGAGGGTTGGAATACATGAAGCAATAACTAGATACTACAGGTTAAATGACATATAGCAGAGGACTCCCAAGAGCATCCCTAGAACTTTTCTCCTTTTCATCTGAATGTAAAGTAAAAAGGAGAAACCCTTTGCCTCAAGGTCATTCCCTTATACTGGGAATATACCTGACTGGAGAAAAAGAACATGTGGCCTTTGATCGACACAGCTTTGTGAACACTGGAGAGACACCTGAGGCCAAGGGCCCAGTGAGCTCCAGGAAGGCATGAACGTGCTGTCTGCTCAGCCCAGGCCCATCTTTCCATGAGAAAGAGTTGAAACAATTTTCTCCCAAGTGCATGCATTAGAATCATAAGAGTATTTTTATTAAACATACAGAGTTCCAGGCTCAACTTGTACATATTACAAACAGCTATGTGGCCTCGAGTAGTTACTGAACTTTTCTTCTCGACTATCCTCATCTAAAAAATGGAGATAACAATAGTATCTGTTAGAGATTTGTTTAAGGATTAAACGGATTTCTTCTTTGTCTTCTTCAGGTTATGATTATTTGTATAGAGCTCCTTTTGAGCTATCAAATTTTTTAAAATGGACTTTAAAAATCTTATTATCATTTATTTTATTTAAATTTTGACGAGTAGAGACTTTCCTGTTCCATCATTTGCTTCCATACAATGTGGAGACTGTTGGTTTGTCTTTCTCTGCCTAGGATTTTAAATATTACATACAAATCACAGGACCATCTTTTTTTTTTTTTAAAGATTTTATTTTATTTATTTGACACAGAGAGAGAGATTACAAGTAGGCAGAGAGGCAGGCAGAGAGAGAGGAGAGAGGAGGAAGCAGGCTCCCTGCTGAGCAGAGAGCCCGATGCGGGCCTCGATCCCAGGACGCTGAGATCATGACCTGAGCTGAAAGCAGAGGCTTTAACCCACTGAGCCACCCAGGCGCCCCACAGGACCATCTTTAAAAGCTGTTTTAAGATAATTCATAGTCAAGTTGCTGTTCCCTCGAGACCAGCAGCCCTTCTCCCTGCCACACCTCAGATGTGGGCTGTATCTCTCTGCGTAATCACAGGTCAGGCTGTGCAGTCCGACCTATGCAGGGCTGGAGTGTATCTCTGAGAAGGAAGAGGTAATTTGACCTCATTTGGCTTGAGCCTCTCATGAGCTGAGATGAGATTACCAATTGAGTACAATTATGGAGGGTGATTTGGTGCTTCTGACCTACAGTCAGCTAGAGATTCAAGTTGGATCATCTCACCTATGAAATTTCCCTGAGGTCATCCAGATGATGACTTTAAATGCTAATTACTACATGTAGTCAAGGCTCTGATAAAATTGAGAGCATTTTGATTTATGATGGATATTACATAAGAGCAAGAACAAACCCAGCAGGTTTAAAGGGTTTAAACATGCTCAGAAGGTTGTGGCACAAAAAGAAAACTGCAAAGTCCTTCCTTTTCAATTGTTGTTTTTATTTCAGCTCAGACACATTTTCTCCTTATTACTGCCAATGATGCTATGGTATAAATTGACCTAATTCTGTCTAAATCTGCAGCCTTTTTTTTTTTTTAATTTAGAAAAAAAATCCATCTTCTTTGACAGGCAGAGGCAGGGCTGGCTCCTATACAGGAACTTGAGTATTTAGGGAGGTTCAATGGGGGCTACATGGAATTTGAAAGGCAGGGCCTGTCTCAGGACAGCTCTTCCTAGATCTATCTAGCTGAAAGTACATGAAAGAGTATCCAGGGATATAAACCTAGAGTTTCTAGCCTTAGATTCATCATTCCCCAAATCTGACCCTTTAGACCATGGATTCAAGTATCAGAGATGCAGCACATCCCTGTGACATGAACCTGGACATGGCTGTCAAGCCAAATTGAGTTCAATAAAAGCTCTGACCTTTATTTGTCCTGTAAATGTGATCAATAACTTAATTGCTCTAAATTTTAGCTTTTGAAAAAGTGGTAATTAAAGCATTAATTTCTCATACAATTGTCATAAGCACTGAGTTAAACATTTAGCACAAAGTGAGTGCTCAATGTGTGCAAATAAAACCATTCTTCAGAGACCAGGGTTTGAGTTTGGTTTTGCCATTTTGTACTCTTGAGCAATAACTTTTCAACCTCTAGGCCTCATTTTCCTGTCTTCAGAATGGGATAAGAAAGCTACCTTAGTTTCTTTCTTTTTTTTTTCTCTCCCTTCCTTCCTTCCTTCCTTCCTTC
>LNAC01000432.1:1559415-1691824 GCA_002007465.1 Ailurus styani | reverse complement strand
AACGGGGGGGGGCAGGGAGGGGGGAGAGGCAGAGACAAGAGAGATTCCCTAAGTAGCCTCCACACTCAGAGCAGCATGGAGCCCCACATGGGACTCAATCTCACACCCAGGTATCACGATGATGATGATGAGCTCAGCTGAAATCAAGAGTTGCTTAACCGACTGAGCCACCCAGGAGCCCCACATTAGGATTTTTCTAACTATTTTTTTTAAAAGATTTTATTTATTTACTTGACGGAGAGAGACACAGCGAGAGAGGGAACACCAGCAGAGGGGGGGCGGTGAGGGAGAAGCAGGCTTCCCACAGTGCAGGGATCCCGATGAGGGGCTCGATCCCAGGACCCTGAGATTATGACCTGTGACAAAGGCAGATGCTTAACGACTGAGCCACCCAGGCGCCCCTTTTTCTAACTATTTTTAGGAACTGTCATACTCCACAAAACTGCTCAGGGGGTGTGACTCAAGTTTTCTTTCAAAATATATTTTTAAACTATAATAAAGAAGCATGTATATATGTATGTGGGTTATACTCCCATGTTGTACTATATTGATGGAAACTAATAATGTGTAGATGGTCTACTTTGAACTTGTAAAATTGATTTATCTAGTGCCCATCTTGAATAGTGGGGGGTCCCCATAAGGTTGCATTTGAAATAAGGATCCATTGCCCTACTAAAATATTTTGAACGCCACAGAGCTCATGCGCTCTGAGGATCCATACTGTCTATGACTCTAAGTAATTGGTTTTCTTAAATTCAATGGAATAAAAACAAATACAACTATTCCTTAGCAGTCCTCTTATGCGGTAGGTGTCTTGGTGCACCGGAAGACATTCAAAAGTTGGTATCTTCAGTATGTCTTCCAGATGTAAAACAAATGCCCCACTGGATTGCCTTGGCTGGCTATTTGGCTGTTTAGCCATATAGAATATATGTGACATGGTAATTAATGCAGCAACACCGTCACAATGAGAAATCAGATATAAATGTTGATTTCGGATGCTTTTTCCTGCCTTATTAAAAATTAATAATAATAGGGGCATCTGGGTGACTCAGGCGGTTGAACATCCAACTCTTGGCTTCTCCTCAGATCATGATCTCAGAGTGGTGGGATCAAGTTCTCCTGAGCGAGGAGCCTGCTTGGGATTCTCTCTTTCTCCCTCTCCCATTGTCCCTCCCCCCCATCCCCACCCCCTAAACCCACTCACACGTGTGTGCTGTCTCTCAAATAAAATAAATAAAATCTTTTTAAAAAACTAATAATAGTATGGTTCAATCCCCAGCACCTTTACCAAATAAATAAATAAATAAAAATCCTCTTCCTCCTCCTCCTCCTCATCTGTTGATGACAGCCTCATCACTGTTCTATGGAGACTACACTCTGAGCTTCAGAGCAGGAATTATGTTTTAAAATACTCTGGCCCAGGCTTTCTGGGTGATAGTGATTATTGCCATGTCCCATGTGCTCATGAGGGACAGAGGGTTTGCATGTCTGCAAACTCTGTTTCAGAAACGGTTACTTGTACCAGCCAGTTGCTTAACTAACTAGTACAAAAGGAAAACAGGAAAAAAAAAATAGGAAAACAGGATTGCCATTGCCATTGTTGGGTTTTTGTGTTTTGTTTTTGTTTTTGTTTTTTAGTGGAAATTCTTTAAGAATGAAGTTAGCCTTTTTCTTAGGGACTATTTTCATAAATCAATCTGTGGTTGAGTCCCTATGGAAAACATATTCATTTATGAAATTTTTTCTACATTTTTTGTTTGAAGACAAACATGATTGATTTTATAAGACCAATTGTTTGATCAGATTAGTTTATTGGATTAGTCTTCTAAGATCACTATGATTTATTTGTTTTCTGTGAAGTGTTTATGTATTTTATTGTTGCTTATCCTTATACAATTTTGGAAGATTGAATAAAACATGTTAGTATACAAGTCAACATTTAATTATGACCTTGGGTGAAGGCCATATAAATTATATGAGAAAGACACCATTAGTTCTTACACTTAATAAGGCACATCATGGACTTTTTAAAGTAGTGGAGCCTTAAGGAGAAACAAGGTGAATTGTATTATGTACTGGCCTATTCAATAAAGTGAAATGCATGAAGGGGTATTGAGTTCTCCAATCTAAATGTATACATTTTTTCCCTTGCTTAGCTTTACATTACAGCCAGCAAAACCCTCCACTGACCTAAAAGGTAATAATTCAATTAAAACTTCTGGTTCAAAGGTTAAGGAAATCAAATTTAGTTTCAATCAGACACTCATTAAGTCAGTTACAGTGTATATTGTGAAGGAATTGTCTATGTTGTGTTTAGAAGGTAAAGATTAAGAATTTTATTTATTTATTTTATTTCTCTAGGAAGAAAGCTCCCTTCCCAGGTTCAAGGTTGACTTTCTATAACATTTGGAGAGTGCATCATGTATAAATACAGGGACTACTTGCACTAAGCATTAGCTTCAAAGAGGCAGAAACCAAGTCTGTCTTGTTTCCTGCTCTATTTTCTCTGCCTTATGCAGACCTAACCCTCAGTACCCATAACTGCCTTTGGCGTGATTGGGGAGAGGAGGCTGAGCTGAGTGGCATGGCAGCAGAGGGGTAAAGACTGTGCATTTGGGAAACAGAAGAGCTGTGTAGACATTCTGACACTACCAGTACCAGCTCTTTGACTCTAAGCAAATGACTTGGCTTTTCTAAGTTCACGTTACTTATTTGTAAAATGAGGATGATGATACCTATTTCTGAAGACTATTAAGGATAAAATGAGAAGCCCACAGTAAAGATGCTAGCCGATGCCCGGCACGTGGTGGATTCTCAACCAATGCTAGCTCTCACCATTCCCAGAGTGTTCTCCAGGTAATGGAGCTGCCATAATTTATCATGATTTCTGGCTTCCTAGTCCCTTTTGACTTCTAAAATTATAAAACTGAACTAGTCACACTGTTCTAGACCAAACAGATAGAATTCTCTCCTCTCATTTTCAGCATCTGCTGATGATGCCTGTCTAATAAGACAATAATATGTTAATAATGTATAATTAAATACAAGGTACTCCTCATTCCACAAGCTTTCAATTCTCCCTAAAATGTGAGGATCCTTTGAACATCATGCATTCAACTCAATAAATGTTTCCAAAGATGAAATGAACATACTATGTATCAAAATATGTAAACAAACCTGCAAATCTAGAGCATTCTTATGAAGGCCCAGAGTTAATGTAAGCATGTAACTTAAGATTGAACAGCTGTGGAGACAATACTAGGTGTTCTCTGCTTCTGGGGATAGGGTGAGATCTGGGATGGAAGAGGGAAAAATTGAAGGACAGGCACATTTCAGAGAAAAATAAAGTAGAATAATGGATTCAGCCAAAGATGCTACAGGATACTGCCATTATGTCCCCAGGTTCTTCTACATGAGACCTTGACAGCAAGTTTCTTCTGGGAGATACATGAGATTCTAAGGCCCCAGCTGTTGAGAAGATTTCCAACAATAGTGAACAGAGCAACTCTATCAGAATCTCCAACTTGAGCTCCATAGGCCAGGCATGGCCAAATGATGAAAACAACATTATTTTAAAAATAAATAACTTACTTGAGGTAACCACCTGTCTCAGTTTGCCTAGGAACATCTTGGTGTTAGCCCTGCAAGTCCCACATCCCTGGACACCCATAATTTTTAGGTCACTGCCCTCCACGCATTTCTGCCTAGATCTCTCTTTCAACATGACCACAGAATACTGAGTCTACCTCTTCCCAACCATGCTTGAGCTTGGACTGATACCTTCACAAGCACACAGATGGATTTGGGCAAGTAAATACACACAAGACTGCACATTTGTGGTGCAAAGACTGATTGCATAACAGAAGAAAGGGATTTACTTGGAATTTTAGAAAAGCAGACACTTGCAGATAGGGGAATGGTCTGACCTGGGCCTCACTTTCTACTCATAGGAAGTATACTTCAGGAACATTGGGGAAGCAAAGTTGGATATTTTTGTATATGTACATGGACATATGACACTTGATCTAAAATGTATTTTTACATCATGGGTACACAATAAAGACATCATATTACAAATGTGATATTTAAAGCACATTACTGTAAAACCATTATAGTGTAATGTACTAACCCGGAGTGCTGGCCACATTTTCTGACTAAACATGTTGCTTATTGCCACTTAAATGATTTAGTGGCAACGCCTTTGTCCTCTTGGATGAAATCTGTGTACCATTTCCTGGCAAAGAGGATAGAATTAGCATGGAGATGGATCTTTGATCAAAAAAACATCTGGAGAAACTGGTGAGTAAACAAGCAAGGCTATTCTCAGATGTGGCATCAAGGAACTAATGACTCGGATTTTTTAGTTGTCACAATGATCAGACCCCATCCAGTGAAGGGGTTTAGGTGAATGCTGCTTTAACAAATTGGACCCAGTTTTAGTTTCACACCATTCTTGTCTGAAGATTCTCTTTATTCTCATATGCTTATAATTTTATTATTTGTAATACTACTCAAGAATGTTAATGGACTCTCATTACTAGAACCACACTCTGGAGATGTGACTTAACATGTAGCACTGGGCTGAAGAAATTTGATGATAAGGTAGCCAAGAATACTCAATCAATTATGCCTAAATTGTGTGCAGTATGAAGCTCCAAATTACACACAATGCATACCAATCACTTCCAGTAAGCTTACTATAAAATATAAATATTAATGATTTGGTGGAAGGTTACCCACTTTCATATGGTAGGACCCTCTTGAAGAATATACAAATTTATATATGTCATGCTCTTTAGTGGTGTTGTCTTTCTCAAAGAGGAGGATTTATACAAGATGACAGGGCTCTGGGACTTTTCTGACTCAAATGCCAGTGGTGTAAAACTCCCCTTTGGAAAGAAAATGTTAGCTACCATGCAATATTCATTTTGCACTTTCCAAAATGCTGGAAAATCTGTGCAACATACGAGCAGCACAGGAAGTAGCAGGAGGCAAATTTCACGAAGCAACAAGACCACACATGAAATAGACTATGAGATAATCATTCACTTGTTTATTCATTTCACAAGCGTATATAAAGCATCTATTACATGCTTGGCACAGTACAACACAGTAGGATGATCAGAAAATATTTCTTCCCTAAACAGCTTGTGTTTTAACAAAGGAGATGGAATTTTTTATGATAAATGATTTTAAAAAGACAGATTAGTTTCTAAGAGAGTTCAGATATTAATGAGTAATTTTTCCTTCCTCTCTCCCACCACCCACCTGAATTTCCTTCCTTCCTCCTTCCCTCCCTCTCTCCCTCCTCCCCTCCCTCCCTCCCTCCCTCTTTTCTTTCTTTCCTTCCTTCCTTCCTTCCTTCCTTCCTTCCTTCCTTCCTTCCTTCCTTCTTTTCTTTTTCATGTTCAGGGTTTCAGGGAAGGTTTACTAGAAAGAGTTTCAGCTCTGTCATGGTAAGACAATGTTATATATATGTTAAAACATGCAGAATAAAAAATAAATATGATGAAAATAAGTCTCAAATTTCCTTCCCTAGAAGCACCTCTCTTTGCCAGATTTTTGTGTACCCCATCAGATATTCAATGCACGGACAAACATTTGTACGGATTCCTTCTTTTTCTTTTTACATACATAAAACCATCATATATACATGGTTTTTCCTTGCTTTTTAAAAACTTAATATATTTGAAAACTTTAAGTATATTTAATTAATATAATTTTAGTACAGGGAAATTAGTCTTTTTGCCATATGTGCTGCAAATATTTTCCCAGTTTATCATCTGTCTTTTGACTTTGTTTAGATATTTTTACCCTGCAAAATTTAAAATATTTTACTTGATTGAACTTATCAATTTTTAAAGTGATTTTTGTATCTTTTTGGTCTTTTTTGTAAAGCTTTCTCAAATCAGGAGTGAAAAAATAGATCTTCCCTTGTGCTCTTCAAATGCTTTTATGATTTCACTTTTTTCCCCCAGGTTAAATCTTTCCTCCATCTAGAATTCATTTTGATGTAAGACTTCAATTTAATCCAATGGCTTAGCCACTAGACCCAATATGTTATGGAATAACTGATCTCTCTTTTCCCTACTGATATGAAGTGCGAAGAATGGTAGTTTGGGATTTTCAGAGGATAGGACAAAACTTCAAGCAAAGGGAATGCTGTGACACAAGGAAAACTGCATCAGTCTTCCGATCCCTCAGTCTACATTCACTGCTCTATCTCAACAGTTTCAAGAGAAACCGCCTCTGAATATAGGGACCACTACTACCCCTGACCACTACAGCACTGAGTCAGTCCTCCTTATCTCCCAGACACAGGTAAACATTTTTCAGGCATGATCACAATCAATTCTCCCATCAGCTAGGTAATGCAACTGTCTCCAGTGTCAGGGTAAGGAACCCAAGAGAGTGAAGGTTAAGTAACTTTCCCAAGGGACTCCCAGGTGGCTCCGTCACTTAAGTGGTTGCCTTTGGCTCAGGTCAGGATCCTGGAATCCTGGGATCCAGTCCCCCATTGCACTCCTGGCTCAGTGGGGAGCCTGCATCTCCTCCTGCCTGCCACTCCCCCTGTTTGTGCACTCTCTCTCTCTCACTCTCTCTCTCTGACAAATAAATAAATAAAATCTTTTTTAAAAAGTAACTTTCCCAAGAACACACATCCAGTTGATATTGCAACATGCATCTGAGCTGACCAGACAGTTTGATAACAGATTCTGTGCTCTTAAACCCCAGGGTGTAACACACCTCTTTGGCCTCACCTGAACAGAAACTCAGGCTTCCCCTGAGAATATTTGTTTCCATTATGTCCTTTTAAGGGATGATTGGTCATTTTCCAATATGGCAGGTGGAGGAAGATGGAATTTAAGACTGGTAGCTGAGAGGTGATTTTGAAGGCGGCTACAGGAGTTCAGAGCATAATGATCAATGTCTGAACTAGACTAGAGGACACGTTTCTGAAATATGTAGAGGATAAAAGAGGCCACATTATTTGTTGAGTAGATGTAAAAAAGAGAAAGAGAAGTCAAGGATGATGCCTATTTTTTTTAACTTGATTAAAAGGACCAGATAAATGATGTTGACATCAATTTAGAGAGAACTCAGAAAGATAATCTGGATTTCAAGAAAAAAAGGTGAAGATGAGTTTAGTTTTTGGTTGGAAATAACAAGCAGTTTCATAGGCAGCTTTACATAACTGGGAGACCTAAAGTAGATATTTAGCCTGGAGAATGAAGTTTGGGAAATCATTAGTAAGTAGGTATAAGTTGAAATTTGGAAAGTGAGTGAGAGAGAATGAAGTGCAAGAAAAGGTGTAGGACAAAGACAGAACTTTGGTGAACATCAGCATTCAAAACGTGGCTGGATCCTTTCAAAATGGATAGTGAGAAAAATAGAAGAACCTGGAGACTCTAGTGTCAAGAAGAGTAGAGACCCATAGAATCCAATGCAACCTAATTCAATTGTTTCAATGGAAAACATCCTTTGGTTGCAATTATGAGGTCACTAGTGACTTTGTTACAAATAATTTCAATAGAGTGAACTGGAGTTGAACTATTTATGAAAAGTAATGTTGAGGTGACAGTATGGATTACCGTTTTAAGAATTCTGAGAGACAGGGGTGCCTGGGTGGCTCAGTTGGTTAAGCATCTGCCTTTGGATCAAGCCCTGCATCAGGCTTTCTGCTCAGCAGGGAGCCTGCTTCTCCCTCTCCCTCTGCTACTCCCCTCTACTTGTTCTCTCTCTCAGTCAGTCTCTCTCTCTCAAATAAATAAATAAAATCTAAAAAAAAAAAAGAAGAAGTCTGAGAGACAAACAACTCAAGGGGAATGTGAAATCTGGAGATTTTCTTAGGATAGGAGATACTGGAGCACTTGTATTGGCTGAAAGGAAGGAGCTAGCATAGAGATACATGAAAAAGAGAATCTAATCATAGAAGATAGAAGAGAGAAGGCCCAAAGATGCAGGTCGTGTGAGGAGACTTGCTTCCTCCTTTAAGATTGAATGAAATGGTACCCTGATGGGTACAAGATAGATAAATTTATATACAGGGCAATTACTGAGTTGAGGGAAATTGGAAGAATTCACCCCTAATGGCCTTGGTGTTTTGTTGCTCGCTACCAGATTGTTATTAATTTTTTTTGTTATATTGTGATTTTGTTTTTTAAGTATTCTTTTTCAGTGTGGTGGCTTTAAAACACGGTTAAGTCAAATACCTCTCCCTTGTAAATGGGTTGATGTAACTGACTTGCTCCTAATAAATAGAAAATGGTAAATTGTGCTGTATAACTTCCAAGGCCAAGTTGTATACACAGCTTCCACCTGGTTCATTGTTTCTTAAGAAGACTGCTCTTGGAACCCAGCTGCCATGCCCTAAGTAATCTCAGGCCACATATAGAGGCTACTTCCAGTGTTCCAGCTGATAGCCTCAGCTGTGGCCCCAGTTGTTAGCCAGTGTCAACTCCCAAGTGTGTGAGGAAGCCATTTAGATAATGCTACCTCCAGCCACCACCTGACTGCAACCTCATTAGAGACCCAAAAGAGAAGCATCTAGCTGAGCCAAGTCAACTCCATCACTATTTTAGAAAATAATAATAAGTGACTGTTGTTTTACACCTCTGCAGTTTGGGGCAGTTTTCCTGTAGCTATAATCAGAATACTCAACAATTGAATTAAGCTGCACAGCTGTATGGCCAATAGTTATTTAGTTGTAACATATTTTATTGATTTATTTGATTAATCATGTCCCCCATGTTACCCTTTCCCTCACGTTCTTTTTTCACTCTGATGGAATGCATACTGAAGTTTCCCTCCTCCCAGAATGAAATGTGCATCCCTGGATACCTGAAAAATACTTGAGAGGAAAATTTGGACTTTTATAGAATCCTAGACTTTAACTTATTTTTTCTCTTCGTTTTCTAGTGTACAGTTCTGCAAATGAGAGTTCTGATTCCAGCATTATTCTTATTCCAGAGTAGTTGATGTGTTTCCTCTACTTTTTCTTAAGCCTTGATATTTGGAAGCTTCATCGGGACACATACAGATATTCCTTCTGCGTGGTATGCTCTCCTCCAAGATCTTTTCATGGCTAATGCTTTTTTGCTGTTCAGATTTTATAGCGAATGTCACCTCTTCAGGGATACCCCAGCTGACATCCCAGTGTAAAGTAGTTGCATTCAGCCATTGTTTATCTCAATATCCGTATTACTTTGTTCAGAGATTGTATTGCTGTTAACTTTTTGTTTGTTAATTTATTAATTTTGTCTCTTCTTTTTAGAATATAAATTCCATGAAGGAAGAAGCTGATCTATCTTGATCATAATGGTATCTCTAATGTATCTGGCATTAGTAAATATTGAATAAAATATTTGATAAAGAACAAGTGAGTGGCTATATTTGCTTTATTTCATTTTACTACCCAGTAACCCATAGGGTTTTCAATCTGAAGACATGAATCTTTTTAAGCCCAACCTTTTTAAAAAGCTATCTTTTCGGCACCTGGGTGGCTCAATGGGTTAAAGCCTCTGCCTTTGGCTCAGGTCATGATCTCAGGGTCCTGGGATCGAGCCCCGCATTGGGCTCCCTGCTCAGCCGGGAGCCTGCTTCCTCCTCTCTCTCTCTCTGCCTGCCTCTCAGCCTACTTGTGATCTCTCTCTCTCTGTCAAATAAATAAAATTTTCTTAAAAAGCTGTCTTTTGATTGTTTACTTTTCTCATTGCTTTTCTTTTCTAGAATATGAATACTGGACACAGTGGAATTCTCCTCCGTATCTCCTAAAAGATTTTCCTTATATTTTTCCTTTCTTTTACTCTAATATAGGTACTAAAGTATTTTCTTGACTTTACATTCTTTAGAAATGTCCACTAATATATTCAGTTCTTTTATTCATTTAAAAAACTTTAGCACTAATTTCCAAAAATCCTTTATTTTTTCTGATTCTTATCTTTTATTGAATCTTACTTCTGCTTTATGAATTTGGCATCTTTTGAATCTGTTTGAAATTACTAAAAAAAAATTTAAGTCCTCTTCTCTGTATATCTCGGTTTCCCCAAATTGTCTTTAGCTTTCTCTTGCATATTATCTATCTTTCGTGGATGGCTGGTGGTCTTTGTTTATTGTGTGTGAATTAGAAGGTGAAGGAGGAAGTTGATCAGTTTAATTGACTGGGTTGTGTTTCCTCCAAAGTTGTGTAGCTCCATGCCCCAAGCAGATTTTTCCCTGGATGAATCCCTGCCACTGCTCTGCTCTTTGTACGTGTGCTTCTGAGATCTGCGTTGCTGAGAAGCTTCATTGGGACAAATGGGTTCCACACAGATAGGAGTATTCCATGACCGATTTATGCCATGGTTTTATTCTGCTTAATACATCTAATTCCATCTACTTTCCCTCATACACTTCAAATGCCTTTTATCAGCAAATGACAATGATCTACATCAGTAGATATAGATACATAGATATAGATATGTAGGGAAATGTCCACTAAAATAAAAAAATATTTAAACATATTTTCTGTCAACATCAATAATACATTAAACCCTGTAATTTTCCTCTCAAATAATTTTGAATCTGTTTTAGTTTCTTTCAGCACTGTGGAAATTTTTTTCTCTTATACATCTTTTCTGTCATTTCAATGGCACACTGGGAAGGAGGGTGGGGAAAACATTTGGCAAGTCAATCATCTCTACCTGAACACTACAACTTCCAGATTTGCACTCATATTCTCAGTTTCATCAGCCTTCATGTGTCCTAAACTTACTTCAGTCTGGTTTCTACCCCCAACAGTCTACTGAGGTTGCTCTCCCTACCATCCCTGGGATTGACTGATCATCAAAATCTGTGTCAACATGCTATTCTCCAAGTCATGTTTTTCCTATTTTTAAAACTCTTCCCTGTCTAGGATTTTTGTGGCATTATTTTCTTTTGCTATTTTCCTAGCCTTTCTTTCTCTATCCTACCAACCCCTCTCATCCACTACTAAACTCTTGGATAGAGTGAAGTCATGGAACAAGTCCAAATCCCTCTGCTGATGAGTCATTCAACTTACTCACCCTCTATTCTCCTCACCAATCTGCATACAAAGCCTGTCTGTTCTGGGTGGTCTCCTTATGGTCCCCTAAGTCTACCATGTGTATTCCAGACTCTGCATTGGCTTGTATCATACAACTTGCATGAAATGCCTGCCACGTTGACTACCATTACTACCTAATCTTATCCATCCTTCAAAAAGTAGCCCAATTCTCCACCCTCCAGGAAGCATTTCCTGGCAATTCCAATACAGTGTCTTTGAATTCTTTTAGCTTCTCTAGTTGAATAGTCTATTATTTTTATTGTTATTTACCATAAACACCCATTTATCATTACTTACTTCTAAATTTATATTTCACTTCCTTGGTTAATTTCTAGAAAAGCAGAATTTGTGACTTATACACTACTTAAAATTCTCTTCCCCCATATATAATCTAGTAATTTGAACAGAGAAAGAACATTGCCATTGAAATAATAAGCAAGAAATCAGTTGATCTATTACAAGGGCTAATTACTTCTTGGCTAGGACAAAAGAGGGTAGGGCTAATTACTTCTTGGCTGGACAAAATTTTAGAGTTAAGGATTAGGTCCAGCTTTAATAGCTGCAGGTGAAAAGTGTTAATAGCATTTTAATAATGACCTAATAGGGAAAGCACATTAGCCTAGTTAACAGGGTTTTAAACAGTTAGCATCTGGGTGGTTTTTCTGTTTTCTGTTTTTGAGTTTTTTTAGGTTCTTACTTTCCTATGGAGCATTGGAGTATCAGAAAAACCCTTCTGCTTATTTGACACAGCTGGTTCCAAGAGAGATGTCTATGACCCAAACTTAATGAGGATTTCATAGCTTCATAAAATCGTATTGAAAAGGAAAACACCTGTTAGGTCAGCTACCTCAGATAAGAATGTTTCCATGCACACTCTCTGGGAGATAAGTTGCTATGAGAACTCGTTGATTCTGGACATAATGTTTCAAACGATCAAGATTTTTGAAACTCCTTTAAAAAATTTTTTTTCTCAGCTTATAAAACAACGAATCCTTTGCAAAATGAATTGAGAAGTTAGAAATCCTTTTTTAACTTTTAAGTCTGATTCATCTGTTTTCTAATATATCTTTCTAGAATTTAGAAATACAAACATTATGTTTATATATTGTCAGGTTAGATATTAAATAAGGGAAAATTCAGATAATTTCTAGAAAATATCTTTGTAAAAGATGAAATTATGTTGTCATCTAACTGAACTCAATTTTCAAGCTTTTTAAGATGCCAGACGTCAGAAAAGTCTGGATATCTTGTTTGGAAGCTGGATACATGTGGCTCAAGATGCCTATTGGACTTTATGCAATAAACTAAGGGTTTCAGCAGAAACTACCACACAAATAGGCATTTTCAAAACAGTTTCTTCTACTTAATAAGTTCTCCATATTCATTCTGTAGAATTGCTAAAAACATCAATTGTTTAACATCATCAACAATTTAGCAATTGTTTTAGCAATTCTACTGTATCAGTGTCTTCCTGAAATTTGCATAATGGCATTTGCTCTTGTTTATGTTCTGAAATCTACTCAAACATTCATTGCCAAGAGTAAAAGCTTTTATAGAGATTATCACCAATTCTTGGAAAGAATTTATTTTTCCTTCTATAATTACAACAACTTAAGTGTCATTCACTAGTGAAATGATATTATAGTGAAATACAGTGAAATATCATGATGCAAGTATTTGTTGCTGCCTCTGCTCTTTGGAGTGAGATGAGTGTAACATAGGCCACCTTCATGCTGAAGTTTAGTTAATAATATTGATATGGAAACCTCAGTTTCATCCTGTGTTATCAGTGGACATGAGTTCCATATTTGTTTTAGTTGTCTGAAAAATTCAGGTAAGACCTTAAGCACTAAAATTGCTTTCAGTAATTTTCTCTAATTCTAGGCTTTTGTTCAAAAGAAAACACTGGACAAAATTTAAATTTGTTTATCATAATTCATCAATGTATGCAAAAGTTTGTGTAGTCAAAACTACATGAGAACTCATTGTTTCTGGGTATAATGTTTAAAAGGATCAAGATTTTTGAAACTCCTTTAACAATTTTTTTTGTTTTCTCAGTTTATAAAACAATGAATCCTTTGAAAAATGGATTGAGGAGTTAGAAATCCTTTTCTAACATTTAATTCTGATTTATCTATTTTCTAATATATCTTTCTAGAATTTAAAGATATGAACATTGTGTTTATATATTAACAGGTTAAATATTAAATGGGTTCGTCATCTAAAATGGATAGGCAAACTATGCTCCAGGGCCAACTCTGGCCTCTTGCCTGTTTTTGTAAATAAAGTTTTATTGGAACAGAGCCAAGCCCATTCATTTACATGTTGCCTATGACTGTCTGCACTCTGGCCCCGCAAATATCTGTGACAGATGTATGTCCCCTAAGTCCCAAAGTATTTACTGTCTGGACCTTTATAGAAAAAGTTTGCAGACTCTGCCCTAAAACATGATTCTCTTTTACTGTTCCCTGGGATATTAGATTCTCCCTGGAAGTCATTTTTGGTAATTTCCTTTCCCATACCCCCATTTATAGTTCCAAAAATAAAGTACTTCTAAATGTCTCTTGTTTACTTTCTAAACAAGCATTTACATTCTAAATACTTTTAAAATTTTTCCACTTCTGTCCATATTCACCATCAGCTTTCCAGTACAACCATCCTCATCTTCAACCATACTACTGTAGTAGCCTTCTCATTGATTTTCTTGCAGCAAGTCTTGCCCCAACTAAATCCATTCTTTATATCATAGCCAGGGTGATATGTTTTTAAACGTCATTTTCTCACTCCCATACTGAAAACTCTTCACTAGCTTCCCAGTGTTTGTTAAGATAAAAACAGTATTCATAACACCCTGCATCTATTAGTCACATATCCTTCTGCACAATCTACTATCAGCCTTTTTAGCTCAACTCATTTTATTACTCTCTTTATAGGGGTCTTCTTTCATTTCCTCAGCTTCCCCCTACCTCAGGGCCTTTGCACAAGTTTTATCCTCTGTCTGAAACATTTTTATGTCCCTCATCTACACTTTTGTCTTCCAAAACATTAGTTACCTTCTATATATCCTTCAGTCTCAGTTAAGATTCTCTCCTCGGAGAGGTTTTTTAAAAAATATTTCTCAAATTTTCACAAACCCCATAATTTTCTTTCCTACTATTTATCAAAATTCTAAAAAACTTCTTTTGCACAGCACTTGCATTAGAATATGCCTCCTACCTTAGCCTATAAACTTCAGAATGGCCTATAACCAAGGCCTGGTACATGGTAGTGCCTCATAAATATCTGATGACTGAATTCAGGTTTAACTAGTGCCCTCTGTAGTTGCTTTGGAGACTTTGCCCCTCACAGCAGGCTCTTTTAATTTGCCTGACTCCTTTCCATATATTATGTCTTTCTTGCTGAGGTCTGGGGAAACTGGCATTTAAATTTGTTAAACCAGGGTCTAAAGGAAGAACAGATAGGGAAGTTTAATAATTATCTGAGAGGCATGTCTGATTAAACCTGTGAACATTAGCAGGTTGATTTCTGTCTTCTTTAGGAGTTAACCGCAGAACACTTTAACCTACAGATTCGCCAGTGATTTCTCTACTGCTGAGCATTTTGGATAAGAAACATCCAGGTAAATCGTGTGCTACTTTAATATTATGCCATACATTACCCTTTGCCTTCCTGGTCAAAAAGCAAATGTAGAGATTTCTCATGGTTTTTCATACTGTCTCTGAAAGAAAGGAGCCCACTCATAGATTGACTCCAAAGGCATGCATTTCTGAGATAATACATTATCCTTCACAGTCAAGCCAGAGTTTTCCCAGCAGATGATGGAGTCAAAGGCCTGTCTTTGTAGAACCTTGAAAATTAGGACAAAGAACATAGATTTTTCTGTTAAATTCCCATCTTACTGTGGTAACTGAGAAATTATAATAATAAAGCTTACAATCAGAAGAGGTCATTTAATCAATCTTTCTACCTTGAGGCATTTGTACCTAAATTGACAGAAAGAAAGAAAAAAGGAAGGAAGGAAGGAAGGAAGGAGGAAGGAAGGGAGGGAGGGAGGAAGGGAGGGAGGGAGGAAGGGAGGAAGGAAGGAAGGAAGAGGGGAAAGAGGGAGCAGGGAGGGAATGAAGGAAGGAAAGAAAAAAGAAAAGAAAAGAAAAAAAGAACCATAGAGGACTACGGGGCTGGGGTAAGAGAGACTTAAAGAAAATGAAACTGCTCTGGGCAAAGAAAATATTTGTCTACAATGAATATGCTATCTTTTCATTTTACCCACATTTACTGTATCTCCAGATATATTTCATAAGCAGAATATCATCTAATAACAATTCTTAAGCAAATACTGTGTCTACAAAAAAAAATGGCCTACACTATCTGAGACAGAAAACAGCATCTCCCATTTCCAAACTTTTATAATTCAACAGTGAGTATTTTACAATGTCCCTTGATAATTCATTTTACGGAATATCACCCTCCAAGCCTACAGCTCTCTTCCTTATGCCAAACATAATCTCTTTGATTATAATTTAATCCCATCCCTCTACTCTCAGCAGAGAGAACAGCTGGCAACCCCCTCCTTCCTAGTAGCCATCCACAGAATTACAGACCATCAGTCAACAATCCTCAGCTTTTCCTCTGCTCAGAATGTTCTTTTAAACCTTTCCTCACAGAGCATATATTCTGTTCTTTGATATTTTTTAGAGGCCACACTTGTCTATGATATCTATTTTTAGTATCATTTTATTTTTCTTAATGTTTCTTTTTGTTCAGTAAGAAGTGCTATGGGAAACAAGCCCCTTGTAAGTTAAAAAAAAACTGAGACTGAAATTTTCAAATGGCAGATACTAGATAAAAAATTCCTATTTAGGGTTACTGGGTCTAAAAGGCAACCTAATTACATTGGTAACTAAGGCAGAACCAAAGAGAATTTAGCCTCTTTTTGACAAGCGACTGCTAGTTTGTTTAAAAATTTAATTCACGGGCGCCTGGGTGGCTCAGTGGGTTAAAGCCTCTGCTTTCGGCTCAGGTCATGATCTCAGGGTCCTGGGATCGAGGCCCGCATCGGGCTCTCTGCTCAGCGGGGAGCCTGCTTCCCCCTCTCTCTCTCTGCCTGCCTCTCTGCCTCCTTGTGATCTCTCTCCCGCTGTGAAATAAATAAATAAAATCTTAAAAAATAAAAAAATTAAAAAAAATTAAAAAATAAAAATTTAATTCACTGTGGTTGTTACCCAGCTCTAATGTGAAATCACATGAGAGAAGGTGGAGAGGATGATTGTTGTCCATCCTTCTGGGAGATCTGGCTGAAGAGAAAGATTTGAACCTTGAGAGAGAGAGAGACCGAAGGGTGAGGAGATCACTGTAGAGTGTGAAGCTTGAACAGAGTTTGTGGGGGAAAGAACAGGTAAGAAATAAGAAAGGAGAGGAAAAAAGAGAAATAAAGGAGAGAAAGCAAGAAAGGGTAACTGAGGAAACGAGCTACTAAAAGAGAGAGGAGAGACGGGGAGTGAGGAGCAAAGGTGGAATATGATGGGTCTAGACTTTTTTTTTTTTAATTTTATATATTTATTTGACAGAAAGAGAAGCACAAGCCCGCAGAGTGGCAGGCAGAGGGAGAGGGGAAAACAGATGCCTTGCTGAGCAGGGAGCCCAACTCTGGGCTGGATCCCAGGACTCTGGGATCAGTACCTGAGCTGAAGGCAGAGGCTTAACTGACTGAGCCACCAAGGCGCCCCTAGACTTCTTTTTAATGAACAAAATTCTGTTGTGTTTCTCTGACTGTATAATACTATTCTGTTTCTCAATTATTCTCTGATGTTCATGTAGAATGTCAATGTCTTAGCAATCTTTCGTGGATAAAAACAACCCCTTATATTTTCTTCTTGAAGTAATGATTCACTACACTCTTCTGACAATCTCTTTTAGGTAATATCCAGGCCAGACATAGACTCTTTTCTCTTCTCAAATCCCTTGGTTAGCCTAGGCTTTAGCCACTTTCTATTTTATTTGAATCTTGGGTATTTTATTTTATTTTATTTTTCCCCAGTTTTTTTGAGAAATAACTTACATACGTTGCAGTATAAGGTTAGGATGTTCAGCTTGATGGCTTGATTGTGAAATTATTACCGCAATAGTTTCAGCCACCATCCATCTTCTCATACAGATACAACGAAAAGAAAAGAAAGGAAAAAAATGTTTTCTGATGAGAATTCTTAAGATTTGCTTTCTTAACAACTTCCCTATGCATCGTAGAGCTGTGTTAGCTCTACTCATCATGTCGGACATTATATTTCTAGTATGTATTTATCTTAAAACTGGAAGTTTGTGCTTCTTGAGTACCTTCCTCCAGTTCCCCCATCCTCTGCCCCTTACCCCTGATAACCACAAGTCTGATTTCTTTTTCTATGAGTTTGTTGGGTTGTTTTCAGATTCTACATATAAGTAAGATCACACAGCCTGTGTCTTAATCTGATTTATTTCACCTAGCATAATGCCTTCAAGGTCCATCCATGTTGTCACAAACTAAACCACTTTTTATTTTATTTTATCTTATTCTATTTTCTTCTCTATCTTATCTTTAATGTCTATTAAGCAAGAAGTAGAATTTATTTAAATGTAAGATGTGACAAAAAGAAATTAAATGAGGCCAAAGACGACTATTCCTTTCTGGGTATATTAATTTTATGAGGAACTAGAATATAATCCATTTCATTAAAAATGAAGAGTCATCCATCTCTGTGTCCTATACATTCACCTTGACCTCCCACCCTCTGATACCTAAGCCAAGAATGTTGGTTTTTGTAATTTTATTTTTTTTAATTAAAGAACAATTGACATGCAATGTTGTATTCATTTCGGTGTACAACATAGTAACTTGATATTTATATACATTTGAAATGGTCATCACAACAAGTCTAGTTACCATCTGTCACCGTACAAAGTTGTTACAATATTACCGACTATATTCCCTGTGCTGTACATTACACTCCCATGTCTTATTTTACAACTGGAAGATTATACCTCTTAATCCTCTTCATCTATTTTGTCCATCCCCAAAGCCCCTCCACTCTGGCAATCATCAGATTGTTCTCTGTATCTATGAGTCTCTTTCTGTTTTGTTTGCTCATTTGTTTTTTAGGTTCACATATAAGTGAAACCACATAGCATTTGTCTTTTTCTGTCTGACTTACTTCTCTTAGCATAATACTATGTCTTTCCACACTGTTGCAAATGGCAAGATTTCATTCTTTTTTTGTGGATAAGAATTATATGTATGTATTTCTCACATCTTCTTTATCCATTCATCCTTTGATGGACACTTTGCTTCTATATATTAACTATTGTAAAAAATGTTGTGATCAACATAGAAGTACATGTGTCTTTTTGAATTAGTGTCTTTGTTTTCTTTGGACAAACATATACAACTAGAATTGCTGGATTGTATGGTTGTTTTATTTTTAACTTGTTGAGGAAACTCCATACTGTTTTCTGTAGTGGCTGCACAAATTTACATTCCCAACAGTGCAAAAGGGTCCCCTTTTCTCCACATCCTCACCGATACTTGTTATTTCTTCTCTTTTTGATACTAGCCATTCAGACAGGGGTGAGGTGATATCTCATTGTGGTTTTGATTTGCACTTCCCTGATACTTGGCGATGTTGAACATCTTTTCACGTGCTTCTTGGCACATGTTTTCTAGGAGTTTTATGGTTTCAGAACTCTCATTTAAGTCTTTAATTCATTTGCAGTATATTTTTGTATATGGTGTAAGATAGAGATCCAGTTTCATTCTTTGGTGTATCTGTCTAATTTCTCCAATACCATTTATTAAAGACAGTACCTTTTCTCCATTATGTATTCTTGGTTCCTTTGTTGTAGAGCACACTTTTTATTTTATTTCTGATTCTTTTATTGTTCCATATTTAAATAATTGTATTATTATAATTGTATTAGCACTTTGTTTTAAGGTGTAAATTGTTCTAATTAGCTTACAATTGTAATTTTCCCTTTCTGAGCATTTATAGTTTTGTCACGATTTGTCTTTTTTTAAAAAAAGATTTTATTTATTTATTATTTTAGAGAGAGAGCGGGGGAAGGGGCAAAGGGAGAAGGAGAGAGAGAATCCCAAGTGGACTCCACACTGAGTGTGGAGCCTGACTCAGGGCTCAACCTCATGTCTCTGAGATCAGAACCTGAGCTGAAATCAAGAATTGGACACTTAACCTGACTGAGCCACCCAGGTGCCCCATCATTTGTCTTTTTATATCTTCCATATCTTTGTAATCCCTGACCTTCTTTATTAAGACAATCAGGTATCCCATAAACCCACCAAAACACTGGTGCACACTCTCAGAATCCCCTAAATTTTAGTTCTCCCAAAATGTAACCAACTATGAGAACAATGGCTTTTGGTGGCCTATTCCTCAGGGATCTTATTTTATGGGTGGTATCAAAGCAGAGGATGCTATTTTGGAGTAGACTAAAAAGGAATCCATTTTCTTAAGCTGGATTTTAATTAGTCAAATGGGACATGTTAATGTTATTCATTTGAGATTTGAGGTGAAGGGAACCAAAACAGGGAGGAATGTAGCAAACCGAGAATCCAATTGAGATTCTCTGACTTCTCCAGAAAGTTAGGATGGCATACCCCTACATTTTAAAATTTTTTTTCACAAAAGGATTATAGAAGAAAGAAAAAAAAACTGTGAAAGGCTAAATGTTACCCAGGAATATAGTGGCATATGTGCCACAAAGCTGCTGAAGGCTCAATACCACAGGCTTATAGCGTTTCTTTGCAGTACAGTTGCTTATCAATGAAGCGTGTATGCAGTCTAATTAACATAATTGGAACTACTATAATTATGCTATCATTTTGTTTACTTTAGCACATTCTGTTGAGGTATATGGGTAGCAATATTTGCTATTGAAATATTGCCCCCTTGCTGCACGCAGGTTGTTTAATCGTCCTGTTTATTCTACCTTCCTCGTGGTGCCACCCTGACTCAAAGGGGAGGAAAGTGTTAAGTCCTTGTAGCCAGGAAAGTAGTGGAAGCAAAGAGCAATGAGACAGTCAGGAACCCAGAGCCACAGAGCTCCAAGAGTGGGCAGTTTTGCAAATGCACAATAGGAAAATAACATTCCCTAGTTTAGAGCATTCAATCTAATAAAATGATGAAGGAAATTGATTTCAAACAGAATGGATTCGTCATGCGTGGTTTGCCCCTCTGTTTTAAGCAGTTGAAACAAGTTAGATCTCATTTTGGAAAACTGAGAATAAAGTCATAAAGGCTCAGTGGGATTTGCTCTAAATATCCATTACCGAAATGGTACCAAAAGATTTTATTTGCTTTGACCTTTTAAGTGAGGCTGCAGCATGGATGGGACAATGATACTTCTTGCTACTCAACATTCCCGCTCATACTTCTTGTTTTTAGAGGCACCAAGGACTTTTGTCCCTTGAGTTTTCACAGAACTACACAGGAGATAAGAACTTTACAGGCCAACAGGACCTTGTAGGATTGCTTCTTTTCAGCATCTTCAGAGGGAGACAGGGAGCAAGGGTCTTGATTTTCAGAATAAGTGGCTGTTCTATGGCACAGAAGAGGTTACACAGGTGTTTCAGGCCTCTGAAGTTTTCTTTTTGCTCATGTTGTTTCCAAAGAGAAGGTGTGGGCTGAAGCATTCCCGATGGTTCCTACCGGAGGCGTCAAGCCAAGGCAAGCAGATGTTGGTGTCACATTCACAGCCGATGAGTGTAATATCTGGTTTTTCATAACTACTCTTCCAAAGAGCATAAACAGAACACAGTATAAAGATCAATAAAACAGGGGGAGACATGCTCTGTGCCCTCTTGTCCCACTGAGCTCTCTGAATGACTCCACATCTTCCTGCCTCCATTTCCTGAGCTCCCTGTTAGACACCACAAGTCACTGGAAAAGCTGCTAATGTGTACACTCCTCCTTAAAGGTACATCACATATTCTTTGCCAACGTTCAAGACATGGGTCTTAGTCATCTACCACATGTTTTTATTTACTAGCTGTTATTTAAAATAGCTTGTAGGGTTTTCTTATTTCATTCTGATCTCATTCCATTTGGAAATCTTTAAATGCATGCAACACATGTATTCCTGAAGTAGAGACACAGCAGCAGTAATCAGGACTATGAAAGCATTTTGTGAAATCCACACAAAATCAGTCAACTGCATGAACATGCTGAACAATATTTCATACTCATATTAAGCAATGAATTAAAAGGGAACATTTTAATGGAGGCTGAGGGCAGTGAATGCTGTCAGTGCCCTCTGGTCAAGATCCCCTTTTCCTGCTCAGATACCTACCCCCCAGCTTCTGTGAATGTGGGTAGTTAATGACCTAGTGGTGCTTTTTTCTCCAGAGAATTTCCCCAAGTTGATCTAAACATGAGTGTCCTCCCTAAAGACTCCTCTGACGTACAGACACACACATGCATACAGGGCAGCCCACTACCAATAACCGAATAGCATACAGATTTATGGGACGCCTGGGTGGCTCAGTCGTTAAAGCCTCTGCCTTCTGCTCAGGCCATGATCTCAGGGTCCTGGGATCAAGTCCCACATCGGGGAGCCTGCTCATCGGGGAGCCTGCTTCCCCCTCTCTCTCTGCCTGCCTCTCTGCCTACTTGTGATCTCTCTCTGTCAAATAAATAAATAAAATCTTTAAAAAAAACCATGCAGATTTATAGGGCGCATTCCCTTGACCATGGTACAACTCATGCCCCAGAACTCCCTGAGGGATTAGCCTAAAGATGGACACCAATGGGACCCACATTCTTACATAGATCTTTCCCCTGCCCTATCCTGCCTCCCTCCTTGTCTCTCTCAAAAAGGCATTCTTTGGTCCACTAAAATTTCTGCTTCTAAAACCTAGAAAGTGGAAATATCTGAATAATTTGCACTACAGGGTGTTCTATGGTATATATTCTGAAGAGAAAACAGAAATGGCAAAGAGCAATAAATACACTGAGCTGGAGACACTATCTGATACTGAGCAGCGACTCTATTTTTCATAATCGATGTATACACACACACACACACACACACACACACACACACACACACAATGAGTTGAAGACTATTACAGGTTATCTTGAGAGGCACTAATACTGCAATAATAATACTTGTCATTAGGAGGCCAGGCTCTTCAGCAGACATTTGGGTTAAATCTAGTTGCTTGTATTCTCTGATGGTGTGACCTTGGACAAGTCATTGAACTTCTTTGCTTCTTAGTTTTCTCATCCGTAAAATGTGGAGAATAATATTACCTACTCCTAGAGTTGTTATAAGCATTAAATGAGTTAATGAATATAAATTTTAGAACAGTATACAATATAAAGTACTCAAAGAAAGTTAACATTTTTCAATATCATACATGTCGCCGGAACAGCACTGTCTTTACCAACAACCATTTTAAGTTCAGGATGTGGGACATTACCAAGATTTCAAACTGACAAAGCATCCTTCTCTGCTCTGAATCTTGGGGAGGCTCACTAAGATTGGATACAATGGATTCAAAAAGCAGTTCTAGGCTTCATAGAACACAGCAGAATTTGACTCATTTATTTAATAAACATTATGTACCAGGAACTATTCTAGGAGCTGTACAGATAACGGTGAACTGACCAGATTCCTGCATTCATAGAGTTCATATTCCAACAATAGACAAACGCAATAAGCAATTGAAGGTAAGACTTCCTCAGACATTGATAAAAGCTATGAAATTTGACAGTAATGATCTAGAGCGATGTTGTCCAAAAAAACTCTCTGGATGATGGAAAAGTTCCACATCTGCACTGACCTCATCACCACTAGCCACATGTAACTACTGAGCACTTGAAATGTGTCTAGTGTGACAAGACAACTAAATTTCTAATTTTTAAAATTTAAAATAAAAATTGAATAGCCACAGGTAAATTTGGATTTACAGGAGGATAAGCAAGAATCCAGAAATAGACCCACACATACATGAACACTGGAATTATAAAAAAAAAATAATAACAACTGTACATGGATACACTGAAGACTGAGGAAAGAAGAGAGTTTTTTTCAATAAATGGTACTATATTTGGGGAGGTATAAAAATGAAAATACAAAATTAAACTTGGATCTTACCTCACTGTATAAAGAAATTAATTCTAGGGATTGCATATCCAAATATTAAGGGCAACACAATAAAACTTCTGGGAAACAATATAGGAGGGGACCTTGCTAGCACAAAAATTTCATAAAAGGGGCTTAGAAATCACTGGACATAAAGGAACAGATTGATAAATTGGAGTTGATTAAAAATTAAAAAGTTTTATTCATCAAGATATTTTATGAGACTTTTTTTAAAACAGGCCACAGAGTGAGAGAAGATATTTGTAAAACATACATCGACAAACACTTGTATCCATGAAATATAGAGAGATACCTATAAATTATAACAAAAAGGCAGAGGATATAATAGAAAAAAAATGGAAAAAACTTAGACAAATCTCCACAAGACTTCACAAAAGGAGATATTCAGTTAGCTAATAAACATATGAAAAGATGCTCAATCTCACTCATAGTCAAGGAACTAGAAATAAAAAAACAACATGAACTACCATTGCCACCAAGATGGCTAAAAGTAAGAAGGTGGAAAATATCAAGCATGTGTGGAGATATGGAGCAATTGCGACCTTATATAAAGTTGTAGGGAATGTTGGGCCACCTGGGTGGCTCAGCTGGTTGAGTACCTGACTTTTGGTTTCGGCTCAGGTCATGATCTTAGAGTCCCGAGATCAAGCCCCAAGTCGAGCCCCATGTGGGGCTCTGCATTCAGCACAGAGTCTGCTTGAAATTCTCTCCCTCTCCCGCCTCCTCTGCCCCTCCCCCTGTTCACACAGGCATGGGCTCGCTCTCAAATAAATAAATAAATAAATAAAATCTTCCTTAAAAAATTTGCAGGGAACTTCAACTAGTATAATCAATTTTGAAAGCCATTTGCATACTTTTTTATTACAGCAATTTCATTCCTGAATATATACCTAATAGAAATGTATACAAATATGCTCCAAAATATGTATACAGTAAGCTTCACAGCAACACTATTCATAATAGTCCCAAAGTAAAAAATAATGCAAATGTTCATGAACAGAAGAATGGGTAAATAGCGGTGGAGTCACATAGTAAATTATTATGCAGCAATGAAAAATCAATCAACCACTGCTATATACAATAAATAGCATGGATGAATCCCACAGACATAACGTGGAATAAAAGAAGTTGGAAAGCAGTATACACCATATGAACAGTAGCTACTTTATTTAGAGTTCAAAAGCAGGCAAAACAAATCTAGAGTGAGACGTCAGGAGAGTCGTGACCTTGGGGAAGAGGGAAGCTCGTGGGAAGATGAGGATACTTTATATTTTTATGGGTATTGGTAACATTTGGTTGTATAGCTCTCTATATTATTCTTCAGTAAAATGCTAATTTTAAAGAAACGCATAGTCAATCAGAAAATACAGTTTGATCCCATCATATTTTGTGAAATATATGTGTGTGTACCTATTCAGAACACTGAATTATGTTTGGGTGTTTGGAGGGAGTTACTGGCAATTTGTATTTGCTTTCCTTATCATATCTTCTAATTCATCTGCAATAAACATGTATAACTTGGTAATGAGAACCACAATTCTTCCTTATCACAACAACAATCGGAACAACAAAAATTTAAGTGGAGACATAGGCAAAGAGAAGATGGAAGATCAAAGGAGGGAATTTCTTTTAAGAGCTAGGAATGACCTGAGCATTTTTATGTGCGGAGTGGGGAGAGTTCAGGAGAGGTAGGAGCTGAGAGATTTTC
The DNA here is from genome assembly GCA_002007465.1 of Ailurus styani. Taxonomy (NCBI): domain Eukaryota; kingdom Metazoa; phylum Chordata; class Mammalia; order Carnivora; family Ailuridae; genus Ailurus; species Ailurus styani. The sequence goes on along the minus strand of LNAC01000432.1, from coordinate 1,666,901 downwards.
CTTTGGTTTTGTTATTGTGAAAACATAAAGACCCGTTCTGTCCATTAATACTATGTAAGAGAGAGTTCTAGCCTTACTACACGCAGTTTGCCAGCGTTTGCCTTGGACAGGAGCTATTCTTTTTCATTAGCTTTCTTCTCATTTCCATTATAGTCAAGCACTCCCAAATACCACCTTTGAAAGCAGTTAATTCTCTGTGAAAATAACAAAAACAAATAAGCAGCCAACAACAGCAACAACAAAACCAAACACAACTACACAAAAGCACCGGTGTTTTCTTTGGCATATAGCAAAATCTTCAGATGGTTTAGCATGATAATCCAGCCTTCATAATGTAGCGCCCCCCTTCTCCTCCTGCCTTATTTTCCGCCACTTGCATCAGCGCTGCTCTGCTGTGGGCGTATGGAGACCTGTGCGTGCCTCTAGCTTTTTCATATTTATATTACAATCCAGCTCTTCTCCATTTGGCCAAATCCTCCCAGTGTTTTAAGGTTCAGCTGTAATGATGACTGTTTGAAGAAGTTGTCTAAATTCCCCTAGTTGTAACAGTTACCTCACTCTGGGTTTTCTGAATAATTTTTAATAGTAAGGGCTACTATTATGTACCAGGAACTGGGTGTGATATCAATATTGCTATTCCTCAAGACTCGTCTACCAAGGTGATACAATTATACCTCTTTGTCAGATCAGGAAACTATCCATGCTCACTTAGCCAGTAAGCAGAAGAGTCAGGATTTGACCTATATCGGCTGTCACTAAGCCAGTATTCTTGTGTATGTTCCTGGGGCCCTGACTGCACGGTATGTTTGAGGGCAGGAACCACACCCTAGTAATTTTGGTTTCCCCAACACCTGGCACAGAAATCAACTCTACAAGTAGTTCTAAATGCTTGCAGAACTGAACTGAACTGAACTGACTTCAATTCAGTAAGTATAACATCGTGTTATGGGAGTAGTATGGGCCGAATGCTGACCCCCTCCAAAACTCCTATGTGGCAGTACTAGCCCCCCGCTTCCTCAGAATGTGACTGTATTTGGAGAGATAATTGGGGTAAAATGGGGACATACTGGTTAAGAAGAGATTGGGACATGGAGAGATGACCTTGTGAAGACATTGGAGGACAATGGCCATCTACAAGCCAAGGAGAAGTGTCTCAGAAGAAATCAACCCTGCTGACATCTTGATCTCTAGCCTCCAGAACTGTGAGGGAGTGATTTTCTGTTATTTAAGCCACCTCGTCTGTGGCACTTTGCTGTGGGAACTCTATCAAACCAGCACAGTTGCTTTGGCCATGGCTCCTTAGCTTGTGCCCTAACAAAGCTCTGCTGAGTTTCTCTCTCTCTCCTGTTTGACTTGGCTTCCTTCTGCAGAGTCTACAAATCTTCCAGTTCCTGGTTCTTTTTCACCAGCTCTCTCCAGTCCCCTACCACTTTGTTCTTCTCTTGGAATTTGCAGTTTCCTGTTCCACCCATCTATGTGATGATCTCTCTATCTTTGCCCTTTGTATTCACCTTGTTTTGGGCTCATTTACCTGATTTTCACTTGCAGCTTTCTGTTACTCAAATAACTGTCTGACTAGAATTGCCAGATCCAGTAAATAAAAATATTGTTTATCCCAAACTCAAATTTATCTGGGTGTCCTGTATTTTATCTGCCAGCTCTCTATGTCTGTTGCTTTACCCATCACCATAGTCTTCAGTGTCCTTGTTGTGGCACAATTACCTAAGAAGTGGAGAAAAACATACCTGCACTTAAAAAAAAGAAAGAAAGAATATCAGATTTAGAGCAAGGCACTGAGTTCAAATTCTAACATTCCCACTAATTTTCCAAGTAGCATGGAACAATTCATTCTATCATTTAGAATCTTTCGTCCATAATCCATCTGTCCATTTCTTGTCAAACCTCGCTGAGAAAGGGAAAACTTAATACCATCCTATTTCTATCTGTCCAGCCAGCTCCTCTAAACTGCTGGGCTCTTTAGTATTATTTCAAATACTTTATTCGTCATCATACTTCCTCTAACCAGGAACCAAGGCAGTGTTTTCAAGCACTACTTAGTTTCATTCCATCCCATCCACGGCCCTCCCACACACACCCGATTCTAAGGAGTCTTTTTCCATTCATTCTTTGGGTATGAACCATTGGAAACATATCCGCGAGCCATTTACAAACCCTTCCCCGCAAACCTATCCCCCACACCAACCATGGTGTCTTTGACATATACTTCTCTTGGAAAAAGAGGCTGAGGTATTTACCAACTTCATAAAGCTCTTCTGTAAATAAAGCAGTCTAAGTTTTGCTTGGGATCTGTTTTTTTATTCAGAGAGCTGAATCAATAGTATGTTTTGTGATTCTGCTTAAAGGGAGACACGGTTAAGAAGCTTAACAGAGACAGCATGGGCCATACAGCAGTTGCCCATACTCTGTAGATGTCGATGAACTCCCCAATGTTCCCTCTTAGACAGATGTTCCCTGGGAAGCTTGCCAAAACACATGCATGTTCTGTTAGCAACGAAGAAGTTAAATAGAAAGCCACTTCCTCCTTTTCCTGAATGCATGCTCGAAAATCAGAAACTATAATTAAATGCATATGTGGCATTTTTCACAATATGTTAGGTTGGTGGTTCTAATTATTATCATACGTACCATATTTGATCTGGTAGAACATGTGAAAATGTTTATATACTTTTACATTATGGTTTAGCAACACATATAAACATTTAGGTACAAAAGGATTATAAATTTTGTTAAAGGCATTGAATTGCTGTCAAAAAGAGAGAAACTTTAGCAATTATCCTTGTATTTTTTGCAAACCTTTTGTCACAGAACAAACTGTCTTGGAAAGTAAAACTGCAAGGAGAACCCAAATTGAGGGAGTGAGACTGAAACGTGTCAAATAAACAGAGTGTATTTTCCCGGAGCCATCTTCGAGGGCTCGGCAAGGACCTGGGATTTCCGGGCCAGGGCAGGTTCTGGGCTCGTCTATCTACTCCTCCTCTCCTCAAAGGTGAAGACACAGGAGTGGAGGGTGTGTGAATCACCCAAAGTCGCAAAGCAGACGCCTGCCTGGGAACCATCGAGAACTTACTATGTTCCAAGCCCTTCTCATACGGGAATTCTAATCTTTACCACACACTGGCTCTCACATTACAAAGGCAAAAACCGGTTCAGAAGTTTTAGGTGGTTTCCCATTGTTATTTAGCTGATTAAAGGCAGAACCTGGAACAACAGAACCCAGATTCAAGGGTAAAAGCTTCCTCTGGCTCCAGGGATGAGGGTGGGCTTTGTCCGAGCTTCCCCCTCTAAAGTGTTAGGAGTGTTAAATTAATTCAACGAGGAGGCCTTCAGACTGAGGTGGCTCTAATGCCTCGGCTACCTGCATAGGCAAATCAAAATCTAAGCCTGCAAATGCCTCAAAGTTTTCGAAATTGAAACCTAAGGACAATCAATCGCAAACAGCCAACTAGCCTTTGAGCTGCAGCCAATCAATGATTTCCTTACTTTGCTTCGGCCTCTTCTCTATAAAAGTCCCTCCCCAGCCCCAGTGGGCGGAGCAGCTCCTGACCCAGATGGTGCTGCTGGACTCCAGTCGATGAGTGCTGGAATAAACTCTTAAAAAATGTCAATATGCCTCGGTTTATCTCTTAACAGGGCGAAGGAATTTTGTAATTTTTATATCTGTGACTTGTACTAACTTTGTATTGCTCGCTAGAAAAATGGCAAAGAGTATGCAACGTAAACTTCGAGCGACTTTGCATGTCATCGACTCATAAAATGGCAAAGCTGAAAAGCCGTCAGAGGGCATCTGGCCCATTCTCTTCTTGTTAAAGATGAGGCATCTGAGGTCAACCAGCTGTGTGACTTGAGATCAAGAGCAACCTGCAGCGGTGTTTTGGAAACCCCGCCCCCTGGCATCCTCATCCCCATAATTCTAAAGCGGGGTTGAGCAGAGGTAGCTCTGGCTCTACTGGCAGTCTTGAAATGCTAGCTAATGTGTCTTCTTAGGCGGCCAAGGCAATGGGACTAGTCTGGTTAGAGGGCCTCTAACTAACTACCGCAGGGACGAAGTTTCTCCCGGGATGCGTAAGCATATAGATAACCCAGCCAATTAGGGCCATTTCTCCTAATGTTCTTTGCTTAATGTAGAGGGTCAGTTAATCAAACTCAAACAGCTCCCGCTAGTGCCGGCTATTTCCTACCTAATTGACGGGGCTGGAGTGCCCACCGGAGGGAGCCTCTGCAATCCCAGTTGTGGCTGCAGATGAGCTTTGCGGTTGGAGGGAAGTTAAGATGCCCTGAAGTCTAGACACAGAGACTCATCTTTAAAGGTGGAATAAGGAGCCATGGAGAGGGACAGTTATAAAAGTGCAGTTCAGGAGTCTGCTTGAGTAATACCGACTAGAAGCAACTGCGCTAGGGCTCCCTTCTGACTTAAACTGTTAGAGGTAACCACTGTGATTTATAGGAAGATGGGAGTAGAGAACATCCTTCCTTCCTCCCTCCTGTTCCTCTAATGCATTTTGAAGTTTGGTGATATCGTAGGAGCCACTTTCATTCGTTTCTAGCTGTGAAGCGGATCACAATTACCCATTAGAACTGCAAAGCAACTAAAAAAATCACATTTTAGAGAGTGTTTTTAACACCATATGGTTGGGTACTGACAGGATAGAGCACAAAGGCAACAGAAAAGTGTGGTGATAGAAGCATTTTCATTAAATCCACCTTTTCCTTCCCTTGCTTCCCATTCCCAAGGCTATTTGGAACAGGGATTGATGCCAGGGCTCAGGAGAGGACAAAACCTCTACTGATCTCACAGGGAATGGGGCACGTGTGCAGAAGAGGAGGTTGGGTGACATCTAGGGCTGCCTGTTCTTTACAGTGTGCTCACAATGAAGCACATTCCCTTATTCCTTCTCTTCGGTTTAGTCGCTCCTCAAGCTCTCACTCATAATGGCCTTATTTCTTTTATTCTTTCCCTATTAAAGTGCATCCATGAAAAACAAGATATGAGAAACTACCTGAAAAGATGATTCACTCAATCCTCCAGAGACAACCCAAATTAGGTCTATCCTACCAGTTTTCAAACATTGATTGAGAATACACTAAGTATTGTAAGTTGACTAAGAATGTTACAAAATACAGAAGTGTCATTGATGAAGGGAATGGATGTGGCTTGGGAGGGCTGGGACTGTGGCATGCTTTGAGAAAGATTCTTGTAAGAGTCTGGCTCCGTAGGAAACCACACCACTATTGATTAGAGAGCTTTGCCATGGACCGGCGGTGCCTTGGTACCTCCCAGAAGCCTCCCAGCAGCCCGGCAGATGACAGAGTAGTTTCCCTCAATTTACAGACTGGGAAACTGATCCTCAGAAAATTAGGTAATTTTCCAAAAGGCAATAACCAGTAAAGGTTATCTGACTCCTAAGTCCTATTTCACAATTTAATTTTTAAATATACATACCACGGTTCTGGACTTCAGGCAAAATGGTGACATGAGTACAGTTGTTTAATTATCCAATAGTGAGGGAGTCCTAGAAAACCAGATGGAGGAGAATCAGCACAATGTAACTGACAAACTCTCAACTCAGAAGGGAGGCGGCCAAAGATGAGAACAGACCAAGCACCACACAATGGGAAAATGTGAATCCCGCTGGACAGGGTACCATTGGGCTCACTTGCAGCAGCCAGAAGAAACACATGGACCGAAGGCAAAGTCACCTGCAAAGACTGCCCAGTGTTCTGACTCAAATTCCCTGTACACTCCTAGCCTGCAGAATACCAAAGCTAGTCAAAGAAAACTATGATAAATCTAGTTTTTCACCTTTACTTGAAAATGAAAGTTGGATAGAGGTCCACATCAATCATAATTCCAAATTTATTTTAAGTCAATCCTGGGTAAACATAGGCTGCTCTATGCAAGGATAAGCAGAGAGAAATCACCATGCTTTTGAAATTATATTACAGTTCAAAAGAAAAGGATAATCCTGAGATCATCACAAGTGTCTTCCTTTTAAATAGATTTCCTTTAAGAAAAAAGAATATAAAGTTTTTAATTCTAACCTGTTTTTTCATATATACACAAGAAGACATTGAATCAGATAAAATGCAGTATTAAGTCATAAAGAGAAAAAGATCTTGGATAAGAAAATGCGTACAATGTGGAAGACATGAATTTTCAATTAAAAATTACAGCATAGTCTTTTCATAATATTCTGAGTATAATACAAAATAAATTAAGTAGAGGACATATTTAATATTTTAATATAGAATTCAGTAGAACAAGGTAAAGACACCAATATATTGATGAGAGTAAGGAGATCAGATCCAAAAAATATATAAGATATATATTTAGGATTTTCATTTCTGTGTGCAGACACCCAATATTTCAGATATCCACAGGGATCAGAAAATATAATATTTAAGTTCTTCCTGAAAACAACTATTTAAAAAATTTGAACAATTTGGTGGGAATATAAACTGGTACAGCCACTATGGAAAACAGTATAAAGTTTCCTCAAGAAACATTAAAAAGACCACCATTTGACCCAGCAATCCCACTTCTGGGTATATGTCCGAAGGGGACAAAAATCATTAACTGGAAGAGATATCTGTACTTCATGTTCACAGAAAATATTAATGCAAACACTATATCATAGTAAATATTACTCACAATAACCAACATATAAAAATAACCTAAGTGTTAATAGGTACGTAGACAAAGAAATAAAGATAAAGAAAACACAAACACAGAGGAATATGATTTTGCCTTACAAAGAGGGTAGCCCTGTTATTTGCATCACCAGGAATGAAACTGGAGGGCATTATACTAAGTGGAATAGGCCAGACAAAGAAAGACAAGTACTGCATTGTACCACTCATCCACGGAATCAGAAAGAAAAAAGAAAAAAAGAAACAAACAAACAAAGAAGGGAAACTCATAAGGAACAGAGAGTAGAATGGTAGTTACCATGGACTGGGAGATGAGACAAGTAGAAAGAGGTTGGTAAAGAGTACAAACTTTCAGTTAAGAAATGAATAAAGTCTGAGGCTCTCATGTAGAAATGGCGACTATAGTTGATTCCACTGTATTTTATAACCAAAATTCACTGTGAGTAGAACTTAAATGTTCTCCAAAAAAAAAAAAAAATGTAACTATGTGAGGTGATAGCTGTGTTAATTAACATCCTGGGGGAATCCTTTCCCAATGTATATATATTAAATCATCATATTGTACAGTTTAAATATCTTACAATTTTATTTGTCAATTATACCCTAACAAAGCTGGAAAAACAAGGAGAGTGAAAACTTTTGGAGGTGATGAATATGTTTGTGGCATAGACCATGATGATGGTTTCACAGATGTATAGTTATTTCTAAACTCATCCAGTTTTGTACATGAAATATGCACAGTTTGTTATGTGTCAATCATACCTTAATAAAGGGGGTTTTAAAGAAGAAACTCAAGAAAAGAAGACATGGGTAGAAAATAGGAGTTAACAGTGAGATCAATTAAAGTATGTCCACATAATTTCCAACATGATTATAAAACTTAATGCAGATGTGAAAATGGTCATTGAAGATAAGATGCATGATGTAATTAATAGCGGTACATTTTAAGTAAAATCTCATTTATGTGTTATACATACAGGTTGGTATTTTTAGATATGTACATATTTATATACTCAAAAATCTGTTCCGGGCAGATCTGGGTTCGAATCCTGAATTTACCACTTCGTTTTCCATGATCTTCGTAAGTATCTTTACAACACCCACATACATGAACACATCAGTGCACACACAGACCATATCTACAATAGGACAATCCAACAAAATGTTCAGAATAATTATCTCTAGTTGACAGGATTATGTGAAAATTTTCTTATTTCCTGAAAATATTTCTTGCCTCACTCAGATTAGTACAGTAAGCATTTATCACTTGAGGGTCAGAGAATGGCATCAAATACAAGAAGAGAGATACTAAGACTGAAATTTTAATTCTAGCTAAGGATCTTTTCTTTGGAAATTTCAATCTTCTGCACAACTAGAAACCTGGGTTGTTTGGGTTGAACGTGTATAAGAAGCTTATTAATCACACATGTCATTTCACACATCTTGGAATCTCAAAATCACATCATCAGGGCGCCTGGGTGGCTCAGTGGGTTAAAGCCTCTGTTTTCGGCTCAGGTCATGATCTCAGGGTCCTGGGATCGAGGCCCGCATCTGGCTCTCTGCTTGGCAGGGAGCCTGCTTCCTCCTCTCCCTGTCTCTCTGCCTGCCTCTCTGCCTACTTGTAATCTCTCTCTCTCTGTCAAATAAATAAATAAAATCTTTAAAAAAAAAATCACATCATCAGAATTACTGAGACTCTTGAGTGTGCCACTGATCACTGAAAGGCAGTGGGGAATGGCTGCTGAGAATGTGGTCACCGGGATCAGACTGCCTGGGTCTACTTCCTGCTCAGTCCCTACTCATTTACATCATGTTACGCCTGGTAAACTATGTAACTTCTTTGGGCTTTACTTTTCTACCTATAAACTAAGAATAATAGGAATGTGTATTTCATAGATTGACAATGAGAAAGAAGCTAGAGGGGTGCCTGGGTGGCTCAGTGGGTTAAGCCTCTGCCTTTGGCTCGGGCCCTGATCTCAGGGTCCTGGGATCGAGCTTCACATCGGGCTATCTGCTCAGCAGGGAGCCTGCTTCTCCTTCTCCCTCTGCCTGCCCCTCTGCCTGCTGTGGTCTCTCTCTCTCTGTCAAATAAATAAAATCTTAAAAAAAGAAAGAAAGAAAGAAACAAACAAACAAACAAAGAAACAAAGAAAGAAACAAAGAAAGAAAGTAGTCACAAATAGCTGAGAAAGAACCCGAAGGTTAGGGAAGTTACAGGGTCAGCTTTAAAGGGAGAGCTGACTGTCTCCAGAGCTCTGCTTCACTGCTCTTGAGTCCTCCCTGGTCCTGAAACTTGGTCCTGAGGCCAGGGTTCCTAAAAAGCTGTTTATTATTATTTTTTAAAGTTTTTATTTATTTGAGAGAGAGAGAGAGAGCACAAGCAGGGGAAGGAGCAGAGGGAGAGGGAGAAGCCGACTCTTGGATGAACAGAGCCAGATATAGGACTCCATCCCAGAACCCTGGGAGCACGACCTGAGCCAAAGGCAGATGCTTAACCAACTGAGCCACCCACGCGCCCCTTATTATTATTATTTTTTAATCTCCATCTTTCTGCCTGACCTGAAACTGCGTGTGAGTCTTCTGTTCTGACACCAAAATTCTACTGTCAACAAAACATTTATTTGGGAATTTTTGAAGCTCTACTCTATGGCAAACATAGCCACTAGATTCTGACCCCTTAAAGTTGACAGTAAGCCCAATGCTCATGTATTGGGAATCAAATAGGAAAAAATAAACTATGAGATTTCCATTCTGACTCTGAAAGACATATTATACAGACATCATAGCCAAGGGTGTTGTAGAGCTAAAGCCTCTTAAGCTCTTTAAAATTCTTATAACGGCACTATGTGCTCTGTGTAAATAAACAGACCTGTAGAGAAATGGAAGGTGAGTCACAGTCACTAGGCCCGGAGGCTTTTGGTTTTCTTTTGCAGTCATTATATTGAGAATGTTCAATCTTCTCTTTCTTCAGTTGGCTTCCCTGTTCTTTTGGTTTCTGTCCTTCTTCTTGAGTAGAAGCAAGTCTGAATACAAATGGCTGGCCAATTCTAAACTATCTTTTGGAGGTAATTAACTTGGACAGCAAGCATAAACCTAGCATTCGTGGGGCTGACCTGAGGCTCAGTTAACTCACCAGATGAATTATTTTATATTTAGGTAGCTATTCTTCCAAAGACCCATTAATAAGACAGGTGTTTAATCCCTCATCCCACATCTGACTCAGGCTCGGTGGAACACCAAGTTTCCCGCATGCAGCAATAGAATGTTTTGGTGCGGTTTTTCATTTAACTGTCACCAAGCCAACCACTTAATTAATTAATCTCCTTCTCCTTCTCCTTCTCCTTCTCCTTCTTCTTCTTCTTTGAGATCAACAGACTCCCAGGAGCACCCAAACCAGAATAAATAAAATAGGGAAAGACATGTTAATTACCCTCATATCAGACACTGGAAAGTGCTATGATTGATCTTGCTTTTGAATAATTATGAAACATATACCACATTTCAAAAGCATACATTTTCTATCAGGGGCTTACCTGACCAGTTCCCCAAATCTTCTCCCTCTGAGAATCAGGACACAGCCCTTTGAATCATGGCTCACGGAACATGTTTGTGGCCCTCTATCAATACCTCTTCAAAAACGGTGAAATGTGCAATCGACAACTAAAGAATCTTCAAGGACATCCTCACAAGGAGAACACCAGATTTTCAAATCTGAAACAGATGGGCAACGACGTGAGCTCTGTTCCTTAAGGCCCTTTCTGTGCTGGGAAGTATCACCCAGATGTTGCTACCTGGAAGGCCTTCGACGACTCGCAGACTTTGTCTAATGTAATAGGACAGTGACCCAGCTCCCCAGTTCAAAGGTGTAACACAAATGTAGCAGAAGATGCAATTGCACAGCATGGTGGCTGGTCATTGGTTTCTGCTTTCTCTGTATTACAGAGAAAAATACAAAAAATACAGTGTATTATTTCTCTGCAATACACTGAATCGTGTCATCCGACTAAGGATCAAACTCTGTGCTCCATTTATTTCAGTCATGCTCCGCTGACATACAGTTAGTCAAATGGGCAGAAGTTAACCTCAACCTCTCCATCCTCCAGAAACACTTAAGTCTGTTTCATCTGATTTAACATCAGCACATATGTGCTGTACAAATCTTTGTTAAAGACCACTAACCTTAATGTTCAGAAAAGGTCACTGCTGAATCTGATGAATTTAAAACATGGAAGGATGAAAACCAAGAATTTCACAAGATTGCTTTCGTTAAAAATGCTTTATTAGTCAAGACTGCCAAATGGGGAATGTATCAAAGGTAAGGCTACTACAAAGAAGAAAAGTGCTTTTCTTCCCCAAACATGTGTTTTGCAGCTGAGCCCCGTTCCTAGTTTTGAGGCTTGTTTCATGTGGTGTTCTGATTCTTTTTTTGGCCGAAAGCCCAAACATCTCTGATGATACTTTCCCTCTCTTCCCAGACTTCAGATTCAGACACTGAAATGTTCAACAGAACACAGAATAAAGTACGAACATGCAGTTGGGTCTCCACGCAATCAAGAGCTCAAATAACATGTTTGTCCTAAGGAAAACGTAAAACAAAAGTCATTATTTTGCTAGTTGGAAAAACATTTGGGGAAAGTTGCATGGTTGGGTTTTTTTTCCGTAAATATTCCTTCATCTTCATTTTGAAATGTGAGGTGAGGAAGGAAATGCAAAGAATGGAGGAGAAGGAGAATTTTTAAAATTGGCAGAACAGAATGGGAGGATTCCAACATGGTGTTGATGAATAGAGAAAGGAATGCCCCCGTCAAAGGAAGAGTGGTTAGTGTTAAGACATTTTTAAGGTGCAGATGTATTAATGCTAATTCCATTGAAAAAGATGTAACTGTTTCTGGAAGATGAAAAGGTTAAGGTTCACTTCCATACATTCTGCTCCCCATATGTCAGTGGTTTATGACTAAGATAATTACTACAGTGCTTCCTCCACTCAGAATGAGAGAAACTATAGAGGAAAAGGAGCACATTTGTGGGTGCTGCTCTTTCATGCGGTTTTATGATTCCTTAGCAAGCCTGATCCTATTCTTGATGACTTCAGATCCTATTTTTGTGAGTCTCTTCTCAATGTTCACAACTCTGCTCCATTACTGAGGAGACCAACCTTGCCCTTCCAAACCCAGATTTTTCTTCGGCCTTTTTATCCATTGAGTAACACATGTGATCACACAAACTTTCGTACTGGAAGTCCATTACTTCACAACCCCTATGAACTTAAGCAGAACTTTGGCTTTTTTAGCTTCTCGCCTATATTGCCACACCTTCCGTGCTTAATGAGAGGTCCTGTGGGTTCACGAACAAGTCTGCTTGCGTGGGGGCCATGACGATAGGTACTGCCTCTGGAGAAGCAATAGTCTTTCCACACTCCCACGGATACGGACAGTCCCTGCCTGTGAGCACCACTGCTCTGTTGGTACCAACAGCCACAAACCTACTCCTCGAGCCCGTGGGGCCACTTCTTCTCCCACCTTCCCAAGCACAGAAAACCCATTCTTCCTGAGTCTCTCCTGAGCTCTTCTCGGGAGAGAGATGGTGTGTTCCTCTGTGGGTCACATACTGTTAGCAGCATTCCTAAAATAGAGTTATTTGTTATTTGTTATTTGTTATAGAGTTATTTATTAGTTATTCCTAAAATAGAGTTATACCACATGAGGTATGACTTTTAGTGAAAGCTCTTTAATTTTATTTACTGCATTCTCTAGGATTCAGATGTCCCAGAAAACTGAAGCTAGAAATATATTCACGTGGGAGACAGTATAATCCAAATCCATACTCATCTCCAAATACCTATTCTTTATATTCTTCAAGCTCCTGATACCTGGTTTCTCTCCTTCTGGTGATCCTTCTATTGAAAAGTCCAATAGACTTTCCTTGGATCATCCACCAGAGCTTCAGATTTGTACTCAATCAGAAAGCAGTCTCTCTCATAACTCTCCCACAACAAAGCTATATAGATATACATATAACGTGTGTGTGTGTGTGTGTGTGTGCACGCGCACTATGGTTCTCTAAAAATTTAGAACACTTTCACCTCAGTTTTTATATTGGATATCTCAAGGGGGCATAAATATTTGATAGATTTGACATTCCTAAAATAACTACTACACCAAGATATATATTTTATGAAGGAAAATATCTAAAAATTAGTTTCCTGACTGTTACTTCTTTACCTTGCTTGCAGTTTGGGTCAGACTACATGGAGATCAGGAAGGAATTCTAGAAATAAACTCCTTGGAATGAATTTTGGTTGTTCTAGGTATTCCACCATTCTAAAGCCTAGTGAGAGGGGCTTCCCTAGGCCTATCAAAGAACTTGATTTGTGTATCCTGTATCCGGAACATTTACAGTGGACTCATGTCAGATTTTGCCTATTAAATATAAAGGTAGACAGCCTGGCTAACCACTCTGAGGTTGAGGAGTGTTGCAGGACCATAAATGATGTGTATCCCTATGATTTATTAAGTTTTCAAGGTCACATGAGACAAAGAGGTTCTGGCCAAGAAGAATATCTAAAGGCCAAACTGGGGAGGCTCAGGACCCATCTAAGATAAGACAGGAAAATAAAAATTTCCTGACACCCTGCTTCCATATCACCTTTGCCTCCCTTTCTTTCCTCAAAGTCAGTAGCTATCAAGTGGGGAGAAGCTGATCCAAAAAGAGAGAGGAAGCTGACTATGCTCTCTTTTTCCAGGGCAGATTACTCACACCAGGAGCCCCTCCTAGTTGAGGATGAGAAGGAAGGCAGGCTCTTGAATGAAGGACCTGAACATTCTACTTTCTAAATTGAAGACACAAAAGTCCTTGACCAGAAAGTTACAAAAATGCCAAATTTTTGTTTGGAAAACTAATCTCAGGAATTAAAGACAAAGGGCAATGAAAATACAAAATAAAGTTGCTTTATAAAAGCACTCCAAAAATCCTGCACGTTCAATACACCAGGTGTGGTAGCCATGAATTCCAGATGATAAATGAAAAATCTTACACTTACAGTTATATCTGATTTAATCCCTTTTTCCTTCTTGACCCTTCCAATCCATGTGACTCTTCACGTTTCTATTTAGAACAACTTCTGTAGTCTTTCCAATCTCACTGATTATACCAAAGTTTTATAGTCATATAAATTGTAAAGGTTGAAGCAAACTTAGGAACATCTAGTTCAATGGTTCCCAACCTTTAAAGTGCAAATGAATCACCTAGGATCTTGGTTTTTTTTTTTTTTAAGATTTATTTATTTATTTATTTCACAGAGGGAGAGAGATCACAAGGAGGCAGAGAGGCAGGCAGAGAGAGAGAGGGGGAAGCAGACTCCCCGCTGAGCAGGGAGCCCAATGCGGGCCTCGATCCCAGGACTCTGAGATCATGACCTGAGCTGAAAGCAGAGGCTTTAACCCACTGAGCCACCCAGGCACCCTAGGATCTTGTTAAGATTCAGATTCTGATTCAGTATGTCTGAAATGAGGCTTGGGAGTCTGTGTTTCTAACAAGCTCCCAGATGATGTCAGTGCTGCTGGTCCGTGGGCCATATTTTGCATAACAAGACTCTGATCCACATCTGTCCTACCCATACAGTATAATCAAGAAAACAAAAACTCTTAAAATAAAGAACTGAAAGACTTGGTTTGAGGTAATGAGATAAAAAATTGGTAACCCTAAAATAGAGACCTCTGTCATCTACTTCTTTAGGCAATGCTTTTTTCTTCACTGCCATTACTCCAGCCATGTGTTATATGACCAGTTCAGGTGCTAAGTGACCTATGAAGCTCTTCATCCACATCCAAACATAGTGTAGGGTGAACTAACCATACTTCCCAACTCATTCTATGATGCCAGTATTATGTAATAACAAAGTCAGACAAAGACATTATAAGAAAATAAAACTAGAGTGCATCCAAGAATATATATATATAAAATTATATAGCATAACCAGCTAAGTTATTTCCTAGTAATGCAAAGTTGGCTTAACATTCAAAAATCAGGGGCACCTGGGTGGCTCAGTGAGTTAAACATCTGCCTTTGGCTCAGGTCATGATCTCAGGGTGCTGTGATCCAGCCCCACATCAGGCTCTCCACTCGGTGGGGAGTCTGCTTCTCCCTCCCATTCTTCCTTTGTGCTCTCCCTCTCTCTCTCTCAAATATAAAATAAATAAAAATGAAAATGTTTAATAAAAAAATTCAAAAATCAGTCGATATAATACACCATATTCATAAAGAATAAAAACCACATAATCATCTCAATAATGGAGACAAATCTCTTGACAAATATCTAACATACAATTATGTTTAAAAAAAAACTCAACAAACCAGGAGTACAAGGAAAACTTCTCAATCCAATAAAGAGCATCTACAAGAGATTTTTAAAAAGCAGCTAATATCACACTAATGGTGAAAGACTGAATGTGAATGGTTTCCACTTAAGATTGAGAATAAAGCAAAGATGTCTGATCTTGCCACTTCTATTCAACACTGTATGGAGGGTTCTAACCAGAGAAATAAGAAAAAGTAGAGAAAAAAGAGAGAAAGAGAAAAAAATTTTTAAAATGCAACAAAGTAGGAAAGGAAGAAATAAAATTCTATTAGTAGAGACATGATTCTATTTGTAGAAAATCCCAAGGAATCACAAAAATAACTACAACTGAGTTTAGCAAGATCATAGAAGACAGAATCAAGATATACAAATCAATTGTATTTCTATATGTTAGCAATGAACAATCCAAAATGAAATTAAGAAAACAACCTCATTTATAATTGGATGAAAAAAGAATATTTAGGGAAAATTCACAAAAAGTATAAGACTTGTACACTGAAACTATCAAATATAAGAAATGTTAAAAAATATACATAAATGAAATGACATCTTATATTCATGGATTGGAAAACTCAATATTGTCAAAATAGTAATTTTCCCAAAATTAATCTATAAACTCAATGTAATCACTATCAAAAGTCTAGCTAACTTTTTAATAGAAATTGACAAGCTAATCTTAAACTGTATATAGAAATGCAAAAGACCTAGAATTGCCATAGCAATTTTGGAGTACTTACACTACTAATTTCAGAATTTACTATATAGCCATAGTAATCAACACAAGGTGGTATTCATGCAAGGAAAGGCACATAGATCAATGGAACAAAACTGAGAGTCCATAGATAAACTCTTACATTTATGGTCAATTGATTGTCAACAAAGATGCTGAGGCAATTCAAAGACAGAAGTGATAGACTTTCCAGCAAATGGTGTTGAGACAACTGGCTATCCACATAAAAAACAAAAAAATAAGTAGGTCTTTATGTTAAACATAAATATTAACTCAAAATTGATCATAGACCTAATGAAAGAGCTAAAAATATAAAGTTTCTGGAATGAATCATAGGAGAAGAACTTTTTAACTTTGGGTTAGGCAAAGAATTTTAGATAGAACATCGAAAGCGTAACCCATAAAAGAAAAATTGATAAAGTGGACCTCACTGAAATCAGACTTTTGTACTTCCAACAACGTAATTAAGAAAATACAAAGACAAACCATAGACTAGGAGAAAATATTTTTAAATCAAATATCTTACAAAGGACTTGTGAACAGACTATTTAAAGAAATCTTACACCTCAATGAAAAAAGCAACTCAGTTTAAAAAGGGGCATAAGACGTGAATAAACATCTCACTACGCATCTATTAGAATGACTCTAATAAAAAGACAAGTCAATAGCAAGTATCAGAAACAACTGTTTTAAAATGGTATAGCCAAGGGGCACTGGGTGACTCAGTAGGTTAAATGTCTGCCTTTGGCACAGGTCATGATCTCAGGGTCCTGAGATCGAGCCCCTCATTGAGCCCCGCATTGGGCTCCCAGAGCATGCTTCTCCCTCTCCCACTACCCCTACTTATGCGTTCTCTCTCTGTGTCAAATAAATAAATAAATACATAAAATCCTTAATAAATTGAAATGAAATAAAATAAAATAAAGTGGTATAACTAATGTGGAAAGCAGTTTGGCAGTGTCTTCAAAAGTTAAACATAAACCTTCCATACAACCCAAAACCCAAAAGTTAAACATAAACCTGCCATACAACCCAGAACCCAGTTCTACTCTTTGGAGTCTACCCAAGACCAGTGAAACATATGTTCGCACAAAGGTACATGAATGTTCTCAGTGGCATTATTTATAACAGCTTCAATCTGAAACAGTAAAGATATCCAACAACTGGTTAATGGATAAACAAAATTCATACAAATGGAATACTATTTAGGAACATAAAGTAATGAACTACTGACTTGTGCTATTACATAGGTGAACCTTGTAAATGCTTTTAAATTAATTCACTCAACAAATATTTTGTTGTTTTGTTTTTATTGAGATGTAATTGATGTACAAGGTGATACTAGCTTGAGGTATATAATAGAATGACTTGATAAATGTATGTGTTGCAAAACGATCACTGCAATAAGTTTAACGAACATCTATCACCATAGATAGTTACAAACTTTTTTTCTTGAGATAAGGACTTTTATAATCTAGTCTCTTAGCCACTTTTGAATATACAATGTAGTATTACTAACTATAGTTACCAGAAAAACATTATTTTAAGTGAAAGAAACAGACACAAAAAAACCTACATGTTGTATGCTTCCATTTATATGAAATGTCTGGAAAAGGCAAATTCATAGAGACGAAATCAGACCAGGGGGTACCTAAGAGCTGGGAGTGAGAGTGTAGATAAATTGCCAGTGGGTGCAATGAAAAGTTCTGAAGCTGGATTATGTTGATGTTTGCACAACTATATTTACTAAAACTCTTTAATTGGAAAAAAATGTTTTAGGGGAAAAGTAGGCTAAAGTTTAGAAACAATTTTTTTCTTTTACTATTTCAGCATCTCACCCTACTTTTGGTTAATATACTAATTAATGCTGACATTAGCTGTCTAATCAGTTCAAGATATTAGTCATAACATATCTTCTTCATAAAAATGTGTTGTTGCAACAGGGAAATAGCTTGAATGCTGTGCTTATTCCAAGGGGACCAACTGAGCACCTGTTCCAAGTGGACTCATTTCACATAATATTTTGGACAACATCTGAAGCAGCAGTGCTTCTTGTCCTGCATTTTTATCATGGTTAAGTGATTTCTGGCTCTGTCCTTTCTTTAAAAAACAAACAAAACACAACATGTTGAGGTACCAAGGCATCTCATGAGTAGTGAGTTATCCTAGGCTCCGGGAGTTTCAATCAGTCATGGGGCACTTGGAGCCAAGTGTTTTAATCACTTGCTCTTCATCTTGTTGGTAAGGGAGGGATTCCCACTCTAGGGCTATGGGGACGGCCGAACACATGACACCCAACACTGGACAGATGAGATTAAACAGTTTATTAGCCACATACAATCCCAGCCTGGGCAAGGAAGACGACCATGCCACACAAGACCCCAGGGGCTTTCAAATGGAAGCAGAGCGAGCAACCAAGAGCTTGGGCTGTTAAGAGTGCAGGGTGTCCTCTGGCTCCACGGGAGGACGTGATTATCTTGTTTGAATAATTCTGTGGTCTAGCAGAGAACCAAAATCTTCTACTCAGTGATAAGCAGCAAATATACCCAGGCCATTTGATAGGGAGGGTTGTTTGGCTGGGGGACCTTATTCTCAGGAACAGAGTGGGGAAGTAACTTGCAGGGAGGCCACTAGGGGCCCTCCCGATTTTACCAAATGTCTAAGAAGTATATAATATTGAGTCTTTATGTTATGTCTCACACCATACCATGTTTAATACATAAAACACTTTCCCTGCTGTATTTGATTGAACAGTGAATCAACAGTCCTGTTCAAAGTCTCTATTTAGTCTCCCCCCTGCACCATTTACAATCACAGTGTCTGTCAATTGCCAAAATCAACCATAGTTGGAGAGAAGAAACGCTACAAAATTAATTACCAAGAAGACATCTATAAGATGTTTTATATGCTTAGGCAGAAAAACACTAAGTGTGATTCTACATGTCATAGATGTAGAGACCACTTTAGGGCAACAGGCTTGAGCAATGGAAACTGGAGCAAGGCAGAAGGGCCCATAGCGACCACTGAGCTGAATGCAAATGGGTTGATTAAGAGACCCCCCTCAAAATAGCCATAGACCCTAACTGACCAATTACAACCAGGCATGGTTGTAAATTCCTGAGATTACCAAAAGAGGGAAAATTCCATTTGTTCCCTCACTTCCTCACTCTACCCTGTAACTATAGCCCCCTCACCACTGCCTCATGGCAGAAAGTCTCTCCTTTGCTCCTGCCTGCTGCTCCCTTGCAACATATTCAATAAACTTTTATCTCTTTTGTTCTGCCTTGGGTGTATTCTTTTAGCACCTATGCCACTGGCCCCCATCCAATCAGGATGTGCCACAATACACCCCATAAAAAATATAGGAAAGAGATACCATTGCATATGGCTCCCCTACATGCCCGCTGAGCACCTTGCACTACTCTAGCACTGTATCACACTAAATGATTGGTTTAAGCTCCTTGAAGATGGAACTGTGTCAAAGTTGTCATGGTGCCTCCAGCATTGAGCCAAATGTCTGGCAAAATACGGGAAATGACACCTAACAGTTAATGAGAATTCACTACCTCCCAGGCAATGTCCTTAGCAGTAGGTACACATTACTCATTCAATTGTCAGCTTGATACTACCATTTCAGTTTACTAGGTCACAGGTTAGCACACTTTTCCTGTGTGAAGGGCCAGACAATAAGTATTTTAGGTTTTGTGGGCCATAGGATGTCTGTTGAGATACTGCTACTATGGCATAAAAGCAGCGAGAGAGGGGGCACCTGGGTGGCTCAGTTTGTTAAGCATCTGCCTTAGGCTCAGGTCATGATCCTAGACTCCCAGGATCAAGCCCACATCGGGGTCCCTGCTGAGCAGGGAGGTCTGCTTCTCCCTCTGCCCTTCACTCTGCTTGTGCTCTCTCTCTCACTCTCACTTTCTCACAAATAAATAAATAAAATCTTTAAAAAAAATGGTGGGGGGGAGCACCTGGGTGGCTCAGTGGGTTAAAGCCTCTGCCTTCAGCTCAGGTCATGATCTCAGGGTCCTGGGATCGAGACCCGCATCAGGCTCTCTGCTCAGCAGGGAGCCTGATTCCTCCTCTCTCTCTGCCTGCCTCTCTGCCTACTTGTAATCTCTCTCTCTGTGTCAAATAAATAAATAAAATCTTTAAAAAAAAAAAAAAAAGAAGGCAGCCAGAGACAAAAAGTGAATGAGTGAGCACAAGCACATTCCAACAGAACTTTATTTACAAGAACAAGCAGTGGGCTAATTATGGTCTGCAGGCCATAGTTTGCCCATCCTTGTTTTAGATGATATGCTGGTGCATGGTGTGATTATTTTGCTCAAGGTCACACAGCTCACAAGAGCAGAGCAGGATTTTAAACCCAGATTTGTCTAATTCTAAAACTTCTTTTCCTAACCACTCTTTTGTACTGCATCTAACTACTGCACAAATCAATGGGGCCTTCTACATATGTGTTGGATAAATGAGAACATCTTTTATTATATTCATTATACAAGAGAAAAAAAATTGAGTTCAGTTACATTAAGTCAACACATAGTCAGGGCTCCTGATGCCTATCCTAAACCAAATTCAAAATACAATAGAAATTTAATCAGTCTAGAATCAGGAGCCCTCTGTCGACTGGTTCAGTGCTATCTCAAGTCACGTTCAATAGAAAAGACAAGTTATTAACAGACGAGAAATAGACATTGGACTGTAGGCTCTATTTTCCATTATGTGGATTCTCGTCTGCAGTGGCCTCACATAAAATCAGCTTGATTTCCTTCTAGCTTTGACTCTGGACTAATGCATTTGACTTTCCAGGACTGTTCGATCCTAAACCTATTCACATTCCCATATGCAAAAAGAAATTCAGATATCCCAGCAACTAGCTCCTTTTCTCTCAAATTAGTTACAAAAGACTAACAATGTTTTTTCACACTTTGTTGAAAAAATTGCTTCCCAGCTGGGATACTGTCTTCCTATTTTTTACTAAAAATACATAGGATGAAGAATAAAAAAATTGCTGACACATCTTTAACTGACGGTGCTTGGAATAATGGCATTTCTAAGATGGTTCAAATATTATTTTCCATAAACTGGAGGAATGAACAGCTACAGTGTTGTTACTTATAATTCAGAGCTAGCAGGTATTAAAAAAAAAAGACGTGTGACATCCGGAAAATGTAATTAATTTGATGGTATAAGCCTTCATAAATTATCAAGTATTCCCAGTAGCAGCCATGAAAAACTTAGAGAGAACATGAGCTGCCTTTAAATTGCTTAGTTTGCTCACAACCAGAATTATTTTAAGGTGGTTGAGTTGCTGTTGGTATTAAAAGATGTTTGAATTATTATTACCATTAATGGCGACTCCACCTTTAAATAAGGTAATAGAGATTTGGAGTCACACACAAGCCAGCATCAGTGTCTTGAGGCTGTCATTCTTTTCGCTAATGAACTGCAGCTTACAGAAATTAATTATGGGGGAAAGGTTGTTGTTACCCCACCAGGAATGAAGTCTCCAGATTCCAAATCAAGTGTTGCTGAGGAGGAAGTGCAGAGACTCCGCCTCCCCAAGCTCAGCTCATGTTGTGCTCATTCTGCCAGGAACAAGCGACATGTTTGACTGCACAGTGGGATAAGAATGACTTAGGGAAGGAGTTTTTAATATTCACGATAAGTATAAAAGGCAGTACCAGAAAGACAGAGCAATCTGGTGGCTAGAACAATTCCCAGGGCCAGAGTTGTGGGTTCTGGGCCAAAGGCTCTGGGTGACCTTGAATTCACCTTTGAATATCTACATGGTATTTGCAAAATAACTAACCATTCCAATATACACACACAGATTTATATGTTTATGTGATATACATATATCTGTATAAAATATATATGTATGTAAAAACTATACATATTTTTAAATGAATACAATGCACAGCATGATTTTATTTTCTGAAATAACAGTGAGAAGACATTTATAATCTGCAGCTTGTTTAGGTGAGATCTGAAGACCATCTATATTACCATTTGCTACTTGACCGTGAGAGAAAAACAAACAAGCAAACAAAATGCCAATTTCTCTGCCTTGGGAGGAAGTTAATTGAATTTGTCATCCTGGAGGTATTAAGGCTTAAACTGTCTGTTTTTTGTTATGGGAGGTTCAAATACCTCCATGAAGTTCTTGTACTGGGTAGTTTTGAGGTCCACTTTATTCCTGTGATGCTTTCACTATGTAACAAGACATTTGTATACATTTTGAGCCAATATAAAATTAAAAGTATGAATTTTGTGACATAGGTCAAAAAAATTAAAATCATAAGTGATCATTTCCAGTATCAACCAAAGTATTTTCTGAGTGAATATAGGAGAAAAAGACCTAGGAATTAACCAGTCTGCATTAGAATAGGAATTTGGAGATTTCGGAGTTAAATTGGCCATTTTCCCAACTGCACAACTGCCTACAGCTGATTTGCTGGCAGTTTTACAGAAATATCATCCTCTCACTTGTTGGAAGTCAGAAGGAAAAGATGCATGGAGTCTGTGGATCATTTGTTTAAGATGGGGCACTAGGAATAAGGAGAATGAATTTTAAGACATCAATTATTAACATACTCCCTACTTATTGGTGACTCAGAGCTGTGAAGTTGTAAAACTCTCAGAAAATACTAAATGGTTTTATAAAAATGTCATAACCACTGGCTCTTGAATATTTGGTGTGAGAATTTTGGTTCTTTTCTTTATGAATTTATTTATGATAATTACAGGATATATTAAATTAGATGGTGATGATGATTTCCTTCTTTTTTTCCAGTTTTATTGAGAAATAACTGACATGCATCACTGTGTAAGTTTAAGGTCTTTAGCCTTGAGAAATGATTACCACAATAGGTTTGGCTAACATCCATTTTCTCAGATAGATACATTAAAAAGAAAAGAAAAAAGGAAAATAAATTCTCCTTGAGATGAGAACTCTTAGGATTTGCTGTCTTATCAACTTCCCTATATATCATAGAGCTGTGTTAGCTCTAGTCATCATGTTGTACATTGCATCCCTAGTACATATTTATCTTATATTTGGAAGTTTGACCTTTTGACCACCTTCCTCAAATTTCTACTCCTCTCCAACACCCTCCACCTCTGGTATTTATAATCTGCAATTCTGATCTCTTTTTCTACCAGTTTGGTTTCTTTTCTTCCTTTCTTCCTCTCTTTCTTTCCTCCTCTCTTTCTTCCTTTCTCCCTTCTTTCCTCCCTCCCTCTCTCCCTCCCTCCCTCTTTCTTTCTTTCTTTCTTTTCTTTCTTTCTTTCTTTCTTTCTTTCTTTCTTTCTTTCTTTCTTTCTTTCTTTCTTTCTTCCTTCCTTCCTTCCTTCCTTCCTTCCTTTCTTTTTTCTTTCTTTCTTTCNTTTCTTTCTTTCTTTCTTTCTTCCTTCCTTCCTTCCTTCCTTCCTTCCTTCCTTTCTTTTTTCTTTCTTTCTTTCTCTCTCTCTCTTTTCTTTCTTTCTTTCCTTCTTTCTTTCTTTCTTTCTTTCTTTTTCTTTCTTTATTCCTTCCTTCCTTCCTTCCTTCTTTTCTTCTTTCTTTCTTTCTTTCTTTCTCTCTCTCTTTCTTTCTTTCTTTCTTTCTTTCTTTCTTTCTTTTTTCTTTCCTTCCTTTCTTTTTTTATATTCCACATGTAAGATATTAGCATAATGTCTTCAAGGTCTTTCCACATTGTTGCAAATAAAAATTTCCTCATTTTTAATGGTGGAATAATATTCAACCGTATATGTATATACCACAACTTCTTTATCTAGTCATCTACTGATGGACACTCTGCTTGTTTCCATTTCTTGTCTATCATAAATAAGGCTGCTCTGAACATGGGGGTGCATATAGCTTTTCGAGTTATTGTTTTCATTTCCTTTGGATATATGCCAAGAAGTAGAATTGCTGGATCATATCGTAGTTTTACTTTTAATTTTTTGAGGATCCTCCACACTGTTTTCCATGTCTGCTCTACCATTTTACAATCCCACCAACAGTGCACAAGGGCTCCCTTTTCTCCACATCCATGCCACCATCTGTCATTTCTTGTCTTTTTGGCAATGGCCATTCCAACAGGCATGACATGATATCTCATTGTGTTTTAATTTTCATTTCCCAAATAACTAGTGATGTTGAGCATCTTTTCATGTACCTGCTGGCCTTTCATATAACTTGTTTGAGAAGTCTATTCAGGAGTGAGAATGATTTCTTTTTAATCACACATTGAAATATATAAAGAATAAAGGTGCCCAATTGTAGAAAAACATTTCTTCTGTGAAAAGAAAACAAAATGAAGTCAGAGTAACTGTGGCCTCTACTGTCGGTAATCTAGGTTTATTGTCATTAAAGTGCAATGACTATAAGTGAACTCATCTCCTTATATCTCAGGGTCTCCAAAGCTGGTGGCTTTCTCATGTAGCCCTGAAGATACCTGCAGAAAACATACCATCCATCCATCCATCCATACATCCTTCTCCAGCAAGTCAGCTAGCTAGCTGTCATCTATAGATGAATGGATCTATCTACTGATCTATATCTATTTATCACAATATGTGGACCCAGTCCTCAGCACAGGTCAATTACCAGTCAACAAGTTCCTGTCCAACATTTTAGTAGAAATTCACTCTGTGCAGTTGCCAGTCAAAGTCCTTCCAGTTTGCTATGGGAAGCTAAGAAAACAAAGAAAATGACTAAGTCCACTGCACTTTGTTTAAATAAAAAACACACCATAAGTTATCATAATTTTCTTCTCTCTTTTTTTTAATTGTCCATTTAGAAGCCAACATACAGATCAAGGAAAAGTAAAAAAATAACATTTAAAAAATAGAAAACAAAGTGATCTTTCTTGGGTATTGTGAAGAATGTAAAGGTAAAAAGGCCATTCGTATTTTCTGTTGAAGGAAGGGGTACCTGCCAAATTATCTTAAATAATGCCCTATTGGCCTTGAAAGATACATATTTAGCTGAAATAATACTCCCAGTAAAAAGTATGAACAAAGGATCACTCAACCTACTGAAAAAAACAAAATCATGTAAATGGAAACCAGTTAGAGGTTACCTGAACCACTCAATTTAGTAAAATATGAAGATTTTGCAATTGTCTTCTATGCTTCCATAAAGAAGAGCTTTCTTTTCTTTTTCTTTTTTTCTTTCTCTCTCTTTTTTTTTTTTTTTTTTTTTTAGCTCTTCGAAAGAGGTATTTGGGGATTGATGCAGATGGAGGAGACAGAATGAATTCATCTCTCAGGTACAGACACAGAGATCATGAGTAACGTGAGGAGTGAGAACCATACAGAACCTCTGGAACAGATTGAAGAAACCCAAGAGCAAGCTCCTCATTCTACAGATGAGGACACTAATGTTCAAGAAGCAAAATCAGGGGCACCAGCTGGGCATCAGACTCCTGATTTCAGCTCAGGTAATGATCTCCAGGTCGTGAGACCACACCCTGAGACAAGCTCTGTGCCAAGCCCCACATCAGGCCCCACACTCAGCAGGGAGTCTGCTTGGGATTCTCTCTCTCCCTCTGCTCCCCCCCCCCACTAGCACTCTCTCTCTCTAAAATAAATAAACCTTAAAAAAAAGAAGAAGAGGAAGAAGCAAAAGCAATGCTTCCCAAACTTTGATGATCTTAGATATCACCTTGTTAAAATGATCCCTCTGATCCACTAGGTCCAGAGAGGGACCAGGATTTTGCATTTCTAACAAGCATCTAGGTGCTATGCTGCTCTTTGGACCACACAGAGTAAGGACGTAGTGACTTTACCAGCTTAGGTGATGGAAGTAATAGGACCTGGCATTCCCCATGTGTCCCATTTTATATTAAATAGAATAATTATCTTGTCACATATAATCAGGTAGTAGTTTGGTTTTTCTTATTATTAATCAGAGGTACACTTCATTCTCTTCATGGACAAATAAGATATACTTTTTTGGTGATAAAAAGCTGGATTCTGTGACCAGCTTTCTGGGTTCAATTCCAGTTTTGTCGCTTACTACTTACGTGATCTTGAGCAAGTATCTCAATTTCTTCAACTATAAAATAGTGATGGTAACATCATCTACCATATAGAAATTTGTTTGTTTGTTTGTTTTACCACAAGGACATAAAAGAGCATGGCATAAGCTAGCACTCAAAAAATGTAAATTTGTTGTCAAAGAAGAATGGAGTCTGGCTGATTTTATAGGCATGGAACCTGAGACTTAGAAGAAGAGCAAAATCAGAATTAACGTGATTTATTGCTGCTTGAGACACTAGGAGAGAGAAAAGTTCAAAAGGCATTTTATCAACTTGTTTCAGAGCAGAACAGAAAATTGCATGTGTGGAACACTGATTGTGCCTCAGGTGCCACTTACTATCACCTTTAATTTTCTTAAGAGCCCCGTGGGATTGCATTGTCACCCCCATGTTACAGGTGAAGAAACCAAGTCACATACTTTCAGTGGTTGGTGAGTGGCCTCATGGCTGCAAACATGGCAGGTCCAAGTTTCACCCTCTGCTCTGTCGATTTTAAAACCTGCACGAGGCCACTGAGTGCAAGCCCTCTGGTGTGGGGAAGCAGGCATCTGGGCTAACCTGAACGAGGTTGGGCTAACCTGAACGACATTAGGCTACCAGAACCTTACAGGACCACCCTCTTAATTCCCTAAGTGATCAGACATTGGTGATTGGTCAGCCAACGTTTTAAAAGGTGGGGCGGAGCGGGGGGGTGGGGTGCCTGGGTGGCTCAGATGGTGGCTCAGGTCATGATCTCCAAGTCATGGGATCGAGCCCCTTACTGGGCTCCCAGCTCAGAGGGGACTCTGCTTTGCCCTCTCCCCTGCTTCTCCCCTTGCTTCCGCTCTCTCTGTCTCTCTCTCAAGTGAATAAATTTTTTTTAAAATCTTTTTAAAAAATAAATAAATAAAACTTGAGGGAGAGTGGGATGGCAGTTCTCTTACTCACCAAAAACAAGTCATTTCCCTCTAACTGGCTGAATCTTTTTTTCTGTTTTAGGTGTCTAGAGGAGCAGGAAAATGAATGGAAAGGTGGTATCACCCTCTTCCCAGAGGTCCTCAGGGGTTTTCCTGGTCTCCCTCTCAAACCTCTCCATTTTCCAACTTCCTCTCATGGAGTATCACCATCACATCCCCACATCCCCATATTGACCTTCATTCTTGCCTGAGCCACTCTGGTTACAGAATTTCTCCCTCTCTAGGTCACCATAAATAAGATAGCCTCTCAAAGGGGTTAGCAGGCAATTTACAATTTACTGATGATTTCACAGGAGAGATGGAAGAGAAGATTTACATTGGAAATGCCTCAGCAAACTACTTGAAATTATCTTTCCACAATTTTTCTTTTCTCCTATGCTGAAAACAGGGGTCCTAGGTCCCCCATTTCTTCATTTAGCACTCACATTTGGTGGTTTTTCTCCTCCCTTTAATGGCCCTTCCAGATCTCCCACTTTTCTTAAGCAGAGTCAGGTAGTTAGCTCTTTTCCCAAATTGACACGTTTACACCCATCTCAAGCCCTTTGAGTGCCAGGACCTGCCTTTCTTAGGAAGCAGTGAAATCCTGTAGCAGGAAGTTTGCTGGCCAGTTATAAAATGTACAAGTAGTACCACTGTGCACCAGGCAGAAGGAATGCTCAAGACGCCAGACACTCTCCCATTTACAGTCTGGTGAGAAAACCAACCGTTGACTCAGTGACCACAGGGCCTGCAGGAGTCGTGACAGAAGAACAACCGCTGTCTAAAGGGAGAGCCCTTGTCAGCAGGGGCTTCCAGAGGGAGGAATGTATCAACCAAAAACTGAGGAACAGGGCAAGAATACCTCAGACACAGCAATGGGAGAAGGAGAGGTCCAGGCATGGAGAACAAAACAGAAAGCCCAGCATGTTGTCATTTCTTGCTTCTCAGTGGGGAGGATAGTCGTCCTTCCCAAATCTCTCACACATGAGCTTGCAGGTGACCAGATGTCACAAGTCACTTCAAAGCTTATTATAAGCCCTCAAGGAGCACTTCGGTGAGATATTAACAACCCATCCTCAACCAGAGAGTGATGCTATGGTATCTCTCTGAACACATCATCTTTAATCTATGAAAATTTCCATATGGACTAGTGTGTATATCTGATAGTTTATTCTTGGAGATTAGGGAGAAAAAAGACTATGAATTCCACCTGCTGAAAAGCTATATGAGTACATATATTTTTGGTGATATATGTATACATATATATGTACATACACATAGGTATACATAGTTTGTATAAATCAATAAAAAGGGAATTTTTTTTTATTCCAACAATTTCCAAGCAACAATACTACATGATTGTAATTCTGAGTAATCAGTGGGATGATCAAACCCATCGAAAGTTGTATTTTGGGCTTTCTCTCCATGACCTCTGTCAAAATTTACAGAAGCTTGAAAATCTGGGATTCTTCAAAATAAGTTTCCAGGATCATATAAATTTTGAATTCCAGGCCCTATCATTCTAGTTTCTGCATTTGCCTCTTTATCATAAAAAGACAGGAAACACCAATGATTTCTATGTCACTTGAGGACAAAGCCAAACTTCTTACAAGGATTGCCAGGCTGAGTTGGATGTTCTTGGCTGGCTGCCCCCAGATCCATTCACTATTCTTCTTTCTCACATACAAACTTCATGAGGATATGGACTGTTGCGAATCTTGCTCACTATAGTATTCCTCCATCCTACAGCAGTGCCTGTAGATTATAACTTGAAAAAAAAGTACTTTTTAATAACTGAGAATTGCAACTGTCTTGTCTTAAGCCATTAGTGAATCTTAATTCATTGGCCCTTCTTTTCACGTATCATAGTAGCCTAAGATGTTATTAAATAAAAATAACCCAGGCTTGTATTCATTTTCACCAGTATGTATAAATATGTAGATTATCACCTCTATCTTGTCTTGTAATGACTCCATGTCACACTTGTCTCCTCACCTTTTGCTGGACAGTAGACTCCTTGAGAGTAGCTGACTATTTCTGATGCAATTCTGATTCCTTCTGCTAATCTAGAACAGTGCTGGAACATCACAGACGATGTTTGTTGAATATGTGTGAGCAAACAAAAGTAAGAGATAGAGTTAACATAACAGACAAACTTAGGTCCACATTTTCTAACTAGACAGGTAACACAATCAGCCGTCTTTTCTAAACCTGTATTGTTGCAGGTCATTCTAGATGGATCACTGCAGGGCTACTAAAGATTTTCACTCTGATGGCTCAATAGTCGTCATTTATATTCCCAGGTGCAAGAAGGACAAGATAGGAAAAGTGACTGAGCTTCCTCTCCATTGATTAGGTTCTCTCCAGCAGCACGACTGTTTTCCCCAGGATGGCAGGTGGCACAAACGTTTTGCAGCTCAGCAGGAGGTGTTGGCTTGATGCTCCAGACCTCCGTGATGCTGGCGGGTGCAGCAGAAGGGGAGCTGACTTCCTCTACACAGGTTCAGCTGATTACCCGCGAGTCCCCACAGCTCCAGTGCCAGAGGGCCCCTGGGATTGACTGCAGCCAACCTGCTCATTTACAGAGTTCCCTTTCTGTGATGCCTGACATTTTTAAGGCTGAGCTGGCAAACAATCTATGATGATAGCCTCCAGAGAAGAGCCTCATATTAAGTAACCATAATAGCTCTAGTTTATAGGGAATCTTTCTTAGCACTCAAGTTATCTCATTTTTATCCTCTCTGCGTTCCTTTCCTGTGAAAAGCATAGAGTGCTTCCCACCCCTGTTTTCCAGCTGAAGAAACAGAAGCACATGGAGACCAAATGTGCTTCTGACTAAGATTAACACCTAGGTGCTCTGATTCTTGGTAGAAGAATGTTTCACGCTAAGACTCAGAGATAAAATGAAATTTTTTGAAAGCACAGTGATAGCATTTTTGGGAAGAAGTCAAATGTAAATCAAAATGGAAGAAGGCAGGGGCTATTGCCACCTTTCCCCAAATTTAAAACCTAAACTTCCTATATCTGATGTGGTTCGTCCCTGAATTCTTTTCTTGCCTATTACAAATTTTTGTTTAAAAGCCATGTTAAATGCCTGGTTACAGAAAGTTTGGGGTTGGTTCTAAAGATATTTGTATTTCCCCCAAAGAAGGAGTTTAACTAGGGGTCGGCAGGGGAATTTTGTTGTCGTTGTTGTTGTTGTTGTAGTTGAGTCTAAGCATCAGAAAAATCAGAATGACTGAAACCATTCATTCACAGTATTTCTTTTTAAAGTTAATTACAGTACTTTTTTGTTTTTCAAAAGTATCTTCATAGTACAAAGACATGAAAGAGGAAAAATATTTTTAGATATAAAAGAAAATTGAACAATGTAGCACCTCTAAAAACAAACAAAACCATGAATGATGATGGCACCTTTTTGAATTTTTTGTATTTCTTTGTTTTACATAGTTAACGGCTTTATCCTTATTACATAAAGAAAGTAGTCAGAATTATCATCTGATTACAAATTTTCTCTCACTTTCAAGGTAGGTTGAGTGGTCAATTTCCAATTTCTACTCACTGCAGAGTACAGAAACAAGTAGAACTCAAGATAGGTTGAAATCAGAAAACCAATGCATATAAAGAATCAGTTATCCATCAAAATCATTTTCCTTTAGTACCAGTTTGGCCACCTTCCAGACCAGTTATGTCTTTCCAGCAAAGGAGTTCATTCATGACATAGACATTAGGCATAACCACAGAATATTCATTAGAAATTTCAACCGAAAGAAGATCCATACTCCAAATTATGTAAGCATCAGTCAGTCTTGTTATCTCATCATCTGAAAGACTTTCCCCTTCATTACAAGAGAAGAAATGTCTCTTGAACACTCTGGACTTTTTACTGTTTAGAAACTTAGAGGTAATCTATTCTAACTTTCCAGAAATCCAATACACCCTTGCTTATTGTAGGCTTCTCTCCATGGTCCTGGGAATGCAGGATAATAGTGAATATTTCCAACCTATTCAAACGCCACTGATTTTTCCATTACAATCCTCTGAATGCGTGCATCACCCCAGCAGCATCGACAAGAGACTATGCACTAGCAGCTACTTTTGTTTAAGGAACTGTTTTTTTTTTAAGTAATATTGCTTTGAATCATCACCAATTTTGTATATATCGTAACAATTGCAAACCAATATCAGCACTCACTCCTAAAAAAACTAAAGCAGGAAAAGATGGAGGAGATTGTGCAGTTTTACTTTGCTTCGGAGACCAACCTGAAGTTAATAATTCAAAATTTTCCATACAGGCATGCTCTGTCCCTATGAGCTGAATTCCCTTCTGGGCACATATTTATGAAAGGAACTTCTTATATTACGCTTTCTTGAATCTCATAGAACTTTTAAAACGACTATGGAAAATATTTACTTAAGAGTTTTTCATTAACTTGAGCCTTTGTAAATATGTTCTGGAAAGTGAATCATAGTAATGAATGTGTGCTGGACATCCCGAAAAGGCTGGCTTACACAGGACTTCTGTCAAGCATTTAGAGACAGCAATGACCGCTGGGGAGCTCTTAAAGCAGTAGTGACATCCTCTGCAGCAGTAAATTAAACCCCACGAAGACTGTTAGTATTATTTTTAAAATAATAATAAAAAACAACAGAAATCCTTATTCCTGATGACTCATACAAAGTAACAAGAAGAAAAGCCACAATGCCATTTGAGTCAGCCTTCCTAGGAGGCCTCAGGCAATCCTTCAGAAATTTTGAAAGATCAATATTTAAGCAGCAGCAAGAAAACAAATATAGAGGTTTTTCTTTTCTTCCCTATTTGCGAAACCAGTACAGGCTTTCACACAACAAGGTAGGAAGTAAAATGAAAAATCATTTCCCAACATGAAGAGAAAATAAGGCAATGGGTAGGGGGTGGGGGGTAGAGATTTTTATAGATCAAACCAGTAAGCTTTACTGAGATCCAAGAGCCAATTACTTTCAGTGCTATTTTCTAAGGGATTTAAAAATACATCTTCTCCTAATATGTTCTAACGCCAGCTCTTGAGATGAGAGATTTGAGCTGCACACAGGTGTTATGAGCGAGGGGCCCACATTGAACAGAAGGAGCTCAGTAGCTATGCCGAAGAGGTGAGTCTGCACCGGGAACATTCTGTATGGAACCCCACCCACCCCAAATCTTAACAAGGCAACGTAGAATAAGAATCCATAAATTATGAGAAACTCTTTGATTCAGATGAAAGAACTGAAAGGGGTGGGATTTCTTCTACCTGTTGATTTTTTCTTCTTAGTATCTTTTATTTATTCCCACTGCCCACCAGTTCCTATTCTGAACTTCCCCATGCTCAGGAACAGGTTAGACAGTCCCAACGGGTTGTAGCATGTGTTTGTGAAGAAAAAAAAAAAACCAAGATGATTTTCATTCTAATTCCCTCGTGATACCTCTTTGAGGACCATCCATTCAAATACTGCCTTAAACCCCAATATTCCTGTCTATTCCTAGCCTTCTTTCCTGCCATGTATCGCATCCGAACTGGATGATTCCATCAATTTCTATGACTAGACATGTAAATGATTCTCTTATGAGTTTCTCTGACTGAGATGGGAATATTTAACTTCAAATTAGACACTACCTCTTTTTAAAAAGTTTTTATTTAAATTCCAGTTAGTTAACATACAGTGTAATATTAGTTTCAGTTGTACAATATAATGATTCGACACTTCCATGCATCACCCAGTGCCCATCACAAGTGCCCTCCTTAATTCTCATCACTTATTTCACCTATCCCCCAACCCACCTCCTCTCTGGTAACCATCAGTTTATTCTCTATAGTTAAGAGTCTATTTCTTGGTTTTCCTCTCTCTCTCTTTTTTCCTCTTTGCTCATTTGTTTTGTTTCTTAAATTCCACATAGAAGTGAAATCATATGGAGTATTACTCAGTCATAAAAAAGGACTGAAATCTTGCCATTTGCCATGACATGAATGGAGCTAGAGAGTATTACGCTAAGCAAAATAAATCGGTCAGAGTTGGACACTACCTCTTTGAGAGACACACAGGTCCATCAAATTCACATTATGTTTAAAAGAGAAATTAAGACCCTCTACTGGAAGGAGTGTAAGACTATTCAAGTAAAAGGAGACTTTGAACAGGATACAACAAAAAAGTACAGAGGCATCCAGGGACAAAAGCCAAAGTGAAGTTAGCAGTGGGATTGGACCAGAAGGTCAGGAATCAGGCCCATTCCTCTGAGTATCTTGTCTTTCAGTCTTATAAGCTCCTTTTCTGCTCACACTTGCTTTCTCAGTGACCTTATAACTTCATATTGCCTGTAGTATTCGTTTTCTCTATGTATTTTTAAAGATACTTTTGGTTATAATTTAAAAAAAGGAATCTACTCAATTTGCCTTATATTCTATGGAAATTTTTATTATTTTCTGTTGAAGAAGTAACTAAGTAGGGTTGTTGATGAATCAAAGCTAGTCCATCAACTCAATGACTTCATTAAAGCTCAAGTTACTTGTCTTTCTACTCAGTCATCCTGCCAGATCTACTTTTATCCTTAGACCAGTTCCCTTATTGTTGCAGGATAACTGCCATAGCTCCAGGCATCCAGCAGAAGAGGGATTTAATTCTTCTCAAACGTAATCGAAACTTCTGAAGATCTCAGTCAGACTTCACCACACATTTGGTGGAATCTGGTCCTGTGCCCATCCCTAAACCAATTACTAGCCAGCAGGAGAAGGTTTGTCAATACTTAGCAATTAGAAGACAATGAAAGAATTAGATGCAGTGTGCCCTGGGTAGGTAACCAACACTGGATGTCTGTTTAAAGCCTGGAGCCCGTTCAGCTGCGGTCTCCTCAATGATCATCTTCCAGTTGTCATTTGAAGCCCAGCTGCCTCTCTGTTCTTATTTTCTATCATTCTTTTCCTCTTTCCCTTTGCTTTAATCATCTTATTTTTAAACACAGCAAGCAAACTTCCATCTTGCCTGTGCCCTGCTTTACTCAGATGTTTGTTCAAATGTCACCTTAAATATTTCCCTATTCTTAACCATCCAATCTAAAATTAACACCTTACCACTTTGTATCTCTTTACTCTGCTTTTTCTTAGTGGGACTTACCCCTATTTGACATTACATATACATTTGGTTTTTAGCTGATTTTCTGCTAGAATATGACTCCAATAACCCAGGGTATTTTTTTTTCTTTTTGTTTATTGGAATACCAACAGTGCTTGGAACATTTTCTGGATCATAGTTAATGCTCAATAAGTATATTTTTACTAATGAAGAATTTCTCAATTTCTTCAACCCAAATTCTAGGAAGAAAGGATCTTATTAGCTAAAATGGATTAGGTGGTTGCTCATGGTCCAGTCAACGGTAGACTGTGGGCAGGATCATGAGCTTCAAAGATATGGTGAGCATATACCCTACTTACTCTGCAGAGTACCAGTTAATAACTCCTGTTCTTTAGTGATTATTCACTGCTTTCTATTTTCACGCTCTAAAGTGCTCCAATTTAGATGATAAATTACATGATCACCCTATGCACAAGAAATACTCCTCCCAGATGTTGTGGAGGGGCTGTTTTCTAAATGAAAGATGTGGGTGGGAAGTAAAGATTAGTATATCTAGGGGCGCCTGGGTGGCTCAGTGGGTTAAAGCTTCTGCCTTCGGCTCAGGTCATGATCTCAGGGTCCTGGGATCGAGGCCCGCATTGGGCTCTCTGCTCAGCAAGGAGCCTGCTTCCTCCTCTCTCTCTGCCTGCCTCTCTGCCTACTTGTAATCTCTCTCTGTCAAATAAATAAAATCTTAAAAAAAAAAAGATTAGTATATCTAGTACTCTTCCCCAGTTCTGCTTCTTCACCTGGATTCTCTAGCCAGAAACCTTACCACCATTCACCCAAGTGGCGAAACCATAAAACTATTCTCTGCTGAGATTTTCAATCCTCTCTAAGGATATGCCATCCTCCTTTAATTGGTTAAGAACTTTTTTTTGATATACCTCTTTATCATGTCTCATAACTACCTCCCCCTTTCCATATTTATTAAATAAACATATGTGATCTTTTTTGAAATAAAAAAAGAGTGGGCGGAAGTTAAAATTCTAGTCATGGAAGAGTGTCCAGAGAGGGGGTAGAGTGAACTATTCCCTACTGGACCACAGAGAGATAGTTAATATGTTTACTTCTATTGTCTACAGTAGGAGTTGGCAAATCATGATCCATGGGCCAAATCCAGCTCTGCTACCTATTTTTGTTAATAAAGCTTTATTGGAACACAGCCATACCCATTCATTTCTATATTACCTATGCTGCTTTCATGCTACAACTGCAGATTTAAGTGGTTGTGACAGACCATATGTCCTGCAAAGCTAAAAATATTTAATATCTGGTCATTTATGGGAAAAAAACTGTTGCAACCACAGCTCTATAATATAATGTTAAGTGAGTGTCTTACAAAGATTATTTGATGATGCTCTATTTGTCAATCTAGACTTGCTGCCACAGGGTTGGTCTAGAGATAAACGTCACCGTACGAAGAGGAAGGATACCAACACAACTTGAAATCATCATATCCATTCTCATCATGGCATGACAGAATTTATGTCCTTCCCTCCTGGGGCATAGGACATGCCAATGCCCCTTGGGGGGCTGCCCCAGACTAAACTAGGATGCTCATGAAGAGTTAGAGATACTTAACTTCATGTGCCTAAGCTATGTTTGAAGATGGCTTAACTCAAGAAGGAAACCCTTCGCTGTTGTTGGTGAACATTTGGCTTCACCCTGATACTGGACCAGGAAGGGCAACTTTTGTTCATCTTTTCCCTGTAGGTACATGATCTGAAATGAACTCACTACCCCACCCATCCGAACTTCACTAAGGGGGAAACCTAATGGAAGCAAATAACTGAGAGCTCTCTTCAAAGGCCAAGAGAAAGAAATGGGATAATAAAGGAGAGTCAGAAAGGTTGGGAATTTTAGGAAGGATGGTAGTAGTAGAGAAGAGAGATGGGGATGAAGGAAAGACTTCCCTGTACTCTAAAATTAATAAGGATCCACAGATTTCCCAAGGAAAAAAAGTAAATTCTTTCACTTTGTTTTCTGGGGTCTTGATGTGGGCTTGGTTATCTAATTAATGGGTTGTCCCTTTCTTTCCTTCCCAAGGTGAAGAGCATAGCCAAGGGGCTTAATCTTCATGTTTAACCTTAAAGTTGTGTCATTAAAATGGCCATCAATTTATACAGGGAATGGAATCAAAAGGAGACTAGATCTTTTGTTCTAGTCCATGCTACCATCCCTTTGCCATTTCCCCAGGCCCTAGGACAAAATAGAAACAACAACTCTGGATTTGGCATCCCAGGAGAGTGTGTTCACTTTCAGTCCCACAGATATTTGCGTGTGTGTGATGACATCTGGACACACGTAGGCAATGCTAGCAGGTCTTTACAAAAGCAGATGTTGTGTGAACCATTTTGCACTACTCACCAGTAAAAGGGGCAGGCAAGCAGAACGGTGCCATTCTTTGCCTGGCATTTGGCAAAAAAGAGAAAACAAATGCATTTTTGACATCTGTTCCTGTTCTTTTTTATAGCTTAGCTCTGCCAGCCAAGCAGGCCTGATCAGGCATAATTGATAAATCATTAAAAGCAACTTGACAAGGAGGGCAATGAAAACTAATAAGGAGAAAAAGGAGAAATGAATTGACTTATGTTTGTCAGGTGCTTTGAAGAAAAAAAACTAATGGGACAAGACAAATTTAAAAAATCAATATTGTTTTAGGAAAAGCCGTACAGTGCCATGGTGACAAAACAGAAATAACTTTGTTCTTCTTTTTTGCCTCCCACGAGTTATTGGGAGCAGATTGAAAAACTAAATTCTTCTTTTCACAAAATAATAACAGCTACAATTCACTGAATGCTCTGTAAGGTACTGTGGCATCTCTAAATCCTCAACAGAAAATTTTCCCATTTTAGAGATTGGAAAACGAATGCCCAAGAGACGATCACCCAGGTGAGCAATGGGTAGGGGCAAGGTAGGCAAGATGCCTTTGATGCACCTTTTCAGCTGACAAATTGCTCCCATGTCCATAGCTATTTAGAGAAGTATGGCTTGGTGGCAAGAGCATGAACCTTGACACGAGAGAGTTTTGAATCCCACCTCTGCTACATTGTAGCTGGTGGATTTGGTTTCCTCATTTAACTTCAAAATTCAGTTTCTTTGGCTGGAAATGGGCAAAAAAAATCTATCTCACTGAGCTTTAGTGTGAATCAAGAGAGGAAATATTTATCAAATACCTTAGAAGTCGGAGACATCCAGTAACCTCTGCTCTTCTTCCTTTTCTCATTGAATCATGCCTTCTGTACCCAGCTCGAAATAGCATTCAGAGAAGACAAATAGTGGTATGGAATATGTCATGGTATAGCTTAAAAATTTGTCCCAAGCTGTTGTACTTGATAGAAGATGTTTCAAATAAAAACTTTTGTTTGCACTGGTTCCATTACCCAGTCTTACCACCAGTTATACTACCAGTCTTAATGATCATCTCAAGCTGAGTATCCTAAATGATCAGAATTTTAATATTTTATCAGAACCCTAAATTTTAAAATATCAGAATTTCCAAACCTTCTTTCTGAATGAGTGTTTGAAGGCAAGATCTGGAGCAATAGAAAGTCGGACTCTCACTGTCCCAGCAGAGACACAACTAGCAACTGAAAGCCAGTCCTTCCAGAGTTTATACCTTTATTTGGAAATTGAAAAGTTCCATCACAGGCTTTTTGCCTCTGTCTTATAGATTATCCTGTAAGAGCTTTTGATTATACTCGTGTGTTCACTACAATTGCATATATCAAATGGGTGTTTAATTATTAATTGACACATTCGAAAATCAAGAAGACTTGTCACAAATGACTTTTTAAGAAACCACTTTCTGAAAGTAAAGCCTGTAAGAAATCTGGCAGAGGCATGAGGGGAGGTGCAAGGAATGTTCTCACCTTTGTAAGTTCTAAGATGACATTTGCCCTTCAGTCTTTCTTTAAGTCCTGTGGGAAACACTTTGGTAGCTCTCCCTGTTCTCCTGTAATAATACCTATGATGATTAGACAAAGAACAAGCACAGCTGTAAATGTTCAGCAAGGTTACATTTTTCAATTTGAATAGTATTAGAAAAGAAATCAAATATAAGTGGAATCAATGTGTATAAGGAGACTGCAAATGAGATGCTAAATAGTTCCTTTTCTATTTGGATTTCCACTGTTCCTAATAGCAGCAGAGTTAATTAATCAGGTGTTCAGCATTTATTTTTGAACTCAATGATGCCATAATTCAAGCAGACATCCTAGGGAATGAGAACAAAAGAAGATCTAGTCCAGATGAACTTGCGAATGATTTGAACTTTCATTGAAAGGGGAGATTGCCTCATCACTGTGGTGGCCTGGAAATATTTTCTTTATTCTAAAAGCCATGGAAACATCTTACCCATGAACTTGTAATTTCCCAATACAGACATAATTATAAAGATCTGTAGATGAACCTGAAAGAAATCAATTACCATCAAAGGCCAACTTTCAATTCCATCTAATAGTTATTCAGGAACAATACATATACATATATACAAGAACACTATAAAATGTATATCATTTAAATGTGTATGTGTTTACATATATGTATATGAGTGTATATATATCCATTTGAGATATATGTGTGTGTATGTGTGTGTATGTGTGTGTGTGTATAAAGTGGACAGTACTTGGGGTCAAGCTCTCCAGGTTTACTAGTTCTGTATCGTTAGTCAAATTCTTTATTCACTATGAACTTTAGTATCTCATATGAAAAATGGAGACAATATTTGTGCTAAGTATCTATTACTGTCAAACGAATAATCCCAAACATTAACTTTGTTCAGAAATCAGCTATTTAGACAGGACCCACCCACAACCTGTCTCTGCTTCGTGCAGCTTCAGCTAGGGTGAAAGGCTGGGAATAGCTTGCTGGGTGGGAGCTGTAATCATCTGGTGGTTCACCATTCATATCTGGCAGTGGCTAATTGATGACTGGAACCTCAGTTGGAAATGTGGGGTGTGCACATGGGTTCTTCACCACACAAGCCACTCCATATGTTGCTTGAGCTTCCTCATGGCACGGAGGTTATGTTCCAAGATTAATCTCCTCCACAAAACTACACAGAAGTTGGAAGCTATATATCCATATTATGAGTAGCCTTGAAGTTGATATACTGTGACTTCCATCACAGTCAAGAACCTACTCAGATACAAGTGGAGAAAAAGCAGACCCACCTCTCCCTGGGAGCTTTCTGGAAAGAAAATCATGTAGCATTGAAGACATGGTTGTGCTATTTTTGGAATATAAGGTTTACCACAATAATAAAATCTACCATATAACATATATTGTGTTCCACTTTTTTTCTTTCAACAAACTTCTTACAAGCCTTTGCATATATTTTCACAATTTTTATCAATTTCTCAAGAGAATGAAAACTTACCACTGAACTTATTTCTAATCTCACATCTTTCTCCCCCTGATAATGGCTTCTTGAGTGAGGATGCATGATAGCTTCAGTAACGATAACTCAGAGAGGATTTTCCCATGTAAAGCAACCCCTTTGTTGTTATCTTGAATTGTAAGAACATGCATTGAACAAACTTGGCTAGTGGAACAAACAGAACCACACTTCGATCAAGACTATGTTTGCTTTATGAAAACACACTTTACATCTAATATCCATGTGTTAAACACCTCTTCTTCTGGTACCCTTTTGTTTTTTATGAAGTAAGAGCATTAAGAAAGGGCCATGTTACTTACTCTCTTGCATAAGTATTGTTGTGGGTATTACATGTTACAACGTATACGAGGGCTTTTAACCTCCTAACCACTAGCTGAATAAGCAGCTATTTCAAAAGAGGCACACAAAAAAAAAACTCATGCAATGATCAAAAAAACCAAGATTTCTGATGGGAAAATTAACAATCCTTAATTTTAACTCTCAGCAACCTCAATTCTTATCAAAAGAATTACTTATAAGGCAGTTGGGAGAAATGAAAAACAGAAAATTTCCCCAAATGTCCCCCAAATGTTTCCCAAATGTTGTAGAGAACCCACAAAGAAAACTCCTTAAATATTTGTCTTCCCATCAGAAAGCTGTTATAATACTCAATGCCAAATATTCAAAAATAAGCCCCCCCAAATTATTTATAATTCTACATTTTCCAAATTCCCAGATCTTTAACATTACAAAATTCAGTTAAAATCTGTTTACCTCCAAGTTTTATTTTGGCATTGATTTATTAAACAAGAAACTGAGAAAGTCATTGAGAAGAGTAGCAAAATGAAGTGCATTACTGAACTGTCAGCAAAACTGCCAGTTTTCTAATTTGTGGGGAAAGGGAAAAAAATAATGTAGTAGACAGAGTTTTTATTACTTCCATTAAACTGTTGCTTTAATTGTTGCCAAATCACACTATCTGGATGCAGTGCATTGAAGGCAGAGTAGACACCGAAGATCCACATCAACAGCCAATACTTCACCCTAGGTGTTTCCACCCTCTTCTATTCATGGCTGTGTGTGCAATTACCATCTTCACAGTAGTAAGATCATTGGTGGATTTTCTGTTGCTGTCAACAGGACTAGCCCCAGAGGTCTGTGTTGGGCCCTGGAAATCAATGTTGGCTTTGAAAAAGATGCATTTTATGGGGATGCATTTTATTTTGTTCTCATAATGTGGGGTGGGGGGAGTCCGTTATATCCTATGTGTATGTTGTCCAGTTTAAATCACAGGGCACATTTTACCAGTGCAAATAACAATTGGGTTTCACTAGTGATGACAAGGTAATTACTTAATCCTTGTGACTACCTTAAATCACTAGACTGAAGATGCCACTTTAATGAACAGACGCTTTATCTGGAAAGAAAATGACATAAAATAAAGTAGCCTTAAGAAGTGCGGTATCTACACTTTTATGCAATTTCTTTGTTCTGCCATACTTTCAAGTCTGTGACTATACTCCTGGCATAAGTTAAAGATGTAAGATTATTGCTTCAGTTAACTTTCAGTTATTCTTGAGAATGGGAGAGTATGGATAAATAAAACCCACAAATAATACAAAATATCCCTCACAGTCCTGCCTCTGAGGAAGAAGCTGATGGATGGATTGTTATAAGGGTTCATTTTGAGTCTGAACTGGGCTGTGCTAATTGGTGAGTCAGGCTTCTGGGATTTAATGGACAAGCAGAACAGGGATTTTGAAAGTACTCCACTGGGAAGTATTATTATAATCTGTTGCTATGTAACAAACTATCCCAAAATGAGTGGCTAAAAACAGTACCCATGTTTTACTTCACAGTTGCTGTGGGTCAGAAATTTGGGCACAAGTTCTCTGGGTCCTCTGCTTTGGTTTTCACAGCCTGCAATTAAACTGTCAGCCAGGGCTGAGGTTTCATCTGAAGGCTCAACAGAGGAAAGATCTGTTTCTCAATTCAG
The DNA here is from genome assembly GCA_002007465.1 of Ailurus styani. NCBI lineage: Eukaryota > Metazoa > Chordata > Mammalia > Carnivora > Ailuridae > Ailurus > Ailurus styani. The sequence continues at coordinate 1,625,676 of LNAC01000432.1, read as the reverse complement.
TGGTCATTGGAAGGATTCAGTTCCTCAAGGGCTGACAGACCCTGAGGACCTTAGTTCTTTGCATGCTGTCAGACTGAGGGCCTTGGTTCTTCACTGGCTATTGGCCAGAGGTCATCCTAACTTCTTGCCATGTGGGCCTCTCCACGTGGCAACTTGTTTCATCAAAGTTGCAAGCCAAGAAAACAAAAAAATCTGCTAGCAAGATGGAGGTTACAACATTTTATAGCCTCATCATGGAAGTGACATCCCATTATGATTATGGTGTTCCATTGGTTAGACACAGGCCATTATGTCTAGCCCTCACTCAAGGGGAGGGTTGGACACTTGGGTAAGAATAACAAAAGGCAGGCCTTATTGGGGCCAATCTTATCTGCCTACCTTAGAGTGGATGAGGACAGAGGGTTTGGGATAGGAGGAGAGCCATATGTCTATCCTGGATAGTGGTTTCTGGACCTGTTCCCAAATTCTGTGCTGAGATCCTCAGCAGGCTGAAGTTGGAGGGATTGTTTTCACCTGGAAGGATTCAAAGCAACCTGAGAAGTGTGGCTTTCCTTACAATGTGACATGTGACACCAGATGGGTATAAAGGATATGTTCCTCTTTTCTGCATGCACCACAGCTTTGTTTTGTCCTCATAGATCCTGTGTTCTTTACAGTAAGAACTCCATAGTGGAGCTTTGCTGCCTCAAGAGTTTGAATTATGAGAAGTATTGGGAGATTGTATCCTTGGGATTTTATGCAACTATAAAAGGGAATGTTAAGCATTACAGAAATGGATGACTCTTGTCTGAGCATCTTTGTGCATACTGGATCTGGATACATAGCTGAATGCCTAATTATTTTAAGGAACATATATGCCCTATTTTGTAGTTCTTCCATTTTTGTTTTGTTTTGTTTTTAACCTTCCTTCCTTCCTTTGACTCAGTGACCAGATTTTCTGGAGGCCTTAAATCCTAATTTGTATCTAAAAATAATAAGGAAAGCCAAATATAAGTTAATTCTCTAAGTTTCACAGCAGAAGGCAGAAGGGGTGGGTGGGCAGGTGATGGTGGCTAATCTGACCTCTAACCTATATTCAGAGATATGTGTTAACTTGATATTTTCATCCTATTTTGGATAGGTAAGTGCATATCTTACCGTACTGATTTTATACATTGCAAACAATATTCTGGCCACTAAAATATACCTACTGTTCTTCCCACATGCTAGATACACAAAGAGGATAAAGTGTTGATACTGATCAAGTAACAATAGGCTAAAGAATATGGAAAAGAAAAAGGAAGAGGTGGAAGCAGAGGAAGAGAAATGTGAAGAGTAGTTTTGTTTTTTTAAAATATAATCTTTATCAGATCTCTCCTGAAAGATGTATTCCAGGAGCCACTACAAAATACTTATACAGTTTGTTTTTCTTGAACAAAGCAACTCAGACTCTTCATGGAATGAAGGGGAGGACAACAGGAGACCGAAATCTCAGACTTGTCTATTAAATTGGCTCTATAATTTATTTTGTAAATTGTTTTATAATGAGCTTATGATGGACTATTTTCTCTGAAATCCTAGAGATTTCAGGATGGTGTTTCAGTACCACCTTATGTCTAATATTTATCAAAACAGGAGAGACTAAAGGATTAAAATGTCTAAACTTTATCACACATTTTTGCCTTCTGGCAAGACTATAGAACAGTTGTTAATATTGAAAATGAGATGAAAGATGTTCTAAATTTATCTTATCAGCACTGTCTTTCAACGTAATGATAGTTACTTGACACTATCACATTGCTTTTCAGCCAGTTGAAACCAAGTCTGCAAAGACACACATTCATTCAGAAGACATAGCTCAGAAATATAGAGTGATGCCAAATTAAACAGATAAGTGTTCATTCACCTGGGAACCATATTTTGACTGCATTATGGTGCAAGTTGAAAAAAAAAGCAATGTTCACATCAATTTAAAAATCATACTTAAAAGACCTCAGATGGAAACCATATATTTTTCCAATATCCATATATAAATTAATATGTACCATCTGGGTTACATCTGGCAACATAAAAATGTTGTCTTAAGAACACTGAAGGTGTGAGAACCATCAAACAGATCCAAGTTGATTTGGCACATTTATTCACAAAAGGAGGCAGTTCTTTATGTGGTAAGATTTAACCTAGAAAATAAGTAGAAGTTTAAGAACTCATCTCGACATACACAGCCTTATCAAAAATATGAAGAGATGAATTACATTAATATTCATAAGATAATCAGGTTGCTTTCTACATTAGAAGATTATAAAAAAGAAGAGTGAATGTTGGAGAATAAATCTACATTTGGATCTTTTTATCAAGGCTAGTTAGCACCCATTTTAGAAATATAAAATCGTATACAGAAGTGGTGATTCTCCTAAGAAGGAAAACTAAGGTTTAGCCTTCATTCTGTCTGCAGGTCTTGCTCTGTGCTATATGAAAGGTCAAAGCTTACCAATATATCATATATGCTGACCATCACACAAAGTCTCAACGTCAACTCTTACATTTATACTCTAATACCAAAATTAAGAAAAGCGTTTAATAAGATACCTATGCCTTATTGTTGTTTGTAAAAGAGCATTTATGAATAGGTTACTAAAATGAAAACAAAATTCTTTCCAAATTAACATTTCACTCCCATTTATTCAGAAATATCCGGCAGAAAGGTAATATGTCTAATTAAGAGCCTTTATTCAATATGAACAACAGATAGATAAAACAAAGGGTAAACAGGTCTATGACTGAATATACAAAGAATTATGTTAAATAATCCTGATTATTACACAGGTGCTGAAATTATGAACGGGAATATACTACATTACAAATGGGATAAAACCGTTTGCCCATACTTACTCCATAGAGTTGGCTGAGTTGTAAGAAAAACAATACAATCAAGGAATCCAGTATACTCAGTTTTTTTGACCTAACGGTTGGAGAAAACCTACCTGTTAATCCGTGCCTCCATATCTGCCCTGGAACATGACCCTGGGGACCAGCAGGAGCTGTGCTATTCTGGGGGATGGAGGGTGAGGCAGAGAGAGCAAGAAGTGGGGAGGCATCTGGGAAGGGCTGAGAACACAGCTCCTGGGCTTCCCTGAGCCTGTAGGTCTGCTATATTTCTGGGATTCTCAGCAGAGTACTCAACTCAAGCCAGACTAATGGGGAGGGTCATAAGTTACCTTCATGAACTTCCTTTTCCTTGGTCTGCATAATTTTATGCAGGTTAAATCAGTTCAAGGTTAGAGCCGAGGGAAACAGTAAAAGAAAAAAAAGTTAAAAAGGGTATTATGGGAGTATCAAAAAGTTAACAGAGACCTTCCTTGGCAAAATGAAACCTCCCAAGTGCCTCACAGGCTGGCAGTGCTATGCAAAAATCACTAGAATCAAAAGCCTGCATGCCAGTGCCATGCAGACTCAGAAACCCAATTCTGGCCACACCTTGAAAACTGTCTTCTGAGGCAGATTCACATTAACTAAATTCATGAGCCTGATGAAGAAAACAGGAAGGCCATTTAGGCCTTCAGTGGTCAACAAGGTTCTGCCTATCTGCATTCCTCCATTTTACCTTTCTGAGTGAACCTTCTACCCTACCTTTTGCACACTGTGTGTGGTCCACTCTGACCCCCATGATCTTCCTCAGACACACCAGACCTGCTTCCTTCTCCCAGGGCCCTTTTCCTTACTTATCTTCCCAACTTCTCCCTCAGCTCTTATGGACCATTTCACAAATGCCAGCTTCACTCATGTCCCTGCTTAAAATTCAGTATATCCCCACACCCTACCCCATTCTCACTGATTTCACTTCTCTGCTTTTTTTTCTTTCCATAGCATCATCTGATGAAATTTTATATTTTACTTATCCATTTTGTTTATTTTTTTATTTACTAGAACATAAATTCTGCTTATTTACTAGAAGGTAAACATGATGGCAGGGGCTTTTGTCTCTTTTATCCATTATTGTGACCTCGGAGTCTAGAATATTGCCTGGAGCATAATAGGCACTCTATTAAAAATACAATTAATAAATCTAAAATGGGGGACCCTCCCCTAACAAAGATTCACCAAAGCAGTTCCCCTTCTTTGATCCTATTGTAAGGATGGTGGCAGGGAAGGGAGTTATTGCTGTGTTTCAAAGGACTCCTGATGGGACAGGGTTTAGAGCTTTATTTTAAAAAACAGCTTGGCATGTGAATATGTTTGTATGTAAATAAAAATAAGAAAGGAAAAATATGTTTAATTAGTTAACTGACTTTCACAGAAAAATAAAACTGAAACTATGGTTTCTATTCTCTAGAGAAATAGAACCGAATAGTAGATATATGTGTATATGTATATGTATATGTGTGTGTATGTATATCAATGGAGAGAGAGAGGGATTTATTATAAAAATTGGCTCATACAGTTATGTAGGTAGAGAAGTCCCACGATCTGCCATCTGCAAACTAGAGAGCAAGAAAAGCTGGTGGTGTTATTCAGTCTGAGTCCAAAAGCCTGAGAATGGGGGAGTGGGCAATGGTATGAGTCTAGGTCTAAGTTCAAGGTCTGAGAATTAGGACCACTGATGTCCAAGGGCAAGAGAAGATGAATGTCCCAGCTACAGCTGAGAGTCAATTTGCCCTTCCCCCACCTTTCCGTTCTGCTCAGGCCCCCAAGGATTAAATGATGCACACCCAGATCGGTGAGGGTGATCTTCTTTACTCAGTCTACAGATTCCAATGTTAATCTCTTCCGGAGACACCCTCACAGACACACCCAGAAATAATGTCTTACTGGTTATCTGTGCATCCCTTAGTTATTACCCCTTAAAATTACACAGATGATTTTATCAGTCAGGTTGACACATAAAATTAAGCATCACACTATGTGAAAATACAAATATGAAAACTTATGTTACATGATATATGGCATGATAAATACGGTGTTTTGTTATATACAAAATATAAATATGATTCTTATGTACAGTTTGACTACTGTATTTACTTACAGTGGACAGTGAAGCATGAAAAGAAAATTTAAAATTTAAAATTGTTTGGGGAGTATGCAACAAGACTAAGACAATTGATTATACGCATGGTAGTGACTTAAGTCTCAAACCATAATCTTGGGTATGTTCCTCAAAATAAGTAACTTTATTTAATTGCACTTAGTTTTTAGCTTGAGTCCCATTCTGTCTGGTTGCAGAATCACCGAATTTCTAACAATTCAGAGTAAACATCTTCAATTCAAGGTAGATTCAGTCAATCCAGAATTATTCTTTCTCTTTTGTTTATTTCTAAGTCTTGGGAAGTTTACTTAGGGCCACTACACTGAGAGGCGGGGCTGTCTGATCCTAGCTCAACTTTTGCTACCTTGCTGGCATCTGCTCAGACTGCACATTCCCATACCCCACCCCCCTTGTATGGTTCATACAAGGCTTGCCTTCATCCCACCCTCAGGACCTCTTCCCATCTGCCAACCTTCTTTCCATTACCTTTGTGCTGCTCTGGAAGAGGCTCCGGACGTACACAAGAAAATTTCCTATGCTTTCCCATACCACTCTGGAGACATAGGGGACCTCCCAGGAGGGTGCTGATGAGGGTGGTGATGGGTAGGGGATGACTTTGAACTTCTCTGACTACTCAAGCCGGACTTCCTCCTGACTGCTACCTCACCATTCTAGCATGGGGAATCTCCTCAAATCCTGCTACTTTGCAGAACCACAGATGGGAAGTGGGGTACCTGTTGATTTTGCCTTGGGGCCCAAACCTACATGGTAACTAGTGACAGAAATGGCCAGATTTCCACCAAAATGTCATGCTTCTCTTTCCATAGTCTGGAGTTATTTCTGGGTCTAGGCTGTGTGGCCAGGGGCTCTATGTCCAAGTTCTCCTTGCATCAGGTTGTGGGTATGTAATTCAAATAGTTCTTGACAATTGAATAAGAGTAGATATGATGTGTATCATGTCTATACCAGGGTTTATAAAAAGCAGGTATGGCTTTCTCATCTTCTATTTCTCCCTTTTGCCGGCTGGATGACAAGGTTCTAGGGACCAAGGAACTATAAGGTTGGAGGAGCCCGAGGACCTGAGTCATCACATGGAGAACAGTTGCCTACCAATCTGACCAAACTGCTGGGACCGTTGCATAAAATATAAAATACTATTGTGGTTGGGCGCCTGGGTGGCTCAGTGGGTTAAAGCCTCTGCTTTCGCCTCAGGTCATGATCTCAGCGTCCTGAGATCGAGGCCCGCACCGGGCTCCCTGCTCAGTAGAGAGCCTGCTTCCTCCTCTCCCTGTCTCTCTGCCTGTCTCTCTGCCTACTTGTAATCTCTATCTCTGTGTCAAATAAATAAATAAAATCATTTAAAAAAATTAAAAAAAATACTATTGTGGTAAGCCTTCAAAATGTGGTCACAGCAGCAAGCATTACTTCCACAAATAGAGAGTTCTGTGGCCCTCCAGAACGAGGTCTGGAGATGGAGGGTAGACCCTTTCATAGCACGCTCAGGGACATCTGTCTTGTTTCCTCTTTTATATATGCTAATCCTGGCCCATGGGATTTCCATCTCATCTGAATTCACAGGAAAAATGGTCCTGCTTGATATTTATCCTTTTATAAATATTATTTAGCATAGGGCCAGCCTTATTCTATAAAGAAATCACAGTCTTTTCCTTGTGCTTCAAGAGTAAGCTTTGAAATTTAAAGTTGAGTCTTGCTTGAAACATTGTCTTTGTATTTCACCATCATACTTCTTCTGAGGCCCTGGATGCTTCTGGCTAGATTCGAGTTGGAGAGGATAGGTGCTAGTCAGGGTAGTCTTCATAGCGGAGGCAAACCTCAAATAAGATCATCTCTTCTTACCTCCTGTAATTTATACCACAGCATGAACACCACGGGAGACTTCTCATGGAACTGTACAGAAAGTAAATAAAGTCTAAGAATTAATACTCACTTTTCCCTAGAGAGTATTTAGTTGAGTTTTGCCAAGACTTGCTTTGATGACCTTCCTTCATCTGCATTTTCTTGGCCAATCCACACTTCTGACCAACACAGGATTTCATCAGACAGTTCATCCTTTCAATCAGATTATCTTCAGTGCTGATGGCTGGGACTCATTTGTATCTGTCAGGTGACTGAATTTATCTGTGTTCTTGCCAATTGCATGTTCATTTTATGTAGCATAAATTAGATATATGTTATATTATAATTATAATAATTATGATGTATATTATATAGAGAGATAGATAATACATATAGCATATATTAGGGAGTGATCAGATATTCCTTAATTCTAAGATCTGGAGAACAACTGTCTATTCACACTCCACATTCTTAAACACTGGGTTTTGGGGGAGGCATTTCTTCACTTGTCATTTGGCAACCAAACGACACTTTCTGGGAAGCTAATTAAATCTGCCCCGCCCCCTTAACCTGAATACTAGGCATAATCTCTGGAATTATAAAAGAAGGTACTCCAAATGGGAATGGATTGAAGGGTTGTGGGTATATGGAATGAATTTTTGGTAAGGAAAGAAAAAAGCCCCAGCAGTAAATATAGGAAACTGATATGACATGCTGAGCACCCTGGCTGTTTCAAAGCTGGGCCAATACAAATATGACTGCTGTCACCCAGTGCAAGGGTTCTGTTAGGACAGTGAGAATCCAACATTCGCACGATGAAAGATACTTGTGTTTGATTTTTGAGTTCAGATTGTGAAATTTTAGATAATGAGGGTGATCTTCATTTCCAGGTTCTTCTTTATAAGGGAAAAGATTCTATTAGATTCTCTAAAAGGGCATTCTACTAGATTCTTCTCCTTGTTATGTAGACCAATGTCCTCCTATTCACTTTAGAGATAAGGCAATTCACTTAGTATCATATTAAGAATTGTTCAAATACCTGTATGATTAACAGGAGCTTAAACATCATTGACCTTATGAAAATGGATGTATCTCTTCTAGAAATAGAAGGCATTGCCTCATGCTTTCCCTATACTTCTCAGATAAGAAACTGAGATTCAGAAAGGGAACACACTTGCCTAAAGTTACCCTTCTTTTTACAGAATAAAAAAGAACTGTGAAGAAATGCATATTCGCTAGGAAAGGATAAGAGGCATGAGAACATTGTCAATAACCGGGGATGTGTTTGTAATATACCAAATAAGATACACACACACACACACACACACACACACACACACACACACACACACACACTGGGTGGATATAGCACTCTCCCTTTCTTTCTCTCTCTCTCTCTTTACACACACACACACACACACACACACACACACACACACACACACACTTGCTTCATTAGGCAAGAAGCATGGAATACCAGCATATTAAAATGCAAGAAACAGCACACAATTTTTCTCTATTTTTAGAATGGTGTTATTTGTTAGGGACACATGTTCAGAGGCCTTGGCAGCTGAACCACCTTCTAAATTGAAAACAAGTAAATAAATGAGGTGCTCAAATATGCACACCAAAGCAGTTTGAATATTCAAGGGAAAAGTTGTAGTAACGATGAACTAAATTATAATAGCTGCTAATATGCTAATCTTGATGTTCATTGAATTCGTGTAACAACCTGATGACTAGTATAAGGATTTTGCCATTTTAAAGATGCAGAGACCAAGAGGCTTATGGGGATTCATGGGCCCTTCTACACAACAACTAAGCAGCAGGGCAAAATTTGAACACCATTTTGATCTGCTCCAGACTCTCCCCTCCCACTTTAAAACGTTGCCTTCTTAAGCATCCAAAGAAAAACAAGTTTAGCTTTTTTCTAACTTACTTTCCCCCCTTTTGCCTAAACCTACCTCTTACTCTAATGGTAGCTTTACTGATGCACTTGTCCCAATGTTTGCTAGGACCCCTGTACAAAGTCAAGGAGTCACTGCCCTCTAGTGCACATCAGAGGCACTCAAATACATAGGAAATCAGTTCCTCTTATAAACTAGAAGTTCAATATTCAGACTGAGGGAATTTTCCACTGGAAAAACTTTCAAGATCCAGTAGACCATGAAGATTTAAAAAAAAATGTGCCTCCACAAGCCCCTTACTGATCCCCAAAGAGCCATAGAGTAAAAAGGCATGGTCATCAATAAAATATAGTGGTAACTTGAAAATTATCTTTTAAAATATAGATCATAGGTGACGCTATTGCTGCTACTGCTTTGTTCCATTTGTGAGCTGTGCACAGCTGTGTAAATGGTACTAGAGTTTGAGGTTGAGCCCATCTGAGCAGAACGAAGGCTTTCCAGCCTTGCTTTCACACACTCCTCTTGAGCGATCTTCTCAGACAACGCTCCTTAGGCTCAATCTGCATCTAGATGTGTTCACTAAAAGGCAAGTGGCAATGGAAGAAGACGTGGAGGGATACATGCCCTTTTCATTCAGACATGGAGCACTTAGTTACAGCGTACCGGCTAGGCGCGCGCCCCTTGTCCAGGCAAGGAGCCCCAGGAGGGATCAGGCAAGGCTGTTGCACTTGAGGAGCTTACAGTCCAGTGGTCTTTTATGCTCTTTTTCTTATTCACATTCCAATGGTTGAATGGGCATCTCCAAGGTGGGATCAGCATTATAGGGTAGCTAGCTCTGTGAAACAAATAGCAGTGTGGAAGCTCTAAGTCAGATCATGAGGACCATGAACTCAGGCAAAATAAATTTCCTAGCTTGGGTACATTAGCATCTCAAGAATCACACACTAATAGCCAATTGTACATTTCACAACAAACATTAAACTGCCTTCTAGATGCTGGTGTGTGCTGGAGGATGGAGTCCAAAGGACAAATTTTATCATGATGACACATTTGTACAGAGACTCTTCCAGACAAGCAAACACTCCTAAGTTTAATGTGGTCCCTTTACTGACCATCCACTTTAATTATGCCTCTAGACCATTTGCAGGGTGCTTTTCATGCAAATACCCTTATTAGAAAATGAGGTATCATTTTAAGAATCTATCCCGTTTCTTTCTCTGCCTGTAGCCTATAGTTTCAGACTTCAGCCCACAAACTCTGCTGCTCTCCACCCACATGTCACATCCCCCCGTCACAGTGAAATAGAATCTCTGAGTGCATGAATGTCAAAACAACGTGCTAATGTGGAATCCAGCCACCCAAGTTTGCTCTGAGCGCTGCTATTGCGAAATCCAATCTATTTTATCACTCTGTCTTCGTGCTGGATTTAGCAGCTTCATAATTCCACACCTCTGTCAACGAGACCCTCATTATGCAGGCTTCTAAACATTTTACTTGGGGAAAGAATAAACAACATATTTAGTACTAATGAGGTGAGATATTGCTTTTTTATTTGCATTACTGTTTGATGATTGTGATATCTCCAGCACTTTGAGCTCTGGGAGCTTGTTTTGATTGATGTGATTTTTCAGCGAGTAGCTCTTGCTGAGGACCAGCTACTTGCACGGCACAGTGTGTCACATGTTCTGGGTGTGTGGCCGCCGGCTTGCCACAAAATTGAGCACCCGCCTTCGGCTCACTAGGGTTGCCGTACAGGTAATAATGCTATTCACGTTGGTTATGTTTCTGCATAAACATTTAAAATGGAATGTCCGCCAACCAGAAAAATTTAATCATAACATTTTTTTTCTGGTACTTTCCTCTTCTTTTTGCTGTGCAATGGCTGTGAAATGCCAACAATTTTGAATGTGTTCTCTGATCCTAATTAATCCTAATTCTTCCTGTTTTGGTGTGTCTTTCATAGATCATTTGCTTGAACAAACGTTATTTGGGTTATCTTGTAAAATGAAGTGAAATATTAGGTACTCACTCCAAACAAAGTATGACCGATAACAGCGACTTTGGGTCTCTCAATGGGGAGAGTTCAGGAGCAATTAGAATAATGACAAAATTAACTTCAGGACAGGTCAAATGCACATGCAAAATGAAAAGAATAGGGGCTTTGTGGCCAGGCTGTGCTGGATTTGAGTCCCAGCTGTGCCACTTAGCAGTTTGTACTAGCTACTTAATATGACACTCAGGCTCTTTATCAATAAGTGGGGATTTATAAATATTGCCCTCATTAAGTCCCATGGATCCATGAGATAATGTATACAAAATTCCAGTGTGCAGAGGTCTGATGCATATGAGACCCTCAAAATATTTTTTTTCTTTTCTTTTTATTATTACAACGCTCACACCAGGCTGAGGCAGGTACGTGGGTAATCGATAGCCCAATGCAGAAAAATGACAATGGTGCTAGAGCTAAGCTACCAAGAAAGAGTAGCTTTTCTTTCTCTCAGTGTTTAATCCCTGAACTTTGAAAGCACAGGCTACTCTCCATTTATACCCAAAGTTTACTATGCTTAAGGGACATGAAAGAGTTTGTCAATTACTTCCTTACCAAGAGGGAAAGGGTCTATTCTATTATGAGAGGCAGTCCTCAAATAAGCAAGACATTTGGTGCATTGCAACAGACCCCTAAACCCCAACAGAAGCCATCTGAGCCTAGCAGAGATCCTTATCCAAAGGAAGAAGTAAGAAAGGCCTAGAATTAGGCTGGGAACCTTGTATTGGGAAACTTCATTCAGCAGATAATTTTTCTGCCTCTATGCATGGAGTCTGAAGACCTGGCTCAAATTTGATTCTATTGCTCCTCAGTCTATAAAAGAGAGCTCTGTCCCATTGACAACAGATAAGTGAGGTCATGTAACGGAGGCTGCTGGGCAAATTCTCAGACACTTTCTGTACGCTGGGTACCATATTCACTAGCAGAGATGGGTAAAATAAGATAGTGTTTGATCAGAAATTCCACTTAAACGTATTTGTAGTTTTAATTAATTTGTAAATGTAAGTCTCAGGAGTACTCAATTTGTTTTTTCTTTCCAGAATGCCTTCGGCGCAGTGTCAATGCTGACATCACGATAGCAAACGTTTCCAGAGCGCACCACGCTCATATATCTGTGGATCTCTTCAGTTACAACCTTTTCCCAGAACACCTCTGCGGCCCATGAAGTGCTACAATGGAAAAAAGAGGATGCTAGGAATTGAGTTAAAGGAAGATTCCACAGTGGATGTGCAGAGTCTTGGAAATGTTTTAAATTCTGCATGGATAAGAATTTTGTGTCTGACCACAATAAGACATCAGAATTCCTTCAGAAAAAAAAGTAACAGCCCATGAGTGCCTAAAAGGAAATAATATACATTTTCATTCATTCTCTTTCTCTTTATTTGTGAAAAGCATCGTTGCTATGTACTGTTATGAAACAAAATATACTCATCAACATAGTTGGCATACTGAGGTGACACGGCTCAGGTGCAACGCTGTTTTGCACACAGGCTGGCCTGATGAAAGCATGGCCTGGGGAGCAAAGTCAGAACCCGTGTTGTGAAGGGGAAGCAGGAAGTGAAAGCATGGAGATCTGAGGACAGATTTGGGAAGGCATGTAATAGGAAGAGTGGCTGAGAGAAGAAACAGCAGAGGTTTGAGGTCTCCCAAAACTCTCACAGAAAAAGAATTTCAGATGTCACTGACTTTCCATAAATAACTGTTTATTGGTGAGTTTTAAATTTTTATAGCTCCAAGGAAATGCCAGGTTTAATGTTTTGTATTATAGAATACATAGTGAATTGCTGCATTAAAATAAGGATTGGCTAGAGATTTGAAGTTGTGAGAGTCTGTTTTTATGTCTTTATAATGTTTTGGTATGCAGTAATCATGCTCTGCAGTGAAAATAGGGTAAAACAAACCTTTCATAAAGGGAGAATTAAATAAAAATTTGGGGACTCAGAACTATAATTACAAAGGATTAGGCAGGTATTTGAACTTGGACACTATGGAGAATTATTTTCACATATGCTTGGTTAAATGCACACACCACTGCTGCAATTTATTGTGATTATAACCAACCTGGTTGGCATCCCATAAGCTAGAAATATGGGTTGAAGCTCCACTTAACTTAAATCTTTTCCAAGTCAGTGGCAATGAGTTGCCAATTCTTATTTAAAGAAAAGGCAGGGAATTAGTTGAAAGAGATTACTCACAATTCATCTGAATGTTATTGTGTTAAAAACACATCTCGGAAATTTACTCATTTGATGGAATTCATTTCTTTCCCTACAATAGTAATAAATAACAGATACAGAATCTGAGTTCCTTTCATAAAATATCATGTGTGTATCTATAAAGGCATGGAGAAGGCATGAAAATCAACTTTTCTGAGAATTAATTCCTTTCAACCCCTCCAGCTTCCATGCATTGTCCTTTTATGAGCCATCTTTCTGCCCCCGCCTGAGGCAGGGTCACAGGGAGATGGTGACACTCTCATGCCGAGAATAGCAGCACTGCTGTTAGGCAGAACATTTTTCATCTCACACATGAATCTTGACAAATATAGCTACTTACTGGTCTAGTGTCTCTTGATTCTCAACCCGCTTCCCATTTCTTTTGATGCCTACACACATCCAACCTTTCTTCTTTTTTCCAGCCGTGCCCACTGGGGCTTACTTAAATATGCCCACATTTGAACCCAAACCTGAGATGCAAGTTTCTATTCATCCCATTTTCTCTGTGTTTCTCTGAATACCTGGGCAGGAATTATTACATGTTGCTTTTTGGAGAAAATAAACAAACGGTAAAAGGCTCATATAGAAATTACAGGCTCCCAGGGAAGTTAATACAAAGCCTGTTTTCTATAGACAAATGGAGCTGTGTACCATACATGGTGAGGAAAGGAAAAGATCGGATGAGAGTCACTAGCAATCTTTGAAATACACTAAATGCACCATGGCTGCATTTCCGCAAATCAACGTGATGTATTACACATAAACGGGAAGAGCGCTGCCCAGGGACAACAACTCATCACAAGCAAACTATGAGAGAAGAAGAAAGAGGAAGGAAATGGTGAGGAAGGCCCCCTTTTGGTCTTAACTCAGTAGAAGTAAATAGTCAGAGAGGGCTTTGGTTTCTTGCTGACTTTTGGGGTTCAGGAAAGATACCTACCCAGCAAATGTGTCTAAAAGTTGAATGTGAATTTCTGTTTGGTTTTTATTTTATTAATGTGCATCAGTAGTCTCAACTCTAGTTTGAATTTTGAGACTTTAAATTGAGTTCAGTAGGTAATAATTTTCCATCATTCTATGCTGTTGCCTTCTTTCCACTGGTCTGATGCATCTCCCACGAATTCTCATTTTCTGCTGGTGTAGGGGGACAGTGTGGGCAAGAGGGTTACCAGCCACAGCTCGTCAGTCGTACCTGGCTGGAGGTGGGGCTGAAGTTGGAATAGAGTATTCCTACTCTAGACAACATCACTTGCTAACAGTCGTAGACAAGATCCACTGAGAAGTGTCAACATCTAAATATCAACGTGACAAAGTTGAAATGCTAGCAGACACAGGGATCAGAGTAAAAAATCTAGTCTATTATTACTGAACCAAGAGTTCATACCAAATGAAGAAGGCTCACATCACGATTAGGAGAGAAATAAACACAGAAGGTCCCTAAGTAAATGACCCTAACACATGTGAGTATTCATAATTTATCTTTAGGTCTCGGAGGTGATATTCAGAGAGGTAAAGAGTTATTAAGACAGAGGAAAAACACCTATTAAGCATATCCTGACACTACTGGTATCTTTTAGCGGCTTAAGCTGTAGCTGATATTCCCTTCAAACTGTTAACTTGTTTTTCTTACCCATAACCAACGTAGTTAGAAGTCAGAATTAGAAAAATTCTTGGAATAGTCTAGTTTAGATTAGACTGGGATAAAGGCACACAACAAAAAAGTTGGTGAGTTCCAGAACATTTATGAAAGTCTAATCCCCTGGCTATACATCAGATTCACATGGAAAACTCAGTTTGTTTGTTTGTTTGTTTGTTTGTTTGTTTGTTTTTTGTCATCATTGCTATTTGTTTGTTCGTTTCAGTTTGATTTGATTTGGCTTTTAAAGTCCCTAAGTCCTGGGCTCCAGGCAAACCAATTTAATAGAATAACTGTAGGGTGATCTCAGGCATCGATATTCATTTAAAAGCTTTCCTGGTGATTCAAATTCACAGGCAAAGTTGAGAACCACTAACCTAATTCTATCAGTCTTGAAAGTCAAGTTCAGCCTTTTAAGGAAAACTGAGACAAATCATTGACTGAATGTTCAAGCGTAAAATATGAAATGAGGGAAGAATAACTACTATTTATAGTTACTATATGAATCCTTCATTATGTTAATTAATTCATCCAATAAGCATCTATTGAATGGTGACTCTATACCAAGCACAGGTACTAAGGAGATGAGCAAACAGCAAAATCACAAGTAGAGTCTTGTGTCCTCTGTCTTTTAAGGAAACCCAAAACACATGACACCTCTCTGCTCAGGAGCCAAAAAAGAATTAGGGACAGTTCAAGGTCATTTCAGGAATTTTCCCAGACCCTTTTGTCTGCTTGCATCCTTGTCTTTCACAGATTTTTGTCTGCTTGGCTTGAGATCTTCTGCTCTATGACACCAGTTCTGCCTGTGGAACTGTGACCCTGGTATTTAGATAGGATCTCTCCATTTCACTTTTAGATTCCTCAGCACCTTTGGTCTTCACGTGGCTCTCTGATTCTTCCTACTCCAGGCTTTCTTGGATTGTTTTTTACTCTTCAGAGAATAATATTTTTTATATTCCTAGTTCACTAATAAAATGGGAGAGTTCCAATTAACACGTATTTACTCCTATATCCCAGAGGCTAAGATGTTAAGTTGAAACTAATAAAAAAAAAAAAAAACCCAGCATTTTCTATGTTACCAGTGTAAGAGATAACCCAAAGGCAAGCATAACTAAATCCTAACTGATAGATTAAGTATACATGAAATGCCACAAAGTTTCAGTCTCTTTAGTCATTCCGAAATTTGGCTCTTTTTCAGGATCAACTAGTATTGAGTGGGGGGGGGGTTGAAAATACCATTCCCAGGTACCGCTCACAACAACTGAATCAGAAGTTTGTGGGGACAGTATGGAAGACGGATACCTTGTTTTTTTTAAATAATTTTTTTTTTACTTTATTTATTTATTTCACAGAGGGAGAGAGATCACAAGGAGGCAGAGAGGCAGGCAGAGAGAGAGAGGGGGAAGCAGGCTCCCCGCCGAGCAGGGAGCCCGATGCGGGCCTCGATCCCAGGACCCTGAGATCATGACCTGAGCCGAAAGCAGAGGCATTAACCCACTGAGCCACCCAGGCGCCCAGATACCTTGTTTTTTAAAAGTTTGCCAGATAACTCTGAGGCATGATGAGTATGAAGAACCACAGCTCTAAAAGAACATATGAAGGTGGAAAGAAACCCTATCTCCAGTAGCTTTTGTTAACTCACCAGGAACCCTTATAAACTATATGACTTTTTCTCTTTGGGGCCTACAGGAAGCTAATAAAATTAATTCCATTGACCTTTCATAGAGAGGAGGAAGAAAAGGAAATTCAGCTAAAGTACACGGATTTTGCAAGGGGGTCATGGCTTAAGTTAGTATCTCAGAGTTTCCATTTGGCATGTACTTTGCCCCAGAGTTTTTTTATCTTTAAATGACATATTTTTGACGGAATTATTTTAAAGATACTTTATTCTCCAAGACCATCACTATAGCTCTCCCTTCGAAAAATTCTCCCCAAAGTTATATGGCATTCAAAAAGATAAAGCTAGGTAATATCAAAAACAGATCAAGCGACAGTCAATAATGGATCAGCACTTTTAGTGTGAAAAGAAAAATAAGTGTCATCTACTTCTAAAGATTAACAGGTACACTTTAATTTATTTTGAAAACCTGGTGACTGGTTGTATAACTCCATCACATCTCCCTAAATGTATTTGTGTTCTCTGTGGACACAGTATGGGGCTTCTCAATCTTTCTAACATCTCTCTTTAATTACACAGCAGGCCATTGTGTACTTCGCTCTCATACGTGGGCTCCCAACTAGTGGTACCATTGTGCTGAACACAGTATGGGGCCTCTCCATTTCTGCAAAATAGCTTTCTCATAGAAATTTCATCCATAGACTAATGGTTTCACTACGGATTGTCTTTCCCCAAGTGGAAATGCCACATTTTTGTTGTTAGACTTTTTCTTCTTCCTTTTACCTAGTCACAAATCCCTTCCTCTGCAGGGAAGTCCATGAAAAAAACACGTGCATTAGTGGACCAATATCCTCTTTTTGTGAGAAAAGCCTCAAGATCTGTTAATCCTTTATGTATCAGAAATTCCAGATCACTTTTCTTATCTCGATATAAAAATTTCATATTTTCTTCCTTTAAAATTCTATTTTTTTTAATTTAAAAACTAAGAAGTCTTCTAGGATTTTCCTAATTTGCACATGGCTTTAAATTTAGACGTATTCATGTTTGGAATCAAGTCTGAGTCAGTATTTTTATCCTGAAATTATAGAAGGGAAACACTTTTTTAAAAAAGCAATGAGCAGGCTGGCTTGTCTAAAACCTCATTTTCAAATTTTTCACTCAAATCACCAATGCACATGGCCTCAATTTATTAGCAGGAAAGGCATGGACACCTCAGAATGTACACTAGTACCCTTAGGTTTTTCATTCATCCTTTTCTTTCTTCATCAATCACCTACCGTTACAAGGTATTTTGCTACAATTGCATAGGGACAGTACAAAGATGAGTAGCACATTGTTTGTATCCTCAGAAATCTTGAAATTTAAGTGGTGTGAAAGGGATAGCATAACGGAATCCAATAATGCTATCAGAATTTGATGAATGTCACAAGAGACATACAAAGTGCTATACAGGTTCACAAAAGAGAGAATAAACACCTTTCTCTGGGGTACAAAGATCAGGGAAGTCTGTTTCTCATTCATTGAAGACTGTCAACTCCACCATCCTTCATGGTTATAGTGAACAAAGTATCTTTGAGATGCAGAAGTATTCCTCAGGTGTAACCCGTGCCTGGTTTACAACAAAAGGCACTTCCCACAAAAGAACTGGGCATGCGTAAACATGGCTGTCTCCTGTCTCTCCTCAGTCCCTGAAGGGAGGGCACGGATGGCTGAGGGCAGCCTACCCTGCTGGCACAGATGTGCTGCTTTAGGCCGCACCGATCGTCAGCCCACTTAGCACACTGCCAGTTACCTTCACAGACAGGGAGGGACAGGCCAAATTATTCTTATCCAAATCGAATCTTAGCCTTATTAAAAAGGAGGCCGGTTTATCTTCAGAATTCTAAACTGTCCTTTCTGGATCTTTTTCACTCCAATCTGATACACTCATTTCCACCAACTTGCTTCAGAAACCCAAGGATATAACCTATTAAAATACACCTTCAGGTCACTCCACTTCACATAAAGATATGAATGACTGATATTATGCAAATATATTCTATTAGTCATTAAAAGAAATTACCAATGGTAATACGAATAGCTCATTAGTTTTGCACATATTTTATAGTTTGCAGTACCCTTTGCCTTTGTTTTCTAATTTGCTCCTTGCCATAACTCTGCAAAGTAGTCATGCTGGTATTATTGTCTACATTTTACAGGTGGTGAAAATAAAGCTAAAAGAGATTATCTGGTTTTTCCGAGCCACACAATGATCTGGTGCCATTGCCATTATTCAAACACCAGTGCTCTGACTCGAAATTCATTGCTATAACCACAGGTAAGATTAAAGTTCAGGCACCCATTCTGTTCTGAGGAAAATATTTAGAAGCTTTACCAGTTCACGAGACAATAGACCATAAAGATAGTCATTTATTTTGCCTTCATATTTGACCAACCCTCATTATATTACTAGGGACAATAAGCTTTCTGGTCATTTGCACTTTTTCCATTGACTTAAGTCTACTATTTGTTATTCAGAGTGCATTAAACCGGGGCGGGGGTGGGGAACTTCATAAGAAATCAACATTTAAAATTCCAGACTGGAGCGCGATTTGGACAAACTAAGGATGCCACGTGGTATCTGCTGATACCATCGCTGTCACTCAATAACTTTCTCAGGATTCTCCTCCAGCAGCAAAACACAAAGTGTCTGAGCTTAGCCAGAGCAGGACCAATGATGAGATGAAGTGACAGAGCTTTCACTGCACGGGAGACAGTTTAGCTAGCTCTTGCATTGGACTCCCAGAAGATGCATATGGAACACTCAGTCTATGAATGAAGCATGTGTGATCTTCAGGGAGAGCCGGCCAAAGTGCTAAAGTGCATGGATTTTAGATAAGTCAGTGTGAACATGTGGCACTGTGTGAATAAAATGTGCTAGTGCCTATCAGAATGAGCCCGTATCATATTCTTACTTGACACATTAAGCAAAGCATTTAGTTCTGGGTGTACTGATGATGGAATTTTGTTCACGATTGTTTCATGATAGCTTGTTCAGGGATTTTAAAACCAAAGTCTCTTTATCTTCCCATCAGAAAAGACTGCAAGGGAGCACCAGACACTTAATAGTGTACTCTGTACCTCCAAGGTCGAGAACTCATTTTTTCTCATCTTCAACCTAAGGAGATCAGCCTGTTGAATTCTCCAGCCAATGTTATACTTTACATAGAGAATCTTTTCTTACCACTGCCCAGTCAAAAACACTGGACCAAGAATTACACATTTCTGTTGCAACACCACATTCTCCAATTGCAATCCTTTGGTCAGATGTAATAAAGGGGATAATTGGGTGCGTGTGAGTGTTTCCTCTGATATATTTGTTCATATATACTGAGCTAAACAAATGGGGGTTGCACCTATGTTTTTGTTTATTTCTTTCCATCTTACTTAGAAACCATGAATTCATACTAATATAATTCTTCACTGTATTATTCATGGATCATTTTAAGGTCAGGGTGTTTTAGACTGGGTTCCCCAGTAGTCAGGACCTAAAACAAAATGGAGATGATTTACTGGGAGGTGGGATCCAGGAAGAAGAAACGAGAGATGGGGGAGTGAAGAAGGGAAGGAAGAATCAATTCAAAGATGCCTCGCTGAGATGGCCATTTCTGTGGTATAACTGGTTCTTCAATCCCATGAGAGCCCTTGAAGAACTTTTTAAAGCACATTTTAGGACTCTCGTTAGAATAGGAAAGGAAGCTCCTATCCATGTGCTCCTGTCTCCCATCAAAGGCCTGTCCTTCAAAGCACTTCCAGATGACCCGTGAGTAAGTATTCAGAGGGTCGCCTCGCTCCACAGCTGTACTGCATGGAAGACTTGCAATGCTGTGAGGCTATACCTGGATGCAACTAGCCTGAGCCAAAGCAGAACTGGTTGTTCCCGTGGCTGCAAGAAGAAAGAATCTGTAGTGGTACCTAAGGGATGCCCGATACATGAAGGCTCCATGATTTATAACTAAGCTGGTTTCCAAAAGTTTATTTATAAGTTTGTAATCTGAATATTTTTCCTCACACTAACTACTTAAATCTCTATATCCTTCTCTTCCTATGGACATATGTAAAAAAAATTATCAAGGTAATTCTTAGAGACCCATTTAACCCATATAGATAAAAATATTCACTTTTTCTCCATGAAAAAATGTGCTGAACAATCCTACCGCAACTCTCTAGCACACTGTTTTAGCTAAACTTGCTATTACCTAAATATGATAGTAGCTCTTGGGAAATGGCTAACAGTCAGCCAAACCAGGCTGACTTCTGAAATTCATTCTCACCAGAGTCATAGTGAAAGATATCAGATCAGTAAGACTGGAGGGAAAGGAAGAAAAAAACATGAGAGTGAAGTCTGGCGGGAGAAAATTTGCAAAGGTGAAAGTCTCCTGCATTGCTTTTAGCCATCTGACTGCCTCCCAGCCTCCCTGCCTCTCCCATCATTGTGTCCCATACATTGGTTGAACATTGTTTCCACTCTGACCACAATCTTTGAGTCTGGGTCTGCAGGCAGGTATAGCACTGTGAATCAACAATGAGTCTTATTTTTCATTCATTAATTGTTAAGTCATTATTTGAATGGCTAGAGAAGAAAAAATAGTAGACAGTACCAAGGCAGCCTGTATCTTAATTGTGTTTGTAAATCAAACTGTTAAAAATTGGGGAATGTATCTATTTTTATTAAGGCCAAGTTTTACTACCTAATTCTATGTCTTCTTGTTTTTATTTGTAGAATGGAAAAAAGTCTGGAAAAAATGTTTTATTACTTTGAAGTCTTTCTCTAGAAATTATTTTAAGAAGAGGTGCTTTCCTTAGGAATTTATCCACAGTTGTTCCAAGAGGAGCGACTATCCCTTTGATATTTTGACTCCATGCTTCATCATTAGGTTATGAACAAGCAATAAAAGCTATAAAAAAAACGTATGGAAGAGTGATGTCAGTGCAAATCATGGAGGAAGGGATTCCAAAAGTCCATCCCTCCATAAAAACAATGAAAAATCTGGCAAAAATGTCCAGAATCAACTTTTTGTTGAAGGTGTGTTGCAGCACACACACAGAGCCCATCTGCTAAGACTGGAAGATACATATTTTTTAAGTAAATGCATTTTTACTTTTTTTATTATGTTATGTTAGTCACCATACAATACTTCATTAGTTTTTGTTGTAGTGTTCCATGATTCGTTGTTTGCGTATAATGCCCAGATTTTGTTTCCAGGTGCCTAAGGTAATGTCTGTTCTATCACTGGCTATCCACTAAGCTAACAAAATAGAGTCTTCAGTCACCTCACACAAAAAAGAACATAGACATGAAAAATCTAGTTCAGAAAAGTCAGTAAACAAATATATAACAACTACAAAGGCAGGGTCAAAAATAAGTCCTGGGGGAATAAAATTAAAAATAAAAGAAATAAAAAGTAAAAATATCTTTTTTACTTTTTTATCTTAAAGATTTTATTTATTAATTTGGCAGAGAAAGAGAAAGCACAAGCAGTGGGGAGCAGCAGGCAGAAGGAAAAGCAGACTCCCCACTGAGCAAGGAGTCCAATGCAGGACTCAATCCCAGGACTCTGAGATCATGACCAGAGCTGAAGGCAGATGCTTAAGCTACTGAGCCACTCAGGCACCCCAAGAAATAAAAATTTAAAAAAGTAAACCCTGAATAGGAGGTAAAATCTGTTTCCTCAAATTGGCACATTATGACATTCAAAATTTCCAGCTTTCTACAAAAAAATATATATATAAAGTATGCAATCAAGTAAGAGAACAGGATCCATACATACGGAGGTAAAAAGCAAGTAATAAAAATTTTCTCTGAGGAAGCCCAGATATTAGATTTACTAGACAATGGCTTTAAATATATTCCAAGGACTAAAGGAAACCATGACCAAAGAACTAGAGAAACCTGTGAGAACAATGTGTCACCAAATAGATAACGTTATTAAAGAGGCAGAAAGTAGATTACCGACTTCCAGAGTCTGGGAAGAGAGGGGAACCCAGAGTAATGACTAGATACGGAGTTTCTTTGGGGATGATGAGATGTTCTAGAATTAGATAGTGGTGATGTTTGCACAAAATTGTAAATATAAAAAAATCACCTTAAAATGGTTAAAGTGGTGCATGTTAATTGTGTAAATTGTACCTCAATAAAAAAAAACTTGAATTTATTAAGGAAAATGTGTCAAATATTTATTTTTGCACTCTTAATTATCAAAATTAAAATATTATATTAAATTATAATACCTATAATAAACACTTAAATTCCCAGGAGTAAAGTAAATGACATAGTTCTTAATTTTGCAACACCTAGGCTATCTTTCTCATTAAATTTAAAGAAATGGCTTGTAAGGATATTTGAAAATCCCTCATAGGCAGCTGCCTGAAGAGAAAGAAAAAGTAGGCTGTTTCTTGATAGGGCTGTTCTATTTAGTATGAGAACCGGGCTATTCCTTTGAATTAAACAAATGTAAACATTTTTATCTCAAATCATTGGAATCCCAGGAATAATGGACTTTAACTATAGCTTCCAGTTATGTTCATTTAAATTCAAATTTGGGACTAAAATCAAAACTCTTTCACGTAAATTAAATAGACACACAAATTTATGTCTATGTCTCCAGCACTGGAGGTAGAGCTCCTTGATGTAATTAAATCCTTCATCATTTGGAGCCATTCTAAGAGCGCACTAACGGTACTCAGACTGCAACTTTCAGGCAATAAATCAGGCGCTAGGGCTCTCTTCCCCGGGTCTGATGACAGCGCTGCTTCAGCGCCAGCGCACTTTCCCTCCGGGCTCGCTCCTGCCTCCAGTCGTTGCAGCGAACGTATCAAACGCCTTCTGAACCAGATCGTACTGGAATGCACGGTGCATCCTTCGGGATGTATTTGTTTCAAGGAACTTAGGAGAGGCTGGATAAAATAAACACTAAACACATCGGTAAAATAAACACTAAAACGGGTCGTGTCGGGTATCAAACGTTTTTCAGGACGACTCATTCATCCATTTGATGAACACTTACTTAGCGGTTATTCATTCCTTAGCTCCGCCTGGCTCTCGGCAAGGATTTAAAGTTGAACATTCACATTCACATTCATATAGAAGGCTTTCAAGGAGACCATAGCATCTCGGGGGATATAGAGACAAAAAAAGAAAGAATGATAATTCAATGTGGCAAGAACAATGACAGAAACATGTCAGAGTGAGAACCCAGAGGAGGACCACGCAGCCTAACCGGGATGGTGGTTTCTAAACAGCAGCCAAGTACAGCTTGGCTTGGGTTTTACACAGTACACTTCTGAAGGAATGTGGAATTTCAGGGGTCATACTAGAAAACGTTAGAGTGAATCGTCAGTGTGACACGTTGCATGCATCATAACAAAAAGCTTATAAATTCATGATATATCTTTACTGAAACGTGAAGAGGACTTTTGGGCATATGTGGATACGGGTTTAGAAACCGAGGAGGAATGCCACTAATAAATCTGAATACTATTTCCCCAAAGGTAATTTTTCCTGAATCAAGAGCAGATATCAAGCTAGTAGAGTTTAAGCCTACAATCAAGTTTGGGTTCGCCCAGGGCTATCAAGAAAATCCTAATCTTTTGAAAAACAGAAAGGCAAGGATCTTTGAATCTCACACATTAGGTCCTTGATACTTGACTTCAGTGATATCTAGAGATGGCTCAATTCCAAAACAATGCCCAATCCAGTAAGTAACATTTGACTGGACATTTTCCAGCAAACTTGGAAAGTTAAATAAAAAAGTAAAACAGAACAATCAATCAGATGACCACAAAATCCAATCAACACGGTACTTTTTGTTTTGCTTTGTTTCTAGACAGATTTTAATGACTGTATCCGATTGACCATCAATGTGGTTACCGCAAACATTGTGAAGACCACAATGCGTTATAAAGACCACAGTGCACAACCATTTGGCAATGCTATCAATTGCTCTGCAGTAAATTGTGAATATGGATATGGCCAGAGGACAAAGCAGAAAAGAGTTGAGACAAATCCCAGATAAAGCATAAAAGCAGAGACTCCTCTTTTTTTCTTTCTCACTCTCTTTCTGAAAACTTTCATCTCGTAAATTGAAACAGTGTCTTATTGTCCTGAACAAAATCCCTCCTTTCTCAGAGGAAAACGCCATGAAAATTAACGTCCACTAACATCAATGTTTGTTTGAAGTAAAGAGTCTATTATAACTCCATTAGAAGAGAATTGCTTGTGGCATCAAATTACTGTGGGAAACCAGTCCATGCTCCGCCTTCCCATACACACATTGCTAAGACCCCGTAGAGAATCCATTAGTGGGACCCAGAGTCACACTAGCCTATAATTTTTCTTTGCCTTAGGAAAACAGTAGCCTGTAATTTTTCTTTGCCCGAGGTTTTAAAAAGGCCGTCCCTGGCTGTCTCGTGCATGCTGTCAGAGTCCTGAGTCCAACCCAAATCCTAGTTACCGTCTGGACACCTTCTCAAGAAAAGAAGACGCAGCAGAAACAGCTTTTCTTATTTTATGGTTTATCTAGTGAGGAAAGAATTCCTTTGAGTTGAGCTCTCTTTCATGATTTTCCTTGTAAATTTGATTTTAATTTTACTATATAAATATTCTCAAATATTTAGTTTTAGCTTAATATAGTCTATCATCAAAAGTTTGCATTTGATTCTGTAATCTTTACACCAATGATATGAAAACTTAACTATATTATGTTAAAACAGATTCTTTGTCGTTATGGAAGGCCATATTTTTATGAGCATGCTATGACGCTTAAATACATTCTACTAGAATAATCTCAGCCTGACGTTACTTTAAAAGATGGCATTTACCTCGATACAGAGACAAAAAGTTAAAATAATTGTTAGAGTACGTCAAACATGGACTATGTTTACTCAAAGACACAATAATTTCTTATTTAGGTGAATGGAGAAAAAAGAGACATAAACCTTAGATAAGGGCTATCTATATATTTAAAAGACATAGTTTTAATTCAGTAATTTTTAAAAAACCTCCCCCAAATTTCAAACATGTTAGAGTTCCTGAGCAGAATTACTTGAATCTTCTCTATGCTAGTTCATCCAGGGCCTTGGTTTAATGATAAAACAGCAACGTCTTCCCAAGAGGAACTTCTGCCACATTTTTGGATACTTTAATATTACACAGTGTTGCTTTTTCTGTCTCTAATGATCCTGACATATTTTGTGGGGGATAGGAGTTTGGCGAAGTGAAGGAAGGAATATCACCAGACACATTACTTTGGGTGTGGGAGTATTATTCACCACAGAAATGAGATTTCACCTCCTGTCACCTTTGAACCTTGGACAACTGCTCCTTCTGACTGTATCGTCTTGTTATCCAGGACGGAGGTACTGATTATATAGTAATGGGCTATGATGATAAAGCAACAATGAAAGGAAAAATTCTAGATAATTTAGATATTACTATATATTCAGCAAATGAATAGTTGGTATCAGAAGCATTTGACATAGCTCATCACTCCGTTGTTCTTGAACTATATCCTTCGCCTGTTTCTTTATGTTCTCTTCCTACCTTATTGCTCATTTAATCTCAGCTTTCTCTCCTATCTCCAACTTAGCTTTCCAAACCCTGAACAACAGAACATTTTAGGACTCAGTCGTGGTATCATTTTTTTTTTAAGATTTTATTTATTCATTTTGACAGATTACAAGTAGGCAGAGAGGCAGGCAGAGAGAGAGGAGAGAGGAGGAAGCAGGCTCCCCGCTGAGCAGAGAGCCCGACGCGGGCCTCGATCCCAGGACCCTGGGATCATGACCTGAGCCGAAGGCAGCGGCTTTAACCCACTGAGCCACCCAGGCGCCCGGTATCATTTTTTTTAATCTACATACCAACAAACTCTTGGTGGCCTCATCCTGTCCCATGGTTTTAAATATCACCTTTATGCTAATAACCCTCAGGTTAAAAAACCCACTCCGATAATTCCTTGAAATGTATCCATCTATTCATATCCAATTCAGTTTTTGACACAATTTTTTTAAGGATTTTATTTATTTTTGAAAGAGAGAGAGAGAGAGAGAGACCACACAAGCTAGGGGAAGGGGCGGAGGGAGAGCCAGACTCCCCACTGAACAGGGATCCTGATGCGGGACTCAATCGCAGGACCCTGGGATCATGACCTGAGCCAAAGTTAGAAGTTTAAGTGACTGAGCCACCCAGGCACCCTACATAAATTCTTTAAAGTATAAAAGACATCTCAAAATTAACCCCTCTAAAACTAAACTCCTGATTTTTTGTCCCTTAAACTTACTTTTCCCCTCATTTGCCCTGTATCAATAAACATTAATTCCATTCTTACGGCAATTCAGGCCAAAAATGTTTTAGTCTTCCTTGTTCCCTCTCCTTTTACAGCCCAGATCTGATCCATTAACCAGTCCTATTGATTTCACTTTAAAATATTTCCAGAATCCAGCCATTCCTCACCAATACCGCTATCTGCCAAGCCACCATTCTATTCTGCCTGGATATCATAGCGGTCTGCGATTGTCATCACTGCTTCCTCTACTCTACTTTTGTCTATTCCTTACGAAGCACCCAGAATCGATCTTTTTCAAGCTCGCATTCGCACTCTCCAGCTCAAATTTTCCCGTGTTGTTTCATCTTATTCAGAATAAATTCCCAAGTTTTGGGAATTTTTGCTCCCCAGTGCCTACCCGCCCTGTCCCTGTTCATCTGTGTGGCCTCATCTCCGGCCACTCTCTTCCTCTCTGCCCTGCTACTTCACTGCGCTGTCTTCCCGGCAGCTTCTGAAATGAGCCAAGCACATTCTTACTTCACAGCTTTGGCCCGAAACCTCTCTGCCTGGAGCACTAACTGTGTCTATGTGCTTGTGGACTCATAAATATCACTGTATCCCTTCATACAAGCTTTTGTTCAAAGATTAACCTTAAAAGGGGGACCTTCCCTGACCACTCGGCCATTCACTGTCCCTCTCTGTTGTCCTTGCTCGTTTTACCTATTAGTACTTCAGAACATCATACAGGTTCATTTCTTCAGGGTCTACCTTCCCTCGCCCGGATGTACATTTCTTGAAGGCAGAGATAGTTTTGTTCTCTAAAGAATCTTCATCAAATAGGGCAGTATGTAGTAGGTCCTCCGACAATGTCTGAGAGTCAATGAATGTGTTATGCCTTCTACTAGGGAACATGTTTTACTGACTTCATGTTAAAAGTAATTTTAAAAGTTTTCTCTGTTTTGAAGAAAGAAGTGTCAGCTTCCCAAGCTGTCTTTCAATTTCTCAAAAACCTGCTTAAAATATAAATGATTACATAAGCTTTAAAAACAAGCCTGCTACTTTGGCAAAGAGACAGCCATGGAATCTCTTGCCATTTATGTGCTAGTGCTGAATTTCTCTTCAAACTATTAACTCCTTTGCTGGTAAAAATATTCTCATAGAAACCCTCTTAGTCTTAAAACATTTGTTCAGTTTTCCAGTCTGTGATTACAGCCATGTATACATCTTTGTATTTGCTCTTGAATGTTATTTTTAAAAAAATCTTCCATTTTCATTAACTGGCCAGGCTATTTAGCAGCAATATTTAAGCATCAGGAATATATATATGAAATAAATATATGGCTTCTATGATTTTTAGGAAATAACTTAGTTGTGTGGGCATTAAGATTTAACAGAGATGAGTTTTCATGCAATGCTGGCCCTTGGACTAAAGGTTTCCACACATTATGCATTTCACGTAAGGCCAGTTATATCACTTACTGCAACCAAACAAGGCAAATACATAGACATCTCCTTGTAAGATACACATTCTATAAGAATTTGACTTGCAAGAATTTCCCAAATCCTTCCAGAAGGTAAAAGGGATAAAAATATGTGAAAGAGTTTTACATTATCGCACACACAAAAAAGATTCTGTAAAACATTTGGGATTTTCTTATAAGGAAATTCAAGGAAACTCTCCTCAAATTCTCTGTCCCTTGGATATTCTTAGTTATGGATATCCTTCTTTCTCATTAATGACACCTTCCTGGGATTTGTCACTTGCTAGAACTCTGTCCTCCCCACTTTTGTTAAGTGTGGGAAAAAGCAAACTTTGACTTCCTTTTCAGGGTTCAAATATTATGTCATTGTTTATCAAATATCCAGATTTAGCACATATATTCCCCCACGTATGTTTCAGTCAAATCTAATATGTCTGCTTAGTGTCATCCATCACAACAATAATATACTTGGGGTATTTCCCATATATACATTTGAGAATCAAACATAATTTGGATTTGGCAAATGGTTAGTGGTATACAGTCCAGATTTTTTAGAGTACATTTTCTTTCTGGTGGCAGAGGAACTAAGAAACTCTTTATATAGAGTGTTTCCAAATAATAATATCTTTTTGGATATGCCCATTTGGGGACATACTTTTCTGGAATTATTTTTTTTGGCATGCTATGGATTCATATGTAATATATTGCAACAGTACACTGCAATATATTTTTCTGCCTTCCTGATCTTTGTCCTATTCTGGTCAATAATTTACTTCCACGTGTGTTATATATCCCACCATACATACATTGCTCTTTTTGCTTTAATCAGTCAAATATATTATAAAGAAGTTTGGAGAAAAGAATAATCTTTTATGTTTACCCACAATTTTACCATTTCAGGCTATTCCTTCCTTTCGGCAGGTATGAGTTTCTACCTGAAATCTTTTTCCTTTAGTCTGAAGAAATTTTTGAGTTCTTTTAATCCTGGCCCCCTTGTGACAAATTCTTTCAGATTTTGTTATTCTGAAAAGGTCTTATTTTACTTTCATTTTTGAAGGTTATTTTTGCTGGATATAGAATTCTAAGTCAATTTTTTTTCAACCTTCCAACTCATTAAAAATATTGTCCCGTTTTTTTCTGGCTTGCAGTATAAGTATTGAGAAGTCAATTCAATTTCTTTTCTTTGTTCCCTTATATGTAATGTATCATTTTCCTCTGAGGACTTTCTCTTCATAATTAGTTCTTAACAGTTAGATTATTATTATGCATGATATTATTCATATATTTCCAGTTTTGGTTTCATTGAACTTCTTGAATTTGTAAAGTTGTGTATTTTACCAAATTTAGGAAATTTTCAACCTGATTCATTCAAAGTTGTTTTATGCTTCATCTTCTTCTCCATCAACAGCTTCAATTACATGTGCATGAGGGAGCTTATTATTGTCCAACAGGCCATTGAGTCTCTGTTCACTGTTCCCATTTATCATTTTTCTTCTCTGTACTTCAGTTTTGAAAACTTCTAGTGCTCTGATTCATTGCACAAAAGATTTTCTTCTGTGGTACCTAATATGTAGTTAAACTCAGCCAATGACTTTTTGCCCCAAATATTCTATTTTTCATCTCAAGAAGTTTAAGTGTTCTTATTTTGTAAATAGACTTTCATTTTGTCTCCTAATTATGTTTATATTTTCTTTTAAATTCCTGAGCATATTAAACCTATTTCAATTTTTTTTCCTTCCATCTCTCTATATAAGGTGCTCGGAAAATCTAGCCCATGGGACTGTTTTATAAGGTCCATGAGCTGAGAATAGTTTCTCTATTTTTAAAGAATTATAAAAACACATACACATAAATACATACTACAACATAATGAAGAAAAACATACAACAGAAACTATATGAAGACTTCAAAGTCTAAAATGTTTATTTTCTGGCCCTTTACAGGAAAACATTGTTGACTCAATCTATAACATTTCTGTTGACAGACTTGTCTTCTGGCTATGGGCATCATTACTTCTTCATGTGTATAGTAATCTTTGGTTGGGTGCTGGATTTACTTGGTTGGTTGGTTGTCTGGATTTTGGAGTCTTTTTTAAAAGAATGTTGAGTTTTATTCTGAAAGGTAGTATTTTTATTTGCAAACCATTTGATCATGTTGGGAATTATTTTGCAGCTTCTTAGGGCAGATTTAGAGTAACCTTTATTTTAGAAGTAGGTTAGCTTTGGTTAGCTTTACTCCTGAGGTGTGGCCCTCTGAAGTCTCTCCTGAATATCTCAATTACTCAGTGACTTCTCTCCACTCTGAACGGCCAGGTTTTGGATGTCTTCCAGTTCACTGTGATCTCTGATAATTTTTTTTTTGTAATCTTATTCTTTATGTGGTTGTCTTTGCTCAGTCTGATTAATACCACCATAATATTTAGTCAAAGACTTTGCCTAACTTTCGCACACTTAGTATTTAGCTAAAATTAAGGGACCTTATTGATTTCTGTTGTTCTTTATTGACATAGCTTTCTCTTGACTCATACTGTGCAGTTATAAATCCATCTTATGTTAATATGAATAATGCATTTCCATGAAAATGTCTGTGTTGCCCAAAACAAATTTCTTAAAAAACACTTATTTATACCCTTAAACTACTATAGATAATTCTAAAGAAACAAAAGAAGATGCAAGTACATAGTCCATTAGCCATCATTACAAAGATGTAACCACATATACTATAGTCTCTAGTTTTTTGAGAGAATAAGGTCAAAGTTTACATAGAGTACTAATTTTTTTCTTTGCATTTTATTGAGATCTAATTCACAAACCATATAGTTTATCCATTTACAGTGTACAATACAATGGCTTTTAGTATATTCACAGAGTAGTATATCCATCACCATGATTAACCTTACATTATTTTTATTACTCTAAAAAGAAACTCCACACTCCTTAGCCACCACACCCCAAGCTCCCATCTCCTACATCCCTAGGCAGCCACTAATCTACTTCCTGCCTCTGTAGATTTGCCTATTATGGACATTTCACCAAAAAGTAATGACACAATATATAGTCCTTTGTGACTGGCTCCTTACACTTAACATAATGTTTTTAAAGTTTATGCATGTTGTAGTATGTATAAATATCTCGTTCCTTTTTATGACCAAATAGCACATATTTATGGCTAGACCACATTTCATTTTTTTCATTCATCTGGACATTTGGGCTATTTTTGCTTGTTGTCAATTATGAATAATGTTGATGTAAACATTTTTATCTAAGTTTTGTGCATACATATGTTTTCATTTCTCTTGGGTATATACATAGGAGTAGAATTGTTGGGTTATATGGTTACTATATGCTTAACCATTTTTGAAACTACTGGACTGTTTTTCATAATGATTACATAAATCTACATTTCTATTACCAATGTATGAGAGTTTTAATCTCTCTATTACTTTGATACCACCTGTTATTATCTTTCTTTTTTATTATAGCTATGCTATTGGGTGTGAAGTGATAACACACTGTGGTTTTGATTTGCATTTCCCTTATGGTTAATGATGTTGAGCATCTTTACTTGTGCTTACTGGTCACTTGAGTATCTTCTTTGAGTAACTATCCAGATCCTTAACTCATTTTTTAATTGGGTTATTTCTCATTTTATGATTGAATTTTAATAGTTGTTTATGTATTCTAGGTACAAATCCCTTATCAGATAGAAGATTTACAAAAGTTTTCTCCCAGGGTGCCTGGGTGGCTCAGTCCTTTAAGCATCTACCTTCAGCTTGGGTCATGATCTCAGGTTCCTAGCATGGAGTCCTGCATAGGGTTCTCTACTCAGCAGGGAATCTGTTTCTCCCCCTCTCTCTCTGATCTCTCTTGATCTCGCTCTCTCTCAAATAAATGAAGAAACTCTTTAAAAAAATAAAAAAAGATGTTTTCTCCCATGCTGTGAATTGGCTTTTCACTTTCTTCTTGAGGCACAAAAATTTTTAATTTTGATAATGTCCAGTTTATTTATTTTTCCTTTTTTGATATGTGTGGTTTTAGTGTCATCTTTAAGAAACTATTAGCTAATCACAGGTCATGAAGATTTACATCAGTATTTTTTCCTAAGAACTTAATAATTTTACATTTAGGAATTTAATCCATTTTGAATTATTTTGTATATGGCATAAGGTAGGGGTTCAATGTCATTATTTTGCATGTGGATATCCAGTTGTCCTATTACTATTTGTTGAGAAAATTATTCTTTCCTCCTTCATTGAATTGTCTTGATACCCTAAAATTGTTTTGTTTGTTTTGTTTTGTTTTGTTTTATTTTTTGGATCCCAATAAATTATCCCAGTAATTCTACAAGTCTCCAGAAAACACTGAGAACTGCTATAGAGAACAGATTTATATATTTATATTTGAAACAGAATTCTCCCAGAAACCATTTTAAAAAGTAAGCTTTCAATGAGTCCTAACTCCTCCTTCTGTGATAAAATGGTTACATAGATTAGCACAATTATAATATATATTTGAACACAATGTGGTTTCTAGCCTAATGAATGGCCCCTGATTTCTTTAAAATTTTAAACATATCTTCATCACCTATTGCCTATCTTACATAGGATAAGACTGAATATGGCCATGAAGGACTCAAATACCCTTCCAGACAATTTGGGTTTCACTCACCCAAAAAAGATAAAGTTAAAGCTTTGTAGTAGTCACCCCTTATCCGTGGTTCCAACTTTCCACAGTTTCAGTTACCAGCAGTCAACAGTGGTTTGAAAGTAGATGATCTTCCTTCTGATGAATTGCCAGAAAGTCAATAGCAGCCTAATGCTATGTCATAGGGCCTGCATCATTCACCTCACTTCTCTCATCATGCAGGCATTTTATCATCTCACATCACAAGAAGGGAGGTGAGTACAGTGCAAGAAGACATTTTGAAAGATGATGTTTGCATAATTTTTAATACAATATATTATACTTTTTCTATTTTATTATTAGTTATTGTTGTTAATATCTTACTGACTAGTTTATAAGTTAAACTTTATCATGCACTAGGCATGCATGTATAGGAAAAAAACAGTGCATAGAATTCAGTACTTTTTATGATTTCAGGAATCTACTGATGTCTTGGAATGTATCCCCTGTGGATAAGGGAGACTACTATTTTATAAAATCCTGAAAGTTATGAGTTTAGGTTGTCAGGATAGATAAACCTCTGCAGTTAAATTTTGTCCCACAACTTATTGTGTGTCCTCAGCATATTTCTAAAACTCCTTAAGCCTCAATCTAAATGAAGACAATAATCTATAATCTATAAAATGAAGAAAATATTAAAGCTTCCTAGTATTAATGTAAGCACTTGACACAGATTTGGACTTATAGTAAGGACTCAATACATGTTAGTTATAGTTAATCAATAAATATTCACTCATTGTGGAAGGCACTATTAAGCACTGGGAATAATAAGATAAATAAGAACCAATCTTTGATTCCAAAGCAAGGACTGATGTATATTGTCTCTACCAGTCTCTTATATATTTGCTTAAAGATTCTCTTTCTGGGTATATTTTTGTGATTAGAGTCATCCTCTTTGATCTTCAGATACTCAATGACTTCTTTGTTTTAATCTACCCTCCCAAAATACAAGCCCCAAAATAAAACACAAGGTAATCAAATATCATCATTTACATTTTTACTTAAACTCATTTACATCAAAGTGTGTGTTAAGGTTCATTCAATCATTTAT
This sequence comes from Ailurus styani, assembly GCA_002007465.1. Lineage (NCBI taxonomy): Eukaryota > Metazoa > Chordata > Mammalia > Carnivora > Ailuridae > Ailurus > Ailurus styani. The sequence goes on along the minus strand of LNAC01000432.1, from coordinate 1,591,878 downwards.
TTCCTCATTTATTCATCAATCAAATCATCAAAATTTATTGAGCACTTACTAATGCTAGACACTGAGCAAGATACTGGGAAATCAATAAGGCATGATTCCTAAATGAAAAGAAAGAATATAGGTCATGAATATGAACAAGAATATAAGACAATATGATAATTACTTAATAACAATTATAATAAATGCTATAAATGTTCAAAGACAAATGAGGTAAATATGTTTGAAGATACCATGCCAGCAATCTATGCCTGTAGATACCGTGGTCTTTATCTCACTAAAGAGGTCATCTCCTTAGGATTCAGAAAAAATAGAAGAAACTTGACCACTATTCACAGTTGATACTATATTCCAAACTTGTACTATTTTGCTTAATGGATCAGACAATTGTTTTTATTTTCAATTTCTTTCAGTTGAATAGACTGTGATTCTTGTTTAGTATGTCATATTTTTGAATCGTTATAGTCACCTGAAAACAATTAGATACTCATGTTATATAGACTAAGTCTGAATTAGTTTCTGTTGATCGCCAATAGATTAATGATCTCTCCAGAGTATTGATTAAGTTCATAAAACTTAACCAGATAATCTGCAACTTTATGCATTAACTTCTTATGACAAGCACCTGTGTTTATTGTACTATCTTCTTTAGCACTGCTGTTCTCACAGTTATTCATTCTTTGAATATAAGTTGAGTAAGGCCAAGTTTCTTCCTGAAAGCAGAACTGATTCTACTTTGTCCAACAAGAATAAAAAAAAAATCTCAGAATATAAATAGTTTAAAGATACTTTTTTTCTACTGTAAATGGCACACAGATGGTGCTTAACTGTTCTCTGAATCAATTCCAAAAATGTGCAACATCCTTAATAGAACTGAAGATGGTTGAGGTTCTATGAAAATCTTTAGAACTTGTAACATTTTTCTAGATTTTAGATTGAAATTTTATTACTTATAAAGTTGTTTGGAGGAAAAACCATTTTCATGGGAAATGACTTTGAATGATATTTAACAATGTCTGTCTAATAAAATATTTTAATTTGCCTTGTACATTATTGCATGGATAGTTAAGACTAAAAACCCAAATACTTCCGACTTCACCCCCACCCTCTGGCTAGCTTGTATGCTCACAGATGGAGCTTTTAACAATTTTATTTGGATTTCACTCTTCCTTGAAAGATGTATCATTCTGTTTCCAGAACTCTATCTCTACATGTTTTATTTTCTTGCATTTAATTATTCTTTCTTCTCTTTCATATTCCTTCTTCTATTTCATGCCTTATCTTCCTTCTTATCCTTATAACAGAACTGCTAAAAGCAAGGGAAAAGCAGGTAGATGAGAGAAAAAGAGAGAAAAGAATAAAAGCAGGAAGGACAAGATCTATAAATCACATGATTCCTACAGAAGGCCTGGCATACGCCCAATGACTCTCATACACACGCGTGCATCCACATTTATGAAATGACCTATATGATAGGCCGTTTCCCCTTCATGGAGTCAAGGAGGACTTGAAAACAGTCCTGGAAAGTCTTGGGCTCAAGGAAATACAGAAATACATACCATTCAAATAGAATAGTACATTGTTAGAGAGCATCCCCATTCTCAAATGAGTGCCCAGAATCAAATAAGTGACTCACGTTTCCCAACTTTAAAAAAATTCACAGACCAGCATAATTGAAGGTGGTGCTTCTATTTGAATCCCCTCTCCCAGATCCCTGAAATAATGTTTATCCACGGAGTATGTTTCTGTTCAATACTACTATATGCCAGTCATTTGACTTGGTCTTACCTTGTGGAGACAAATGACAAATGGTCCCTGATTATAAAAACATACAGCACAGAGACAAGTGCATTGAAAGTAATGAAGAATCTATAGGGTCCAATAAACAAAGAGTTATTTATTCTGCCTGTGGGCTGAGATAGAAACGGGCAAGAACAGATTGGTAGACTCAGAATATCTGAAAAGGGCTTAAAGATTGAAGAATGCCACACTATCAACAATTACTATGGATAATACTCACAGTGAACTGGTTTGACTTGGGGATGGTTTTGTACGTACAGTAACAATCAACTCAAACCTGAGTATGAACTTTTTCTTCTGGCAAGACAGAAATATACAACCTTAGGCTATGTCTGAAGATGCTCTGATGGAATCTTCCAAAGGAAAAAAATATATAATTAACAAGCGAGATGTTTTACTCCATAATTTTACTTGTAGCAGGGCTGGCACATTCAAATACCCATAAGGGCCAAACAGAAAGTGTAAATGAGTGAATGGAACAGGGTAGAGATTAAACACATATGAATAGAGTTCATTTCCATAAAGAAAAACACAAAGCCATTTAGGCCTCTTATTTTTTTTCACTTTTGATAAATACACAGGTTCAGAGAAATAATTCTCAGACATTTGTTCTCAGTTCGGGGGGAATTGTTGGAAACTGAGGCAAACTGTAGAGCCCTTGAACTGCCCAAAGAGGGTAGTCTTTTTAGTTTCAGACAATTTTTGCTATTCCAGAATTGCGGGCAAATATTAACAGATATTTGAGTTTTTGAGAACGGAAAATATTAACTTTTATGTGAATAATATTAATTTTTATATGGCATAATTTATGTAAAATATAATTCATTCTTTGCAACTGTGCAATTCACTGAGTGTTGGCTACTTCATTTGGGTGTGTTCCCAGCACCACCGTTAAGATACAGAGCATTTCCTTTACACCTGGCCCTTGACAATTGCTCATGTTTCTTCTAGCCTTAGATTTTTCCCTTAAAATTCTTTCCTATAAAAGAAATCATACAGTATGAAGTTTTATGTGACTTTCTTCTTTCACTTAGCACCATGATTTCAATTATTTTACCCACTCTGCTTCATGTATAAATATATACATTTATTTTTATTTCCCAGTGGTATTCCATTGTAAGATTATACCACAACTTGTATACCATTCATCAGTTGCTAGATATCTGAGCTGTTTCCAATATTTAGCTGTTAAGAATAAAGATGCTAAGAACATTTTTCCACAGGTCTACATTCATTTACATTTATATCTAGAAGTGGAATTGCTGAATTTTATGTGTGTTCTTAATAGGAAACTATCCAACTGTTTTCTAAAGTGGCTGTGACATTTTGCATTCTCTCACCAGCAATATTTAGGAATTCTAGTTACCCCACCACCTCTCCAGCCTTTGTTATATTTATTCTTTTTTGTTTTAAATTTTAATTATTCTAATGTATTCGTATTGGTATGTGATTATGATTTTAAATTGTACTTTTTCTAATGACTAATGATGTTGAACATCCTTTTATGTGCTTATATTACTGATGTATCTTCTTTGATGAAGCTTTGGTTTAGAGCTTGTGCCCATATTTTGGGTTGAATGTCTCATTACTAAGTTGTAAAATTTTCTTATAAATTCTGTATATAAATCTTTTACTAGAATGTGACTGGAAAATAATTTTCCAGTTTGTTGCTTTTTATTTTTTTTGAGTGTCTTTTGAAGAGCAGAATCTTTTAATTATTATGAAGTCTTATTTGCCATCTTACTTCTTTCATGGTTCATGCTTTAATATCTTATCTAAGAAATCATTGGTTAACCCAAAGTCACAAAAAGTTTCTCTTATGTTTTCTTCTAATAGTTTTGGTTATTATGTTCAAGACCATGGTCATAATATACAAAATAATATTTTTATGTTGTCCAAGTTCATTTTTTTCCATATAGATATCAAATTTACCAACACTTACTGTTAAATAGATTATCCTTTTTATTGGATTATCTTGTCAAGTTAGTCTAAAGATAATTAACAACATACATGTGAATCTATTTCTGGACTCTTATCTGTTCTATTGATCTTAGGCCAATTGATTGTTCTCATGCCAACACCACATTGGGCAATGTAGCTTTATAAGTATTTAAATCAAGTGGTGTAAGTGTTCAGACTTTTTCTTCTTTCTCTACATTATATTAGCTATTCTAAATCCTTGGTATTTCCATATAAATTTTAAAATAATGTTCTTAATTTCTACAAAATAGTCCTGATTTGAATTCGAGGGAGATTGGACTGGGTGTATAGATGGATTGGGGAAGAAGTTACATTTTTACTATTTTAAGATTTTCATCTGTGTCTTTCAAACACACAAACATGTGATGCATTTCCACTATTCAGAAATGTTTTGTAATGTTCAATATGCACATCTTACATATATTTTGTACATAAATTAATAAGAAGAATGTCATTGTTTTGATACTATCCTATAAGGTATAGTTTTTTAAATTGCCATTTCTAATTATTCATTTCTATTCATTCAATTATTCATTGAACAGAAATTCAATTTTTTGTATTGACCTTATATCTTGTGACTATGCTAACTTATCACTTCTTGCTTTTAGCAGCTTTTTCATAAATTTATATTTAAGAACTTCTATATTGACAACCATGTCAGCTATGAATAAAGAGAATTTCTTATATTTCTTTACAGTAAGTATGCTTTTCTCCTTTCTTACATCTCTGTTTCATTTCTTAATTATTCATCTGTATTTGATAATATGCATCTTTAACTTATCATAGTTTTCCCTCAAATTCTCATATACCACTTTTTGCATGCTGTAAGAACCTTATAACAGCATGCTTCTATTTCTTCCCTCCTACCATTTGTACTATTATTGTCATATATTTTACTTTTATATATGTCATAAAAACTGTAATATTTTGCTATTCCTTTTGTTATTGAATGTCAATGATCTTTGAAAAAGATAAAAAATAATAGAAAAGGTCTTTTATATTTGCTCACATTTTTTACCATTTGTGGTGCTGTTTCATTCCTTTGTATAGAAACAGATTTCCAACTGGCTCATATTCTTTATGCCTATAAAACTTATTTTTACATTTCTTGTGGTACAGTTGTTCTAGTGTTAAACTTCTTCTGGTTTTCATTTTTAATCTGAAAAATTATCTTGCTTTTATTTTTAAAGGGATTTTTCTTGGGTATAGCATTCTCAGTTGATAATTTGTTTTGTTTCTTTACTGAGCCAAGATGTCACTTCAATGCCTTTTGGCTTACTTACTTTCTAATAAGCAGTCTATTGTCATTATTAGCTGTGCTCTTCTCTATATATTTCTTTTTTTATGAGTGTTTTGCAACTTTTTTTCTTTACTTTTGGTTTTCAGCAGTTTGATAATGATGTGCCCAGGTCCACTGAACATGCTTAAGGTTCTTTGAGACTTTTGGAAATATTGCTTATTGGCCAGGGATAGCATAATATATCGCTCTAAAATGTACCACCGGTTATATTATTTCAAGCTGTAGACATTTGAAAAACAGTAAATTCAGGGAGATGCTTTCTCACAGATCCTCCAAGAGGAACTCAGTTGTGATAGATCCCTTCCCTGAAGTTTTCATCGACCAGGGAGGACTGAATCATCACAGGAGAGGCTAATGGAAGTCCGTACCACATCCACACGAACTTCACCACAAAGGATCAAACCTTCCGTCTATTCTTCTCAGGGCCCACTCATCTTTTCTAAAAATCATTTACTCTCCCCTAAGAGCCCTACACACCCTTTCTGATTAAGATGGTATTTAATCTTAATTCTAAAGCCACCTCTTTGAGTTACTCATTTTTCTTGGGTATTTTCCACATATACATGAAGTATACATGTTAATAAACGTATGCATTTTTTCTCTTGTCTTTGTACAGGAGTCTCAACTACAAACTCAGAAGGGTAGAGGGGAAATTATTTTTCCTCTCCTACATTGTCTTTAGTCAATTTTGGAGAATTCTTGGCCAGCATCTCTACCCACTCTTCCCTCTTTTCATTCTGGAATATCATCCAGGTATTTTATTCATTCATTTATTTATTTTAAGATTTTATTTATTTATTTGATAGAGAGAGAGAGAGAGTACACGCAGGAGGAGCAGCGGGGAGAAGGAGAAGCAGACTCCTGCCAAGTAGAGAGCCCAACGTGGGGCTTGATCCCAGGACCCTGGGATCATGACCTGAGACAAAGGCAGATGCTTAACCAACTGAGCCACCCAGGTGCCCCACCATCCAGGTATTTTAAAGAGTTTGATAATGTCCCACATATGCTATAAATGCCCTGATAGGTATTTTATAAAATAATTTTATTTCTTTTTTTTTAAAGATTTTATTTATTTATTTGACAGAGAGCGATTACAAGTAGGCAGAGAGGCAGGCAGAGAGAGAGGGGGAAGAAGGCTCCCCGCTGAGCAGGGAGCCCGATGTGGGCCTCGATCCCAGGACCCTGAGATCATGACCTGAGCCGAAAGCAGAGGCTTTAACCCACTGAGCCACCCAGGCGCCCATAAAATAATTTTATTTCTTTAATGTAAATAGGCTCTATGTCCAGAAATTACTCTGCTAAATATTTTAATTTATTAAGTTTACTAATATGCACTTTAAGTCTGGGGGGAAAAACAGAATTTCACCTTCACTTTATGTAGGGGGCTGAAATAATTATCTTTCATATATTCTGTGAAGGGGAATATGATCTTTTGAGATTTGCACAAATTTCCTGATTATGGACAGTGTCACAAGGAATATCCAGACAGGATTGCAGCCAAATTCATGGAAATATATTTTTCGATGCAGGGTTTTCTGACCCAAATGAATCTAATTTGCTTTTAGACATTTGGTGTTTTAACAAACAAAACGTCCATTAATTTAGGCCATCTGGGAAGTACTTCTGTGCTTGGGCCATAATATCAGAGATCTCTCTGCCCTGCTATCTTTAACCAGATTATTTGTGACAGTGAGGTTCACACACTCAACATTATGCGATAGTGACTGACCAATCTTTTTTTTTAAAGATTTTATTTATTTATATGACAGAGAGAGATTACAAGTGGGCAGAGAGAGGAGGAAGCAGGCCCCCTGCTGAGCAGAGAGCCCGATGCGGGCCTCTATCCCAGGACCCTGAGATCATGACCTGAGCCAAAGGCAGAGGCTTTAACCCACTGAGCCACCCAGGCGCCCCTGACCAATCTTTTTGATAGCAGATCTTCCAGATGGTCTTTTAGATACATACAAGTTTACATTAAACCCCATTTTTTTCCCCTTTCTTCATTCTTTCCTCTTGATTTTTTTCATTTGTTGTCCACTGTAGATCCTTGTCAAACAACTCACATTCCTACACAGGAGGGCATTATTTTTAAACTTCAGTAATTCAAATACTGTCTTCATGATATTTGTCACATACCACTTATAGCAGAATTTATTTTTAAATTAGATTTAAATAGGTTTTTTACTTAGCCTTACCCTAAGTAACTAGAATGATAGTCAGTGGTTCTCAAACTTTAGTACACATTGGAATCACCTGAAGAGCTTGCTGAACTCAATTGCTGGGCCTCACCCTGAAATCGCTGATTCAGTAGGTCTAGGGGGTGGGGCTTGATAATTTGCTTTTCTTTCAAGTTCTCAGGTGATGCTGATGTAGTTTGTTTGGGAACCACACATGAAGCGGTCTGTGGTTTTGTTGGGCTAATTATACACAAACATAAACACACAATGTTTTCTAATATAGTAATGGATGTTTAATATGTAACTATCAAAATCAAAGTTTGCTTTGTGAACCACCAAGAAATTTTCCCACCTATCACACTTTTTTTTAGGAAGAATATTCTAGCGGATCTCACTCGATTCTCCTGGTGCATCATCCTCTGTCTAGTTAGTCTTCTCAATGCTTTTACTTTGATTATAAAACTCTGGATGCCTCTAATGGCCAGTATCTCTACCTATTTTATTGTACCCCCACTCTTCCCTCTTTTCATTCTGGAATACCATCCAGGTATTCTATTCATATTCTGACTGCAGATAAAATGTCACTTGGCATACCCCACACTTCCAGCATAAATATATAGGGGTTATCAGGTACCCATTAGTTGTTGGTGGGAAGAAAAATGTTTGTCTCAAGAAACCAAGGGAAAATTGTCCACCCAACATTCACTACCACAGAAAGTCTGGTGTTCACAGTATTACTTTGAACAGCTCCAAACCTGCCCTTCTCCTAAACTTTGCCCCTAAATCTGGTGGAATTACATCATTATTCTGAGCCCCAGGAGGCCATGTTCTCTTCATGATGTTACATGTAAACTACTACTTAAGTAGTAAGTAATGGATTTAAAGAACTGCATTTAAGCATGGTTGTTTATTGACATACGTTGACACTGATGAATATAAGTGCAGATTAGACAAATAATATGACAAGCAGATTACTGAGATATCGTCATTATTATTTTTGTTATTGTCTAATGAACATTACGGCCGCTAATGCTCTTAACAATTCAGCAATGACAAGGTCAGCAAAATCAGAAAAGGGACGGAAATTCAAGACATTTTCTAAAGCCATCTCTCAGCCATTCAGTTTAAGGCAGTCACATTATATTTTCACAAACAAAATGAAAATGAATACCTTGCTTACTTTCACCCTTAGGATTTCCCTTACAATGCCGTTCTCATCTGGAATGTCTTCCTTTCTCACCTCTATCAATTCAAACTTGACCTTTGCTTTAAGGCTCAGCTGGAACACCGCCCCTCTAACAGAGCCTTCATCAATCTTTTATTCTTGGGAACACCTAAAGCAATTATGGAATGTACAGTTTAGCACTTGTATTCTGTTATGTATTTTTCAACGTTGTTCAATAAATATTATTTTTTCCCTCAACTGAAGAGAAAAAGGTGTCCTTCCCAGTCCCTATAACTATACTAGGTATTTTCCCATTAATTCCTCTTTGACTGTGTTTATGTATTCTAGTTACTCCTTTAAAAAAAGGTCTAATTATACTGATTTTCTCATTACTTAAATCCATTTCTTATTTTACTCATAGTTGAAAATAGTCTGAGCCAAAATTATGCTGTTAATTTATTGTGCAATCATAAAGTTTATATATGTGTATATTTTACCCATTGTCTTCCTAATAATTTTTATTTAATTTACTAGGGCCAAAACAACATAGTTTTATAGAGAATTGGTATTTTAACTCAAAGCCTTTAATATGGAGTCTTATTTTTAGATTAGTTGCCTAAATGGATAAATAGGCTATTAATAATACTGACTACTTCAAAAGTGAAGAAAGACATCCCCAATTTCATATCCATAAGAAAGAAATTATAAAGCATGATATAATTTTCTTGCTTCAGAAAAAAAATACATAATAGCTAGCATCAGGAAAATTAAAGTTGTGGCTATACAGCATCATATAACTAGTTTACTTACATTTTTCTTTTGTCAACAGCCATTTGGCATCATGTAGACAATGCTAATGTCTATATGATGCCAAAATATTTACCATAACAATCATGACATGTGGGAGGAAACATTATTTCTTTCATATACTTGATGCTAAACCACTGGCTCAACTTATTTTTTTAAATAGAAACAGCTATATTAACTGGAAGTTTATAACCTAGTCTCTCCAATTTTGGCTAAGAATGGGGAAAACATGGATATTTCTTTTGTCTTTGCCAGGAGGCCCCTTGCCCCTCTAAAACCTACAGAGGAATCCGGACTTCAGGGAGACAGGTCTGGTCTACTGGCAGCCTGCTGAGGAGGAGGGGATATGCTTTATCGATCACACACAGAAATTGTCTCAAGAAGCTTCTACCCGCACAAATAAAAGCTCAGCTGAAAACTGTTGTGTTACTGAAAGCATGGTAAATTGATTCAGAAGAGGGAACAAACCACTTTTTTATCAGAAAAGGCCACCATTCAGCATTTTCTCTTTACTTAAAGGTACAGAAAAGAGTATTAAACTAAGCAATCCTAAATTAGGTCCTGCCATATTCTAATTACACCATAGTTTGGTTTTTGATTTTTGTTTTTTTGGTTTGTTTGTTTTGTCCTTGCATTTGGCAATAATTCAGATTCTGATGGTTTCCACTGAGGTGTAAGAACATTAAATTGTAAACAGTGTAAAACCTATTTTCTGAAAAAAACAGTACCTAATACAAAAGGGAAGTAAACCTTTGGAGCCAGAAGACTTGAATTCTAATCTCCTTCCTTATTAACCAGTTCTGCTTTACCCTTAACTAGTTATGTCAGCTTGGTCCAGCTGCTTTAACTGCCTGAATCTAATTCTCTCATGTGTAAGATGAAATTACTAATACCTGCTTTACCATTCTGTAGTGAGAGTAATTGAAATAAGACATAGAAATATTCTTTGTAAACCATAAAAAGCCAAAATGAAATAAAATAATAATAAAATAAATAAAATAAAATAAAATAAAAATATGCCAGTAGCCCAGATTACTGACTTCTTTGTTGTTATTCATACCATCAGAGAACAAATGGGCTGTAGGGCTGTTACACTGTCATATACTCATCATAGCTGCATCAATTCTATCAGTATCCCCTAAAAATACGGATGCTTCAAGTCCTACCTTCCTGTGAATATTTAGTGTCAATTTGAATGAAACATCTGCATGATCAATTTAATTTTTATTTTCTTTTGGAAGTTAGTGATGTTTGGGCCCCAAAAGAAAAGGGTTTTTTGTTTGTTTGTTTGTTTGTTTTTTAAAGATTTTATTTATCTATTTGACACAGAGAGATAGAGATCACAAAGAGGCAGAGAGTCAGGCAGAGGGAGAGGTGGAAGCAGGCTCCCCACCAAGCCCGATGTGGGGATCGATCCCAGGACCCTGAGATCATGACCCAAGCCAAAGGCAGAGGCTTAACCCACTGAGACACCCAGGCTCCCCAAGAAAAGTTTTTTCTTTTTTAAATGCTCTAGAAGGGTGACTCAGATGGTTAAGCAACAGATTTTGACTCAGGTCATGATCTCTGGTCAAGAAATCAAGCCCCAGGTGAGACTCCACGCTCAGCGCTCAGAGCAGAGTTGGCTTGGGATTCTCTCTTTGCCTCTCCCTCCACCCCTCCCCACACATTCTCTCTCTAAAATAAAATCTCTAAAAAAACAAAGCACAAGAAATTAAGGATGCTAAGCAAAGGCAGCAATCGCATTAAGAACTAAACAAACAAATAAACCTACCCCAGTGTAATTCAACCTGCAGTGGTGGATGAGATTGTGAAATCCATAGAATCTTAAGAGTTGCAAGAAAGTTTAGAAGTCAAACCTCCCCCTCCCCCTTCAAGAGAAGATTCCATCTACGGTTTTAGCACCAGCCAGATCCTCTTCATTCCCTCCCCAGTCGGGAATTTTCTTCTCTCCCCTCTGTAGCTAATATGTCAGCTAATCTCACAGTCATCCCTTAAAAGACATGACAATTTTTCTAGATTCTTTCTGAATTTTTTCTGGAAGGTGTTACAGATGATGATGTCTGCTCCTAAGATGAGATGGCAGAGAATCTTTCAGGGATGGGAGGAGTGGGTGGCTTGAAAACAACCTCCTTTTCCTACTATCTAGATGACTTTTAAAGTGGTAAATATTTTCAAAAGTCATTTCAATCTAATGGAGATTTAAGCAGTCCTAAATACATTTCGTTTCTGTTTGTAAATATTTCCATGTCTTCATACAATATTTTTAACTAAATTGGATTTTTTAGTAGATGCTCTGATTGTTTCCCTCTACTAGGTATTTTTAAACTGTACCTGTTTAGTAAGGTTGTGATATGGTAAATATAGCTTGGCTTATTTTACACGTAAAATTATTGCATGTGAAACACATTATCTTAGATTCATAAATTAATTTATAAAAATAGTGTATTTTCAACTTTAAGTTATTACCGTTCTTTAAGTGCTCTGACAGCATTGTTCTTCTTGTCCCATTGCCTTTTTTTCAAATGTAATCAAGAACTTTACCAGAAATATGAAATTGTAAGTGTTTCCACCTACAGGTGGGAAACTTAAGACGTTTGTTTTATCAGGAACTGAATTAAGAACAAGAAGAACTGAAAGGAGAAAAAGAGAAAAACTGAAAGTATGTTTTAACTCATAGTCTCCAGGCCTCAGAAGACTGTGACTTCAAAATAAAGTACTTCATTTTTTACTGATTTACTTTGGTGCAGGCCCTCATCCTGTCTGACTCAGGGATGCTAGTCTTTTATTAGGTTTCCTTCTCCCAGGGACCTCCAGGAATCCTGAGAACATCAAAATATTTTCTGGAACTCACCAGTCACTTGGAAAAACCAACATCTTACTCTGGACCCTGTTCCCTAGTTCTGAGTTGAGACATATTTCATGTGTTTTAGGGTGAGGGTGGTTCTCCCTCTTCTTGGTTTCACCCCAAGCATAGAGGTAAACTCATCCCTCAATACTCTGAAGTACAACAAGACTATATAATGTTTAACAAGATTACTCCTAAAAGCAACCAGAGAAGGGAACTATAATACAGAAGACTTAGAATTGGTTGTAGTTGTTTTCAGAACCTACCAAGCCACAGTCAATGGTCTCCTGGCACCATTTTTCTTTTCACTTAGATCTTAGTCTGCCTCACTGTAGTAAAAAATCAACCCCCTTGCCATCTCTTTTCTATTTTGTGGAGTCCTGCTTAACTCCTAGTGGACAAGAAAGGTGACTTTCCTAAATGTATCTCTTCTTCTGTAATCTACATGCCAACTTGCTGAGGCCAAAGAGAATAGAAATGGATTTCCTTCCTCTTGACTCCCCCAGGTGTCCTCAATTTCTGCCCTTTACTGGGCGCTCTGCAGCCTGATTCACAGGGAACATGGATTCTCTTCAGGGAGAGCGCTATCCCTACCCATACATGTCGGTGTCCTCAGGCTTCCTTCAAGGTAATTCCACGATACAGAATTCTCTGGGTATTTCCCAAAGTGTCAAATGCTAAGCATTGAAAAACATCAGTGGAGTCAAGGAAGTTGGGATTAAGCAGTAAAGCTTTAGTTTCTGTTACTAGCATTTTGTGAACAAATGCTTGCATGGGAAAATTCACAAACACATACGTTCCCTAAGAACAAAGGAAGAGACAATAATGCTAACAAAGGCCAATCTAAATCAGAATCATATTGCCAAAGAGAACATTTGCTATCTTAGTCTTAAGTGTCTGCCTGTGGGTTATTTTTCTGATTTCAAGATTTTCTCAAGGAGAAAATGTAGGTATCATTGTGTGTGTCTGAATAACTAAAAATCCCACAACTATAAACCTTCCCAAAGTAGTGAGAAGGATTGTCACAAGCCCATAAGAAAAAAAACCTCTGCCCTAAAAGTAGAAATTAGGTTCTAGTAACTTTTTTTTAGGCAATTTTTTTAGAAAAGTTTTAGGATCACAGCAAAATGAAGTAAGGCACAGAAATTTCTCCCATACCTTCCATCTCTATACATCCATAACTTCCCCCATTATCAACATCCACCACCAGAGTGGGTACATTTATTAAAACTGATGGCTCTACAGTGACAATATAATCACCCAAAATCCATGATTTACATCAGGGTTTATCCTGGATGTTGACTATTCTATAGGTTTGGAAAAGGTGTAATGATCCATATCCATCATAATAGTATATCATACAGTTTTCCCACTGCTCTAAGAATTCTCTGCCTATTCATCCCTCTCCCCACAATCCCTGGCAACGACTGATCTATTTACTGTTCCATCACTTTTCCGGAATGTCATAGAGCTGGAATCGTACAGTATATAACATTTTCATATTGACTTCTTTCACCTAGTAATATGCATTTAAGGTTCTTCCATGGATTGTTAACTATAACTTAGTAAAAATTTTATCTTATAATTTTCCTAAAGTGGCATGAATAGGTTTGTATATAAATATGCATCTAGGTTGTGTTATAGTTACTCCAGATCCATAAAAAGTAGGGCAGTCTAATATTTATTTTACGACACCACTTGTTTAAAGTTTTATAAATCCCTTGTTGCTGTTGTTGTTGTTGGTTAGAGAGAGAGGATGGGAGGGCCAAAAGGAGAGGAAAAATCTTAAGCAGTATATGCCCAACAAAGAGCCCTATGTGGGGCTCAGTTTCACAACCTTGAGATCATGATCTGAGCCAAAATCATCTAAATGAGTAACACTCTTGTACAGTTACTGCCCCTCAAGTGTGGGCAAGACCTATAACTGGCTTCTAACTAATGGGGTATGGAAGAGGTGATGAGATAGTCATGGCCTTGGTTAGGTTACATTTAATAACAAGAGTGGATGGACATTTTGGATATAATTGAAGTCTATAATTAGTTGACTTCAAATTAATAAAAAGAAAGATTGTATTGGGTGGACCTGATCTAATCAGCTGAGGATTCTGAAAGAGGGTCTAGAAGGCAAAAACCCTCTTTCCTTCTAACCTTGAATAAACCAGCTACCATGCATTTTACTGTTGTAAGAAAATGAACTGGCAAGAGCCACATAAGTTTGGAAGAGGACACTGAGCCTCAGATGAAACTCCAGCCACAGGTAGCACCTCAGTTGCAAAGCTTTGTGAGATCTTGAACAGAAGGCATAGCTATAGCATCATTCCCAGATTCCTGATTCACAGAAACTGTGAGATGATAAGTGTGTGTTGTTTAAGCCACCAAGTTTTTAGTAATTTGTTATGTAGCAACAGAAAACCAATACATCTTTAAAGAGCAAATATTTATTAAGCACCTACTATGTGCCAGGAACTCTTCTAGCCCTGGGGGTACAATGCTGAAAAAAAGACAGGAAAAGTCCTTTCCCTCAAGAAAATTCTATTATTCACTGAAGGAGCGGATCAATGCTATAGTCCATTTAATACAACCAGCCTTTTCTCTTTTTCTCCGAGTCATGTCAGTTATTTGGGTGTTTTCCATTTCTTTAATGCTAGCTGCTACAACCGATAAAAATCCATATTTCAGTGTTTTAATATAATACAAGTGTTTTTTTCTTGTACAATAACTCAGTGAGAATGCCTGGCACATAGCCTTCTGCATGATAATTCAGTACAAGGAGTCTTTCCATGTTGTGGCACCACCATCCCCTAAAGTTCTCATGGTGTTTTACTAACAGATTTAGCAACACACTTTTCTTTCCCATGGAGAAAGGGAAAGTGAAAGTGGAGAGGGCACATCTGCTTCTTTATCAACTTGGCTTGGAAGTGGTATACCTCCAGTCATATCCCATTTACAAGAGTTAATCTCATGTAGTCAGCTACACAACAACTTCTTAGCAAATATTCTCCTTTATGGAAGGGGAACATGGGTATTTACTAGACAGCTGGATGTGTCTACCACAATTCTTAATAGCTTGACATTTGGCTTCAGGTAGACAAAACCATATTACTGTCAGTGAGTGGAAAAATAAATATGCTTATGTACACGTTTGGGATATATTATGTTAATTGAGCCTAGAGAGGGTATATTGAACATCAATTGTTTTGGTTTGTGCAATATTCTTTCCAACTTCTGGTAACACATTCTTTATGCTTTGGCTAAAGCCACAAAACCCACTGCCAACCACCAACTGGGGAACACATTGACCAGGCCTAGTCATTCAGAGTGGAACTAGACCACTCTTCCAGCAACAAAAATTGGCTTATGAACAAATCTGGGCCAGTGTTCTCCACGGGGTTTAACAGATTGAAGGATGCAGATACAAGATGAGTAGTAGCTGTCATGCCTTTCATAAGAAGAGTGTCCATAAGAAAGAAAGCCTCAGATATCACTAGAGAAGACCAGCCCAGTGTTATTTCTATTTTCTCATTTTCATTTACCATACATCATTCTTACTTATACTTTCCTTGGTCTGGTTCTGAAAGAATGGGCAGCAAAAAAGAGAAAAGAACTAATTAACAATGAAGACAAGTGTGTGAAGAATGTAGGGGAGCATGTGTAGAAGATACTGGCCTAGCTGGATGACAGGGAGGATGGAGGTTTAAAGGAAAATGCAGTTGCTCAGTAAGTTGGAGTCATGCCAGAAAATGTCTTTAAAGCTAGAAAACTTTGTGTAAGGTTTCTTCTGTAGGCAGTAGGTGAACCTTAAAATTTTGGGGGGAAAAAAGCCTAAATTAAGAATTTCTAAAACTTCAGAGTTGGAAAGATGGAGATAATTGTTTCAAACACTCTTATTCTCTCTGTAATTAATTTCAGGTTCAAAGTTGACAGTTGGATAATTGGAAATTTACCTTATGGGAAATGAAAAATGGAATGGTGTGGGGTGAGGTCACAGTAGGCTTAGGCTAGGAAGGTTGTCCTGAAAGAGAGCAGATGATTATTAAAAGCATTCCAAAGAGAGTACTAGAGTAAGGAAAGTGACAGGCATGGAGATTGTAAGTAAGGAAGTGGAGAGACTTGATACCACCGACAAGGAGGTTGAGTGAGAATACCAGTTCTAGGGAAATACCAGCAATTCTATTTTAGATGTACACATTGGGAGTATGTTGAGTTTCTGAATATGGCATATCACTCAGGAAAACTTTCCAGTAGAACAAGTTATAAAGCATATATTATGGGCTAAGTAATATGATAAGTGATTTACAGACATTATCAAATTTGATTCTCACAACACTTCTTGGGGTGTTTGACAAGAAGGGTTAGCAGCTTCACCTAAAGTCCCCCAACCACTAAGGTCCAGGGCTGGGAGTAAAGCCAACACTCAGCTGTTTTCCAGCCTCATATTCTCAATAACGATGTCTCCCATATTCCATCCTCCTGAAGTTAGCTAACGGGACTTAGTGGCTACCTATATACAGACATACAGGATCTGAAGAAGGCGAAAGGGTCAGATAATTCCAAAGTAGAGGTGGACATATAGGAGTTTAAATTATTCATATAGAGGTAATGTGATTGCTTTGAAAAGGACATGAGTCAGTTCACAAGTTGTGATAATGAAATGAGAAAAAGAGTATGGAACAAAGACAAAGTCTTAAGCATCCATACCTGCAATAAAGTCCTCAACAGAAAAAAGAGCTAATAACAGGGCAGAAAAAGGAAACTCATAAAAATAGAAGATTTAGAAACGCCAGGTTTTAAAGTATGTAATAGCTTAGGAACCAAGGAAGAAGAGGTTTAAAGAAGGTGGGAAGGTGGATCTGATTAGTTAGGTCAAAAGCAAAAAAAAAAAAAAAAATCAAGCTAAAATTGTGAAAAATGGATTTGGCCATTACCATACCATAGTGATCTTAGAAGGTGTAGTTCCCTAGTAATGGGGAACTAGTTTGTGGTGGTTAAGTAGAGAGTTAGAGATATGAAGATAAAAATAGTAGGTTTAATCCAGCTTTCACATGGATTTTTTCTTCATCTCTCTCTATATATCACATAATCATAAATGCATATAATCTATATTTCTACATTTGACACTCTATCAAAATATCGATTTCATTCAGACTTTGATCCTTTGCTGTTTGATTCCCTCAACAATTCTCAGGTCAGCCATTCTCTCAAAGGCATCTACATGCTCTGAAAAGAACAGATATTGCCGTCTGTGTTCTAAATCGCAGTGACTTAGAACAGGCAGAAATCCATTACAGGGGAAACCAGTAGGAAAGAGCTGTGTAGTGACAAGGGAAAGAGGACAGACTTGATAAAGCTTTTTAAAGGCATTCCTTCCTTTCCCTACTGTTACCTGTCTGGCTGCAAATCACTCACAGCCAGACGGAGCGAGGCTTGCAAGAGCTGACTTCCTGGCAGAGACCACAATCGTGTCACTTCTCTAAGCAGAGGTAGCCAGTCCTCCTGCAGAAGCAGTCCTCTTTCTAGATTTCAACATGGAATTTTTATGCAGTTGTGCTTGCTCCTCTTTGGTGTTATAAAACAGTCAAGCAAGATGAATATGGCTGGTAATTTATACCAGAAACTTGCATTGAATTATACTTGGATGACTTATTAAATGAAGGATATTATCAATATTACATCTGTCATAAATGAAAAACTCCACGTTTGAATGGATCTAATCCATTCATTGTTTTATGAGCACACTGGCCTCCAGAGAGAGTCACAAATCCAAATGATGTTCCTGAGTGATGGATTTTATGTTCTCTTCTCAGGCATGGCTGAAAAATGTGTGAAATCCTTTTGTAGAATGAGGGCTCTCCTCTGGCCAAGCATCAAAAGAGTCTTTTTTAGAAAAATTTCATGAGACTTTCAGGAAATGTTTCTGTCCAGCTGCAAAGATTATGAAAGGCTAGGTGGTAAATGGAAGATAGGTAGATATGGCCACAGATAAACAGAACTGCATAACGCCTCTTGTTTACTTACCAGTCCTTATAAAGTCATTTGATAAAATAGCCTGCATTTGAAAGTCTAGGCTTCCTCCACTCAGTGATTATTGTTTAATTCACCCATTGTGTTTTGCAACAAAGCCCAGGAAATTAAAAACTGCAACAGTTTCCTCATTTCCTTGAGCAAATTCCCTATTACATATGATATTTTGCTCTGATTTGTCATTCGTAATCTCTCTTTGGTGAATTGTAATATCTTCCGTACAAGACACAATCCATTTTGTGTAAACTCAAATCTAAAATAAAAATGGATGACCGGCAATGCTCTAGAGGCTTTACACATCCTCTCTTACGTAATCCTATAAGACCTCTCTGAGATAGGTTATATTATACTAATTTTTAGATAAGAAAACTGAGGAACAGTGTAAGTTTTAAAAATTGCCTAATGTTAAACGTTATGCTTCAGAACTCGGGAACTCTCACTTGTAACCATTAAATATAATTCCTCATGAAAACACTTTAGAAGAAATTTTCCCAGTGTGAATATACATTACTCTACTGATTGAAAGGGTGTGTCAAGGTCCCAGTGCAACAGAGGAAAAAGGGATCTCACCAAAGCATATCTTTTTGAAATTTCATAGTAGGAGTGAGGAGTAGTAACTAAAGGCTTCAGAAAGAATAAACATCAGCTACACAGAAACAGAGAATCATATGACATGGGACATTTTAAAGCAGGTTTCATTGTTAGAAGATCAGAGAGAACATTCTCAAGTTTTGGAGAAGTAAATTTTACCCTAGAATTTTATACCTTGTCAGACTCTTAACCAGTAGTAAGTAGAATGAAGACATTTATGATCAAGTATGTTCTCTGAAAATTTACCTATTATGTATTCTTTTTTAGGGAGCTCCTTCAGAGTGAACTGCAGCAAAAGCAAATGAGAAAACTGAGAAAGAAAAAGACACTGGATTTGGGAAACCATGACTGGATATAAGAAAGCAAGAGTGGGCCTTCCCAGAATGATGTCCATGCCCAATGCCCTGAGATCCCTGAGCTGGTACTGAAGCCAGGATAAGGAAGAGCTTCAGAGGAAGGTCATTAAGGAGAAAAGTTAACTCATTAAAATTTTTTAAATGGTGGCATGTTTGTAAAGAAAAAAGAGGACTCTTTTAAGTCATTGACATGGGGAATGGAAGAGAAGGGCTATTTCAGAGGGAGGAATTAAGGTACGATGATGAATACACTGGGGAAAGAATCAGGAATGGGCAGAAGTAAGGAAAAAGTGATTTTGAAACAGAAGTAATTACCAGATTGGAGAATTTATGTTATTTTCTAAGATGACGAGGTTAGAAATCTATTTTATCTTTATGATTGGGCCTCCTCCAAAATGTCTTTTTTACTAATCACTGTTTTCTGGCTGGGAAGGCTTTTTTGTGGGTGATGCAGAGGAGGAAGGATACCAAAAGGGCTTTCTTCCCCCACCCCCATCTCCACCCTTATGGAATCACCAGGAGAGTCAACTAGATGAGAAAGAGACTAGATTTGTAAACAGAATCAGTCAAACTGAGCAGGATCTAAAGAAACTTTTTCTGCAAGTTTCCAAGTCTAATGCTGGTACTGTGGGTGGGAACAGGGAAGGAGGAATGAGACACCTTTAACAAAGGAATCAACATTGAAGCCTGGAGTAAGAATTAGTCAAGTTAGTCAAGCCAAAGTGAGCAGTAGGAAAAACTTTCCAGGCTGAGGGAACAGCTTGGCAAGAAGTGAGAAGACCATTATCACATTCTGGAAACTGATAAAAAGTTGTTCTGTGTGACTAGATTGTGAAAGATCTCAATTCATGTTTGAAAAACACACCAAAAAGCAGGAGAGGAGTTCAGAAAATCTTTGCTGGAGGGATGGACTTTCCAAACCTGAGCTGTTCAATGTGAAACAGTTCTGAATCCATGTCCAAACATGGGGAATTTATGTTCCACTATGAATATATTAAAAAAATAAGAATACAGAACAAGCCCATGTGAGTAGAGAAGTAGAATTTTACATACAAATCCACAAAGCAAGAAAAATGGTGGAAAGAAAATGTGATCAGACTGAGTAAAGATAATTTCCATAATGCTCAGACATGATGAAGAATTAGCTATAGATTTGGGAAACTGGAGTAACAGCAAGAGCATTTATCAACTATTTTCTCATTATGAAAGTCATGAACATTGGATGTTGATATTCAACACGGTAGGATTAGTTTCCCCCCTGGTGCATAGGGCTACGGCTCTAGGTGATGCTTAGTGGGAAGAGTGTGTACCAGGACCAAGTCAGGAAATGAATGGCCCTTTCATGGTCTCAGTTCATATCAAGGTAGTTGGGCCCGTAAACAGAGACCTGAAGGGAGGCTCACGGAGCTAGAGTAGGTCATCTGAAGTCTAGTCAAGGTAACAATCACTCAAAAAGAGACTGCCCAGTCTGGAATTTGAACAGTGAGAGTCAGAAAACAAAATTAATTTAGGACATTTAGGACACTTTCTGGTCCATACTAGTATTACATCAAAAGAATTGTGTTTCTTACTCTAGTGGTATGTGAGCATGTGTGTCTTTCACACGAAGGTTGTATCGCTGCTTATGTTTTTCTTATTAACCATGTTCCACATATTTGGGCTGCCTTTGTACTCTGCTACCACTCCATAAAGATGAGACGAGAGAAGAGAAGAAATTATTCAGATGTGAGTCAGCCATCATTTCTGACAAAGTACACTTAAAATCTTATGGGAGCTCCTCTACCTTCCAGAAGCAGACACAGTGGACTTTAATATCAAAGTCACATCTGTGGGGAGTATAGCTTTTAGTAAGAAGAAAATGCTGAGGCCTAGAAAAAAGAAGCTCAGGGGGAAGCAATGGGGGTTTTTAGGAAAACAGGAAGCTTTTGAGAAGTACATATGGGCAATGGATTTCCCCGGGGTTACAAGTTTGGGGACCAACATTAGTATGAAAAATAACATGAACATTTATCTGTAAAGCAATCTTTGTACATATCCCCTGAAAAGCCAAGTGGTTGAGGATTCTGTGACTTGAGGCCTCAGTCATTTCTCTTTCCCTCAGGGACATAATTAACACTTATTATCACTAAATAAAACAACCAATAAATACTTTTAAAGTACTCACTTGATATCTATGTACAATGACTCCAAGATAGAATATATCTCTTTGAAATTACAGAATTTTTTTTAAAAGTAGAATAAGGAGTAATTATTTCATAAAAATAAAAAAGGAAGACAAACACACAAACTCTACTACATTTTTCCTTTTTTTAAAAAAAGATTTTATTTATTTATTTGACAGAGAGAGAGAGAGATCACAAGTAGGCAGAGAAGCAGGCAGAGGGAGAGGGGGAAGCAGGCTCCCTACTGAGCAGAGAGCCCGATGCGGGGCTCGATCCCAGGACCCTCAGATCATGACCTGAGCTGAAGGCAGAGGCTTAACCCACTGAGCCACCCAAACGCCCCTACATTTTTTTCTTATTACAAAGATTATGAGTTCCTTTTACAAAATTAGGTATAGATTAAGAAACCTATACACAGGTCTTCTTACAAAACAAATTTGAATCACATCCTATATTGCTTGATAATCTGCTTTTTCATCTAATGTATACCATGAATATACTTATTTATCATTAACTGGTCCTCCACAAAATCATTTTTAATGAAAGCTTACCACTCTGTTCTATGAATATCCTATAACTTATATTAACAATTATTAATAGTTGGATGTCTGGTTTCCTTTTGCTCCCGCATTCCTCTTAATTTATTGCTTTTATAACCAATAAGATTGGTTTCTGATATTTTATATCCATTTTTTAAATTTATCAAACCTTCAAAGGAGAGCGAGAGAAAAACACTGTATCTATATACATCTAATACGTATACATATACATATATACATTGTATACACAATCTACATACATCAACAATGAAAAACTAAAATAAAAACTGCCCTTAAAAAAATCAAAGTTACCCTAGCCTTGGCCACGAATTAAGACACTTAAAATGATTATGAAATGAAACATAACCATTTCTTTTGGTTAAAATGCTAATCAATGTATGCAATTATCTAGTGGGGGGATGATAGTTGGGTATGATGAGCAATATCCCAACTCGGTTTTATATTAAGACCTATTAAACATCTACAAAAGATAAGAAGATTTGACATTCTCTCTTATCCCACATTCGGATTTATGTTATTAAAATAAATAGATTACTTAAGGTAGAGAAGATAGTGTCATGTTTTTCTAAATTCAGGCTGACAGGGAGGTGTTAAGCCTAAGAGCTTATTAGGAAACCTTTAAATATAAACTTATTCTCATTTCTACATGAATAAAACATTATTTTCAAATAAATCTCTTCAACGTGCAATTGTATAATGTACTTGCCTTAAACTTATTTATTTACTTGGAGTATATCCTGAATTCGGTGGTTTCTTTCTCATGGACTAAGGTTAACAAACTTTCATTAGTAAAATTGCTGACTCAGTGGGCAATTGGGCTTCTGGAATGTGAACTCAAACCCTCTCACTTTAATCTGTCAGCCTACGGTGCTTACATATATGAGTACACCTGCCGTCGCCCCAAGAGTGTATTACACTCTCCTGCTTATCCTTCTTTCTCAGACTGGAAACTCCTTGAGGACTGGGACCTCATCTTTCATGTCTTTGCATCTCACTGCCTATCAAAATGTAGCAAAGCGGGACAAATATTGGCTAAACAAATTAATCATCAAATTACTTTTCTATTGAGTTGACAGGTGTGCATATTCAAACACATTTAGTAGAAAGAATACTGGCTTCTGAAAGAATATACAACTATTCTAAATATTCTAGTTTATCACCACCTTGGATATCTCAAGGACTCAGGGCTAAGGTATTTTAGGCAGGAAAATGAAACATGACATGACAATGAAAATAGTTTGAGATTAAACTGACCCTCATACTTATCCCATGCAAAATCAGATTGAGCCCTCCATATTTGATCTAGTTATGGAAATGGATGGAATAGAGAATCCCACAGTAAGATGATACTAATAAATAAATTTTAGGCTCCCATGACGATGGAGGAAGATTTCCTGTATTTCTCTCAATCGCCTTTCTGGTGTTTTTAGAACTTATCTTCTATATTTGGGTCCATAAAGTTGGGAAGATTCAATGGCCCTCAAGAATAAAAGAGCAAATAATAAGGTGGTTGTGAGACTTGGTAGACTATAATTGAAACCCTTACTTTTTAAGAAGAAAATTACTTTTACCCACATTTTCCTTTAGATCTAAACAGACTATCAAATGGTATTTGAACCCCTCATTTTAAAATATGTATCAACACTATTACACATCAGGCTCTTTGCTAAGAAGCCTGTACTGTACCTGTATCAAAGATAACATGCAGGACTGGGTTGAATATCAGAATGTATCTCTTTATAGACAACATGTTGTGCAGGTTGAGTTACCGATACAAAAGGAAATTATTTACTTCATTTCTATTTATTTAAAATATCTAAGAAACCATTTGATGGCAAACCATTTTCACTAAAAGGGAAATAGTGACATCTGGTGGAATAATCTAAATTTATCCCAAAGTCCTGTCATTAACCTTTCTATTCTCTCAAAGTAGGTGTTTAAAATACATTCTTTTCCTGGAGAACAAATGTGCCTTTATGACGGAACTGACACCTGCCATATATCATGATGTGACTTTATGGTACCAATACCAGTAACAAATTCCCTTCTTAAAATAAAAATATGGTGAATCTTCAATAGCTGTCCAGAACAATAAATCTTAAAAAAAAGAAAGAAAGAAAGAAAAAGAAAACCCTGATTTATAAGGATTTGAATCTTCTATCTTACTAGCGCATATATATATGTATGTATCTATATGTATACATATATATGGTTGGTTGGTTGGTTTATATGCAGATCTTCCTCAGTTTAATGATGAGGTTTTGTCCCAATAGATTCATGGGAAGTTGGAAAGGTATTTAGTACATCTAATCTACTACATCATAGCTTAGCCTAGCCTAGTGTTTAAATGCTCAGAACACTTACATTAATCCACAGTTGGGGAAAATCATTGAATACAAAGCTTATTTTATAACAAAGTATTGAATATCTCATATAATTTGCTCAATATTGCACAGAAAGCATAAAACAGGATGGTTACATAGGTATAGAAAGGTTGTAGGTATACTGGTTGTTTATCCTGGCTGACTGGGAGCTGCAGCTAGCTGCCGCCTAGCATCATGAGAGTATTGTACCACATATTGGTAGCCCAGGAAATGATTCAAATTCAAAACTTGAAGTATGGTTTGTACTGAATGCATATTGCTAAAGTCAAAAATTCATAAGGCGAACTATCATTAAGTCAGGGACTGTCTGTATTATATATTTAATTATATATGTAATTACATATAATATTATATATGTATAATATATAGACATAATTTGTGTGGTCAGGCAATATGGAGGAAAGTGTAATACAGTTTTATAATGTTCAAGAGGGCTTGACCCAGACCATCATAAATTTATAGATCTTCAAATGCCTGTGTAGTATATATTTTTTAATTAAATTGCAAATGAATATGAATAGTGAACCACAAAAAGCCATAAATGACAGGGCCCAGAACCCACACAGAAGCCACAAAGGGTTAATGTTTCCATGATTACTAATTGTACTAGCTATCCTCGAATGTGAGTCATTTGCAATTATTATACACTGCAGCTTCTAAGCCAAATAAATGCAGTGGTCTTCCCTAGGTTACATGGAGAACAGTCTTGAGAGACAGTTACAGTCTTAGACCTGGATTCCCACAGACCTGGGTTAAAATCCTGGTTCCACCAGGGGTGTAAAATTAGGCAAGTTATTTAATTTCTCTGTATCTTAGTATCTCCACCACTAAAATGGGGACAAAAATCAACAGAGTTTGGTTATTAATTGAAAAATACGGGTAAAATGTTTTAGCAGAATAACTAGAAAATAGTGCTTATATGTCATAGGTATGGTTATTATATTAATCCCCTTCTGTGTGACATATTGGTGTGTAATATACTGTGTGACATATTATGCTATATCACAAATTTATTGTTGTGTAAAAGTTTCTTGGAAGGTACTATTTTTCATTAATAAGAAACGTCAGAGCTACACAGTATTTTAGAGCTTGGAGTCTAGAGTCAGATTAGAATGTGGTTCAAATCTTGGCTGTGACACTTACCGTGAGATCTGGAGCAAGTTACTTAATTTTCTCTCTGACCCAGTTTCAACAGTTATAAAATGAAAATTAAACTTTATCTTATCTCATACAGTTTTATCATAAGGATTTATTATAAGGTTTTATTGTGAGGATTAAATATATTTATGCATGTAAAGCTTTAGAGTACTGTCTGGCTCAAGGTAAGAATTATATAAATGCTAGCTCTTAGTACTGCGTTATCTAAAATCTAACAACAAAACAAAACAACAAAGAAAATGTTGGCCACTCTTCCAAATAATTTCAGAGGGTGTGGGTAGGGAAGTTTATCTAAGTTTGACTTCTAAAGTATAAATAGTCTAAAAGAGGTAATTACATGGCCACTGATCACTTTGGCTTGCCTATCTATTTATGACTACATAAACTCAACTGGAATATCTAATTCATTTTTCCTTCTTATATAAATATGACCTCAGCTGGAGCCTGAATTCTGTCCACTACTGGGGTTCAAACATGGTTGGGTATCACTGGCTGACTGGAAGAATAGGACCAGCTTGAGTGTATTTGTGTAAGGAATTGAAGAGTTTCTTAGGAAATAACCCATTCTAAGAGGAAAAAAAAATTACACAGACAGCTGTGCCCAATGACAAAGCCTAGGCTCTCAGAAGGAACAGGTAAGACTTGAATTTGCCCCCTTCCACATCTTAAGGACTTATGTGACTTTGTTTGACTCCTGGGAAAAAGGGTGGTGGTCAATAATATTTTAAAATTCCAGGAGCCAACAGGATTCAATTGGTTTTAGAACCAATAGGGTAATGTATAACACAAAGCAAGGAGAAATGTTAAGAGGTAACAGTCTTGTCACAGACATAAGCATTCTCATGCCAATTTCTACCATCAGGACAGTAATAAGTAATGAAATACCTGGAAAAACAATGGAGACACAAGCAAAGGACCACTGCGAATGGAAGGAAGTTGGGATGATGAAAATGGGAGATAAACAATAGGAATGGAAAAGATTTAATGTTGAGTGAACATGAGACAATGTACAGGTTTCTAGAAATAATCAATGAAGCTTTGAGAAAGACTGGAAATCTGTAACAGAAAAATAACATTCAAGCCAGAAAATGGAACTACATGTTGATATTTTCCAAACTTAGCACAAGGAAGTTTCTTAATAATTGTTGAGTGAAGTAGAGAAAAAGAAGACAAAAGGATGTGAAAGAAGAGAGACTAGTCATCCCACACTTTAATATGTAGATAGAAAAATACATAAGGTTATGTGGTTAAAAGAATGTTTTAATGAAAAATTTAAAACTCTTTGTGTGTTTCTAACTGATTTTGCTGCTGATTACCTATGTGTTCTTGGACAAGTCACTTGAGCTTTCTCAGACCTGCTTTCCTTATCCATTCATTATTCATGCATTAATTCAGCAAAGATTTATTGAGATTTTACCATTTACTAAGTACTGTGCTGGGCACAAAGGCTCATATGACATTTTCCCTATGTCCAAGGTCATTACAGTCTAGTCAAGAAAATGCAGAAAAGAAATAACTAAATAAGAATGGAAGTAGAAAAAAAAAGAAGAATGGAAGTAGACTCTGAAGGAAGGTTTTGTGTAGGAGGACACTTGTAGGCTAAGTTTTTGAAGGATTCATAAGAGTAGTCTTGACAAAAAAAAGAGAGAGAGAGAGAAAAGCACTCTAGGTGTGAGAAACACATGTGAAGGCATTGAAGCATGAAATACTATGATACATTTGGGAATCTACCAGAAATTCTGTACAACTGAATCCAAGGGTAAGTTGAGAGAATATTGCAAGTTGGAACTAGAGTGATGGATAGAAGTCAAATCAAAAAAGGCTTTGAGTATTAACCAATCTATCAAATGGAGAGTTGTATTATATAGTCTCCTTTTTTCTGGCTTCATGGAACATCTCCTCTCAGGGACATAGAGCCCTTTCTCCTACATCATATGGAACCATAACAGTTCAGGATTGGGTAACACTAGCTCTAATTCCAATCTGAGGCAGGAATCCTGTCATGATTCCTCTTGATTGACTGTCTATTCTCTGCTTGAACACCTCCATCGACTGAGACTTCAACACCTCTTGAGACAGTACATTCTGCCTTTTAGAAAGTAATTATTAGAACTTAAAGTCAAACCCAGAATGTCAATGGAACTTTAAAAGCTGATTTGGCAGAGTAGAGGAACTTGAAACTTAAACCATCAAGGGGAGAGGCATAGAAAAGCTCAGATATATCTGAGGGGTTCTATGGGGCTGAAAATGGGAGAATTTATTGAAAGCCTGTATAAGAAAATCAGAAATCCAGATTCTCTCCCTCACCTCATGAAGCCAGGAAACTGTCCTCCTTCCCACCCAAGCATGTTGGTTTATTTTCTGAAGATGTTGAACCATAAGACTGTTCACACTTGGACACCTGGCACAGGAGATGGTGAAGGTGAAGCTCTTTTGAAAACAGGAGGATGAAGTATAGGTTTGCACATTGAAAACTGAGTCCCTCTACTGGCCTTCCAGCCCACTACCAGCTCCTTCCCCAATTACACGTGTGGAAATTTACCAGCCAAAGAGAAATACCTCTAATACTGACATTTGAGGTCTCTCTTCCTAAGTGATCTTCCTCCCAAAATGACCACATTGTGAGGTCTACCATTTGCCTAACCTCATCCATATCACAGTATTTTAGCACCTTGTTATAGTGGATGATACAGCATATCACCCAGATTCCACCTTCGGGACTATAAGCTGGTACTCCCAACTGCTGGAAGTGTTAGTGGCTAATGGATCATAGCTGATTCCCTCTCAGATAATTGCCCTCAAACAAAGAGGGCTTCATTTCCAGAGGTCACAGCCCTTCCCACAGAACAGCTCAAATTCAATGACTTGTAGATGTGAGGTCAATTTGGTATATGTCTGAGGAGCCATCCCAGCCCCAGAGCTTTCCATATCATTGCATCATAACTAGTTGAAACCATTCTTCTATCCAATTTCTCCCTCTCCCCCCCAAGGTATTGATCCCAAGAAAATCCACAGTAAACCTGCTGTACAGACTCTATTTCCCTGGGAACACAATCTAACACACATAATTTAGAATATGAAATGATATCCCAGCATTTTTTTCTTAGGAAAAGCATTAACATAAAGGATGGAGTTCCAATCAATGCACATTGGGGGAGAGGAAGAACTTGGAGCATATAATGCAGAGAATATCAATACTAAATTATTTCAAAGAGATAAGATTTATAAAATAATATATATGAATATTAATATAATATGTATTATATATAAATAAATAATGTAATAATATAATAAATATAAGTATAAAATGCTATAAGAACAGAATTTTTAAAAAATAAGAATAGCTCTTGGGAATGCAAAATACATTAATAGAAATGAAAATTTTAATAGACTAATTGAATGATAAAATTGTGGAACCCACTCCAGAATATAGAAAAAAAGTTACAAAGAGATGAAGTTAAGAAAGATAACATAATAAAATTAGAAGATCGAGGTACCACATTTGAATAATAAGAGTTCAAAAAGGAAACAAAAAAATGGAAGTTACAAAATTAGTTTTCAAAAAAAAGTAATAAAAAACATTTAAAAATTTCCCAGAATTGAAAGCCAATTGAAGTTGTTAAAGTCTCCCATACAATAAGTTTTCAAAGTTCCATATTAGTGCATACCATTGGGAAATTTCAGAATAGTAAGAATAAAGAGAATTTATTGAAAAATTCCCAGAAGGAAAACAAACAAATATAGCTTATATGCAAGGAACAACTTCACACTTCTTAACAGCAGTCATGGAAATTCGAAAACAATAGTGTAATCCATGCCTTGTTACATACAAAATAAACAAAACAAACAAACAAACAAACAAAAACCGCCAAACAAAACAAAACAAAAAACCCTAAGGCTATCAGCAGTTTTCTCAGCAGAAACTTTGCAAGCAAGGCTAGAGTGGCATGACATATTCAAAGTACTGAAAGGAAAAATCTTCTGAACAAGAATACCCTACCCAGCAAAGTTATCATTTATATTTGAAGAAAAGATAAAGAGTTTTACAGACAAGAAAAAGCTAATGGAGTTTATCGCTACAAAAATGTCCTTACAAGAAATATTGAAGGAATGTCTTTCAACTAAAAAAATGGCACTTGTGAATAACGAAAAAGCACACAAAAGTAAAAATCTCACTGGAAAAGTTAAATATATAGTAAAGTTAATGGATTAATTAATTTTAAAGCTACTAAGAAGGTTAAAATACAAAAGTAGTAAAATTAACTAAAAGTACAATAATTAGTTAAGAGATACAAAAAAAAATATAGAAAGTGACATCAGAAAAAGAAAATGTGAGCAGGGGAGTAAAAATGTAGAGTTTTAGAATGTGTTTAGATTTAAGTTTCTATAGACTTAAAACATACCATTATAAACATAGAATGAAAAATGTGAATTCATCATAACCACAAAGCAAAAGTTATGGTAAATACACAAAAGAAAATGAAAAAGTAACCTAAACACAACACAAAGAAAGTCATAAAACCACAAAGGAAGAGAGAAAGAGAAGAAGAAAAGAACAGAGAAGAACTATAAAAACAGCCAGAAAACAATTACCAAAATGGCAGTAAATACATACTGATCAATAATTACTATAACTGTAAATGGACTAAATTGTCTAATAAAAAGACAGAGTGGCTTAATGGCTTTAAAAAAAGGATACATCTATATACTAACTATAAGAGACTCACTTCAAGGGTAAGGATACAAGGATGGAAAAAAATATTCCATGCAATGGAAATGGTTAGAAAGCTGGTGTAGCTATATTCAAATCAGACAAAATAGTCTGTAAAACAAAGACTGTAATGAGAGACAAAGAGGGACACTGCATAATGATAAAAGGGTCAATCCAACAAGAAGATAAAACATTTATAAATATATATGCTACCAGCATAGGGGCATTAAGATATATAAATCAGATACTAACAGACCTAATAGGAGAAACTGACAGCAATTCAAACTTTTTTTTTTTTGCCACAATGGTGTAAAACAAGATATGAATAATAAAAAGAAAAATAGAAAAAGTTCAAATTCATGAAGGTTAAACAACATGTTCCTGAACAACTACTAGGTCATAAAATAAATCAAGGGAGAAATCAAAAAATACCTAAGACAGATGAAAACAGAAATATGACATACCAAAATCCACAGGATGTAGCAAAAGCAGTTATAAGAGAGAAGCTCATAGCAATACAGACCTACCTCAAGAAACAAGAGAAATCTCAAATAAACAACTTAACTTTGGAAATAGAGAAAGAAAAACAAGAAAGCCCAACTTTAGTAGAAGGAAGAAAAGAATAAAGATCAGAGCAAAAATAAATAAAATAGAGACCAAAAAAACAATAAAAATGGTCAATGAAACTGAGAGCTGTGTCTTCAAAAAGATAAACAACATTGGTAAACATTTACCAAGAAAAAAGAGAGAGAAGGCTCAAATAAATAAAATCAGAAATGAAAGAGAAGTTACCACTGATACCACAGAAATATAAAGGGTCATGAATATGCCAATAAATTCAACCATCTGAAAGTGAGCAAATTCCTAGAAATTTAAATTTTCTCAGACTAAACCATGAAGTGATAGAAAATCTGAATAGACCATTACTAGTAAGGAGATTGACCCAGGAATCTACAATCTCCCAACAAACAAAACTCTGGGATGAGATGGCTTCCCACTGGTGAGTTCTACCAAACATTCCAAGAAGGTTTAGTGGCTACTCTTCTCAAACTCTTCTGAGACTTTGAAGAGGAAGGAAGTTTCCAAACTCATTTTACAACACTAGCATTACCCTAATATCAAGACCAGACAAGGACACAAGAAGGAAAAGAAAGGGAAAGGAAGGGAAAGAAAGGGAAGGGAAGGGAAGGGAAGGGAAAGGAAGGGGAAGGGAGGGGAGGGGAAAGGAAGGAGGAGGGAAGGAAGGAAGGAAGGAAGGAAGGAAAAGGAAAGAAAAGGAGAGGAAGAAAGTAAGAAAGGAGGGAGGGAAAGAGGAAAGGAAAAGGAAAAGGAAAGGAAAGGAAAGGGAAGGAAAGGAAAGGAAAGGAAAGGAAAGGAAAGGAAAGGAAAGGAAAGGAAAGGAAAGGAAAGGAAAGGAAGGAAAGGGAGAAAGAAAAGAGGGGGGAGGGAGGGAGGGAGGGAGGAAGGAAGGAAGGAAGGAAGGAAGGAAGGAAGGAAGGAAGGAAGGAAGGGGGGACATTACAGGCCAATATTTTTGATGAGTATAGATGCAAAAATCTTCATCACATTATTAGTAAACTGAAATCAACAATGTATTAAAAGGATCATACACAGTGATTAAGTGTGATTTACTTTAGGGATGCAAGGATGGTTCAACATCTGCAAATCAATCAATATGATATACCACTAACAAAGTAAAAGATAAAAATTATACGATCATCTCAACAGATGTAGCAGAAGTATTTGACAAAATTCAACATCCATTTATGATAAAACTTTCAAAAAGTTGGGGTAGAGGAAACATTCCTCAGCATAATATATTACAAACCCATACTCAACAATGAAAAGCTGAAAGATTTTCCTCTGAAATCAAGAATAAGACAAGGTTGCTTGCCCACTGTTCCCAAGTTTATTCAACTTAACATTGGATGTCCTACCCACAACAATTAAGCAAGAAAAAGAAATAAAAGGAATACAAATTAGAAAGAAAGAAAGAAAGAAAGAAAGAAAGAAAGAAAGAAAGAAAGAAAACTGTCACTATTTGTAGATGACATAATACTACATATAGAAAACTCTAGACTTTACCAAAAAACTGTTAGAACTAATAAATGAATTCAGTAAAGCTGTAGGATACAAAATTAATATCAAAGATCTGTTGTGTTTCTATAAGTAACAAAAAGTATCAGAAAGAGAAATCAAGAAAGCAATCCTATTTCAATTACATCAAAAAAAAAAACAAAAAAAACAACCCTAGGAATAAATTTAACCAGAGGTGAAAGACCTATGCACTGAAAACTTTAAGACATTGATGAAAGAAAATGAAGACACAAATAAATGGAAAGAAGACCATCTTAAGAAGGAAGAACAAAGTCAGATGCTCCCTGATTTCCCTGACTTCAAATTATACTACAAAGGTGTAGTAATCAAAACAATATGGCAAAAAAAA